>JAOXNZ010000064.1:11631270-11649585 GCA_028566095.1 Kryptolebias brasiliensis
ACACACAAAGCAGAGGAATTTAAAATGCTGAGCACAAACTCCACTTCAACAGGCACTGAATATGTAACCAGCAAGAGTTTGGGCAGCTTGTTGAGGAGTGTTCCTGAAAACAAAAGCTGCAAGTTTGATCCCAAACACAGATGATGAATCAAACCAACAGCTTCAATACATATATATATATATATAAATATATATGCATTGCAAACAACTGGCTCTTGAACAATACCCGTTTCTTTGGTTGGTACAAATTTAGCAGGAGCAATTTTTTGTTACAAATATAGCCCTTTTCTGGTACTAAATCACAGTATTGTTTTTAAAACTTGAGCTACGGATGTCATTTTAACCCGTATAATTTGAAGTCACTTGGCCATGATTTCAAACACCCGGAGGTGTTTTTCCACTGCAATTTCAACTATTTCAAAATGCCCTCTTTCAATTTTTATGATCACATTTGACTCATGTTTTGTAGCTCTGATGCTTCTTGCATTGTAGTCATTATTGTCAGCCACCTTGTGTGTGCTTGTTTGTGTGTTTGCCTGTTTCTAAAATATCGCATGGATGGATTTTAACAAAACTCTCACAGAGAAATCATTGGATGAACATCGACAGCTGAATAACTATTGGAGTCAACCCTACTCAAGATGGCTGTCAAAGCTAATCAATCTTAGCAAACACAAAAATAGTTCTAACTCAGTCAATTTTACAAATAATGAGCGGAAGATTTGATGTGGTAGTGACTAAGAGTCATCACGTGCGATTTGCTTGTTCAAAACTTTGGCATTAACTGTTGGAGTCAATTTATCTGTCTGTTAGCAAAATATCTAATGATCCACTGAATGGATTTTAATGAAACTCACACAAACTAATTACTGGATGTTCATCTACAACTGATTAATTTTTGGACTCAGCCCAAATCAAGATGGTTGCCACAGCTTATTGAGTTTTCTAAACAACACAAAAAAGCCATAATTCAGTCAATTTTACAATTATTAAGCTACATTCTGAGAGTCATCCCCATCACATTCTCCGAGCACTAACAGATCCTGCAAAATCTCTGTTTAAAAGCTTAGCATGAAAGGCAGTGGGCGATATGCATTCTTTGAAGGAATGCGAGTTTCTTGATTTATATGTTGGTTTAAACTGTTCTGCCCTGATTTATTGACTTAATATATTTTCTGTAATAATATTTAGTTTTTCTTCAAGATGCAAAAGAGTTTTCCACAGGACATATGTGAATATATTTTATATGCTTTATTATTAGCATATCTGATGATATCATGTGACATCTTTGTAATTCAGCTGCTTGGACTGAAGTAAGGAGGTAAAATCTTGACTCGAAAAGTGTAAATGTCAGATAATCTGGGCTCAGTTTGGGATTTGTTTCTGGTTTGTCAACATAAATCAAGTGCAGCTCCTTTGTTCGACACTTCTGCAACCCACAATTTAGCCTGAGTGATTCACGCTCGACTGCACGCTCAGAATGCACATTTGCTGAAGCCTCACCGGCTCGTGCCGAGGCGTCCAGCTGCACTTCCTGCGCAGGTTGAGCCTCTTCCTGATCGGGCACTGCCGGTCGACCCCCATGTCCACCACGGTCTCACTGCCCATTTCCAAGGCCCGAGCAGCCGCCAGCGTCGCCAGACTCTGGAGGCCAAGGGTCGGAACTTCCTCACCTGCAGCGGGAGATGGATCATTTCAGTTTAGAAGTGTACGCCGCACTGCTGTGGTATAAAACATGCTGTGTGCTGCAGGGATTTATTTCTCGGAGCAACAAAACCATGCCTTGAAAAGTGGAGATATTTATGATATTAGCTGTGTAGTTTATTTGATGTATTCTTGTGTTCGTGCCTAATCGTACACACACAGACACACACACAGGCGGAGCGGAGTTATGCGTGTGTGTGTGTGTGTGTGTGTGTGTGGATGGCTGGGTGGGGGGGATCTCCACATCTGTCACTGTCATTAACTCTGTCATTGTCACAGCACCAGCAGATAACAGAATATTCATGAGGAGGTTCGCACACACAAACACACACACAAACCTGTGCAAATACATTCAGAACACACACAACATTTTCGCTGAGCTACGCAGACATGAGCAAACTGTGTGAGTCGGGGGTGGGTGGGAGTAGAAATGGAGAGGAGGAGAGCAGTGGGTGGTAGGAGCAGAAGGAGGAGGAGGACCGCAGCGCAGTGAGAAGAAGGGAGGGAGGGCACGAGGAGTAAAGGGGAGGAGAAGCAATAAGAGGCAAAGTGTTTATTGAGCTATCTATTTATTCTCCTACATCTCCTCATTATGGACATGGACAGAATCCAATTTCCCCTTCGAGGAGAGGAAGAGGAGTCGAGGAGAGGAGAGGAAAGGAAAGGAGGAGAGGCTCTACTGGATCACTCCCAGGCTGCGCACTGGAGCTGCAAGACCTACTCACTGACATCTGACATTATTAAACCCCCGTGTGAGGCGAGAGTGGGATGTGGAGACAGAGGAGGGAGAGGAGGGCAGGAAGGATGAGAGGCTTTGTCTGCGAGCAGGAAAGAAAAAAAAAACAACAAAAAAAACGAGAGTCTGCGTGACGGAGGAAACGGATGCGGGGACGACAGGCAGGTTGCTCCTCGGAGGGAGCGGGAAGGAGCTGAGGGGATGTGGCTTTGTCCTGTCCCGGCTCACAGAGGTCAATGTCATCTCGTCTGTCAGCCCTCTGAGCCAATGGCACGCTCCGATTACCCCTGACAGGATGACATCACCACTGACATCACCACACCTAGTGTAGTATTCTGGTGGATGGCCGCAATCGATACACACCTTCCGCCCACAGCACACACACACTCATCTTAGAAGACCATCCTGTGTCTCTAACAGGGTAGACAGGGTAACAAGAGGAAGCACAGAGGACTTTAATGAGAAAAAAACAAAAACAGTGGAAGAAAATAAAAGGATGCTACCATTCGAGACCATTCAGGAAGTTTATTGGGATGAAATTTCAGTACAAAGGAAATAAATAAAGACTAGACAGCTTCACTGTCTGTAAATAAAAGTATTAATTCATTAAAACAGAAAGGAAAGTATGTTTTGATTCATTAAAATTTAATTTTGACACACCTAAGATATCTGTCTGCATCAAGAAGAGCCATAAATGCATCTGTCTGGGATTGGTTTTATCTCCCAAACAGAAGGACAACAAATAAACAAATAAATAATAACATCAGTGGTATTATTAACGATCAGCAGTAAGGCTGGTTAACGCCTGCTGACGAAGGTGAAGGCAGAGCGATAATGTTTTTGCCTGCATGTGTCTATTCCATTAGCAAACTATCTCATAAATCACTGAACAGATTTTTTATGAAACTCTCAGAAAGTAATCATTGAGCTGACAACTACAACAAAGTGTAGAGTTAATCTAATTCAATATGGCCGCCACCGCTAATCAACCTTAGCCAACACAAAAATGAGTATAAGTCAGTCAGTTTTACAGATATTGAGCTAGAATTTGGTGTGGCTATAGCTGAGACTCATTCCCAAATGATGCTCAGAGCGCTAATTGTTTAAGCAAAATATTTGTTTAGATCTTTGCCATTAACTAATGGAATGGACTCTGTTTGACAGTAAGTAAAATATCTCATGAAATACAGGATAGATTTTAATGAGACTTTCAGAATGTAATCAATGGATGTACATCTACAACTGATTACTTTTTAGAGTCAATTGAAATAAAGATGGCTACCACAGCCAACTGACTCTTGAAAACATTAAATTGGCTATAACTCAGCCAACTTTACATTTATTACGTTCAAATTTGGTACAGTAGTAGCTGAGCTTTGTCTCCAACACATACTTTAAGCACAACACATTGTGCAGCATATTTGCTTCAAATTTTGGCATTAACTGCTGGAGCCAACACTGTTTTGTCTGTTAGCAAAATATCTCATGAACCACTAAACAGATTCTAATGAAACTCCCAGAAAGTGAGTATTATCTATACATCTACAACTAATTAACTTTTGGCGTAAACCTAATTTGAGATGGCCACCAGAGCTAATCAGCTTTAGCCTAAACAAAAATGACTTTATCTCAGCGAACGATTGAGCTAAAATTTGACGTGGTAGTAGCTGAAAGTCATTCACAATATATACTCCAAGTGCTAACAGATCATGCAAGATTAGGCAAGATACTGAATGAGAATGTGCATAATAATTTCAAGGTTTGACAAAAATGGTTACAATTGCATCATTTCTGAACTTAAGATGATCTTAGTCTAAAACTCTGGCATGAAAGGCGACGGGCGATATGCATTCCTTCAAAGAATACTAGGCCTTAAATTATGAATAAACGTGTTGGGATTTGAAGTTTTCTATGCCAGGACAGGACTTATTGATTTCACACCTATTACCCATGCTAAGCACGTGCACACACACATGTAAACAAATGCACACTCATGCACAGACAGCAGCTGAGCGACTTATGATTTTTACACTTATTAATTCTGTCAACAAGGCTTGCAGAGGCAGGATTTACGCACAAGATTACATTGGTGGTGTAGTAGGAAAAAAAAAGAAAAAGAAGTGAGTGAGGGTAAAAAAAAAAATAACAAAGAAAGAAGGAGGAGGAGGAGGAGGCAGGGAGCAGGCATTCTGGTTGAGAGACACACAGATTCTGATGGAGGTGAGCAGGGATTCATCTGGGATTACTTAACAGCTTAGCCACATACACTGGCGTGCACGGCACGCACGGGAACATCCACACGCAGATGCTGGCATAAATAAAAACACTTTCTCTCTGAGGGACGGGAGGAAAATAGGAGCGCTTACAGGAGAAGTGTTTTAAAGGAAAGGGTCTAATTAGCAAAGCAAGACGCTGGAGCCTCAGGGACACATTGGGCAAGGAGTGTGTGTGTGTGTGTGTGCTTGTGTGTGTCCCGGCTTGTGTCTAAAGCTTGGCTTGTTTGTCCATCTCTGTGTTCCCTCAAAACACACACACACTCCCCGGAGGGAAAATACGGTCTGTGGGCCACAGCAGAGAGTTACGGCAAAGGGAGGAAGCAGGAGAGTTAGAGGGAATATTTTTGTCTGCTTGTGTGTGACACATCTGGATTTCACACGTCTCCCAGGCCACTTTTCTTTTTTTTTTATTTTGGGTTTGTGCGTATGTTTGTTTAGACAGGAAAAAAAGCTGTTTTTACTTATGTAGCTTCTTTCTTAATCCAATTTTCTGGACATTTTGAGATTTATTATAAGGAGACAATACAAAATAAACTCGTAAAAAGAAAGAACACATCCATTATATCTGGTTTAATTTCACAGCTATTTTAAACTTATTTTTAAATTATTGCATGCCTTTTACATTTTACATTTCATAATGTTTCTACCCCTGTGTGCGTGTGTGGATGTGCCCATTGATTGTCTATTAGCAAAATATCTCCTGAACCACTGAATGAATTAAATGAAACTCTCAAAACGTAATCACTGAATGATTATCTACAACTAATTAACTTTTGGAATCAAACTGGTTTAAGAAGGCCACCACAGCTACTGAGCCTAGGAAAACAAAAATATTTATAACCCAGTCAATTTTACAAATACTGAGCTGAAATTTGGTGTGGTAGTAGCTGAGAATTATTCACAACACACACTTCAAGTGCTAACAAATTGCATAAGATCTTGCAATATCGCGTGAGATTGTTATTTTCAAGGTTTGACCAAAATAGCTATAACTCCAGATATTAGGTAGCTTGAAAAGAAAAGAAAAGAGAAAAGAGAAGAAAAAAGGCCATTTTAAAATTTATAGTTTTGAAAGGTTTTCTTACCTTCAGCGTTTGTTTCTTTACTCTCCCTGTTTCTCTGCTGGATCTCCAGTTCAGCAAGTTCCCCCAATATTTCCATTCCACGGTGAGATGAAGGGCATGGTGCTTGATCAACAGGTACTGGAGGGTACAAGGCATCTCTGGTGGCACACAGAGCCGCTGCAATCAACAGCTCCAGGCTCCACATGTAGGCCCCTTCGAGCTGAGCTGCTGCGCTCGTCGTTGGAGGAAGTGTCAGGTCAGCAGATTGGGAAGGAGCAGGAGAAGGACATAATAATCCCAAGTCTTCATCTGGACTTTTCCCAGTCCTGTCCTCTTTTGCTCTAATATTCTCAACCACCTCCACATTCTCTCCACCTTGCTCCACCTCCTCCTCTTCAGGCTCTACAGGCACAGAGATGGTACAATCAGCTGGTTCAGGCTCCATGTCAATCTCCTCCATGTCCACGTTTTCATGCTCCCCATCATCCCCCTGCTCTTTGGATAGCTGTGTCTCCTCAAGGCCCGTCTTCTGACCCGAGCAACCCAGAGAAAGATCCACTTTTATAGCTGGATCTGGAACTGGAGCCTGAAAATGGCATGGCAGTAATCCAGAAATTTGGCTCTCGGTCTCAGAGTTGGAGCATCCTTTCGCTTCCTCCCGGGACTTCACCACTTTGCAGTCTTCCTCCTCCTTCCTCGTCTCCTCTTCTACAGTGAGAGGCTGGACGTGGCATTGGTGGGAGAGAGACTTGGATTCGGGCCCTGCTGGCTCGTCTTCTGCCAAAGGATGCTCAGCCAGTCGGGCTTCAGGAGGAGATGGCCCGGCCTTGTAACCCAGGGCGATCGGAGAGAATGTATAAACAGGTGGCAAGTCTGGAGGAAGTAGGAGAGAGCAAAAGTCAAACTCTCACATGAAACAAACATATGGTCTGTGTGTCGGTCAAAAATCGGACAGATAGCAGAGTAAACCATTTTTCTGTTTTAAATTCATTGGCATTCTGTTCAGGCAGACAGGATAAGGCATGTGATTATGGTTTCTATAATACAATAACAGCAAGGTGCAGAAAGCACAAAGTGTGTTTGTGTAGGTGAGTGTGTATTATGTATATAGAACCCTTATGTGTGTGTCTAGAAGTGTGAGTATATAGATCTTTGTGGGATATTGATGACACCCTGCTGTTTTCCTATGATTGCAGCAGCAGCCCTGTCACCCCTGCTCTCTTATTATTAATGATATCCCTCCGCCCTCAGCCAGATGAATGCGTATCCTTCCGCCTGTGCCTTCCAAGGACCTATGAAGGATAAGGAGGCTCTGTCGAAGAGATACCACTGACCTTCCTCTTGTGACACACATATGTGCACTGACAGGTCACACGCATACACGTGAAGAAAGGTGACCATATGCTTTCTCTGACCTTAATGGCTGACCTGCCTACTGTCCCTCTTTAGCTTGCACATGGGGGGAAAAAAGTATACACTCAAGGACGCACCGAGTGAAGGATCAGCCTGCTTCAAACAATTTCTACAAAATCAAAAGAATACCATGCTTCAAAGAGCTGGGCCACATTTCAGCAGCAGTGGCCTCCATCTCGTTGCCTCTTTTCCTCTCTCATATTTTATCTCTCTATATCTGCCATGCCTGCTGTCGTCATATTTTCTGCTATCAGACAGTTCAACCTGCTGGTGCAGTTCTTTCAATTCAGACGAGCCTACAGTCTTCTCCATACACACCTGGTTCCAAGGATTGTGGGTAGTCCTGTGGCGGCTGCCCTTCTCCCCTGTCGCTCCCTCTCTCCAGCCCTTTAGAGAGGTGTGACGGAGCAGGGCTGAGGGCTGGGGAGCGCGGAGCAGCCGCGGCCGGGCTAGGTGCCGGGGTCAGAGGGTTGGGTGGGTGTGGGCGTGTGGAAGGGGAGTGGTAGCAGGGGGACTGAAGACTGCTGGGACAGAGGCCCGGAGACGGTGTGGAGGTCTTGTGAGGAGGGGGAGGGGGATGGGAGAAGGGTTTTGCCGCATGGGAGGAGGCAGTGGAAGAAGAAGAGGAAGAAGAGGGAGTTCTGGAAGCTGGAGGCTCATTAGGAGAGTCTTCTATTGTGATGGTGTGATCCTCATGTTTTCGCTTTGAAACAGAAAATTTAGAGAAAAAAAATAAATGGCAAAAGATAGATTTCTCATAAATTTAAAGCAAAATCCAAATTTCTGCTTGGGTAATTATAACTCTCTAAACATGATTGTGTATCATACTGTTTGACTGCAAAATGATCAGGTAAATAGGGAATCCAAAGCACTTAGTTTAATTGTAAATTGTTAAAAACATTTGCACTAAACTTAGCAATTTAGCATTTTTCAAAGTGCTTCTGGGTGACATTAGTAGCAGTCTTACTTGTGCTAGGGGGATGCGCTGCATGTGCTCCATAGCTCGCTGTTGATGCTGATGCTGCAGAGCGTACAGCTCCTGTTGTTGTAGGAATGAGGTGCGTGAATAGACTGGGTGGTGCTGCAGGTGAGGAGGAGGGGCCCTAGCTCCATACACTGGAGGCCACAAACCTGACTGCTCCAAAACGTCTAGTGGAAGAATCAGAAAAGAAAAGAAATAATTAGTAAATTGGACCATGTTAAGACCTTGGCTGGATTTGAGTAATTTAAAAATGATGCAAATGGAAGTAAACAAAACACTATTTTTAACAATTCAGATCAACTCGCTTTTTTAAATACATGAGCAACAAAATATTACTTTAGATTTTTTTTTCCTAGAGAAACTGCTTGATTTCATTAAACTTTCTAATCTCTCTAATTATGTGGAATCCTGCTGTAACTGATTTAACAAGTGAAGCTTGAGCAAGTCTAGAATCACTTGCTTGAACTATTTTTTTTTTCAAAGAAGAGGGGATTTCTGAGTAAGAAAATACACACCCAAAGCACATATGTATTCATACACACACTAATGTGTTCTCACATACACAGACACACACATATTCCCTCCTTGGCGGCCTTGTCGCTGGGAACCTTTGTTCTGCGAGATTAGCCTGAGTGGGCTAATGTTTCCCAGGGGAAGAGTTCAGTGGATGCACTTCCCCTCTCTGCAGGAACTCTCACGGAGCGAGTCAAGGGAGGCGGGAGATAATTAAATTTCACAGCCTGTTTGCAAAGCAGCATTGACACACACACCACACACACATGCAACCACACACACTCTGTTCTCTCTACAGCGATGGCAGAGAAGTACAAAAAAAGATCCTAGAACATATATTGTTTTAGACATATAACTTAAGAGACACGCAGCACAAAGTCGAGCCCAAACACATCAGTGCTCTGCCACAAGAGAGATAAACCACCAGTTCAAATGGTCTGCATAACACTGGGCAATGGAATGGCTGCTCCCATTAACGAAGCTATAAAACACTGTCCAACTGACAGAGGGACTTAGTTGAGCATTATATTATGATTAGCCAATGATACTAAAACTCTGGGAGAGAAACGGCTGCAGCTTTCATGCTACATACAGGATGAAAGTGGGAGGCAGTAAGGCAGGAAGTCTGGGTAATGAATATAGATTCTACTGGGTGTATGTGTGTTTTTGTTGCTGTGGAAATGTTTCCTACCAAGATGATGATGAGGCCCAGGTTCTGTAGGAAGAACCACAAGTGGGGAGTTTGGGTCTTGGGTAAGTGACCCCAAGACAGGCTGCAAAGGACTGGCAAGACCGGGTGGGAAACCTGGGCTCATTCCCACATGGCTCAAACCTGAAATATAGGTGCACATACATTCAAATTAGAGCAACCTTAAAATATTTATTTAAATAAATGTACAGAGAGCATTTATCCCCATGATCTCTGGCTGGCTTGCCAAAATGTTGAGGAGGTATTTACTTTTATCCTGAATTTCCCCTTTGCAGGACAATAAAGGCTGTTTCTATGATTAAACAAAGAACTCAAGGATGGACAGTGGAAGAGAATTTATTTGGACAATAAACAATTTTGCAATCTGGATTTCTTTCTCTGCCAGTAGCAGCAGCAACACTTCACATTCTCAGACAGACAGTGTCTTTGCAGATCAACGTGTTTTCAAAACAGTGGTAGGGATTCTAACCCTGAGCAAAGTTTCTCTGGGACAGTGTGACATTGACAAAACAAAAGTATTAATTATTATTCAAACTAAATAACACTCCAATATCATTTGCATTTTTTTTTTTACTTCTACAACATGTATTAAATAGAAAACATCAAAGACATATCACTGTGAATTATTTCTAACTGGAAGCATTGGTAGGATTTGGTTTACTCACTGTATGAGTGCCCCATCCAGAGGGAGGGACTTCCTGTTCTCTGCATCCAGTGGTGGTGAGCAGGGTGAGCATGTGCAACAGGGTCTGCCCCCAACTGACTTGTTCCACCAGGGACAAGGAGGTGAGAGGTCAGGTCACCGTGGCAGCTACTAGAAGGGTGGATCCTGGCAAACTCCACGCAGTCCTTGTTTTCCCTGGTGTGGCATCGGGAGAGGCAAACTTTATCATTACTTTGATTATCCCTCTTATTGTCATCATTCTCATCACCATTATTATGATCATTATCTTCAGCCATGTCATCTTCATTACCTCTACTACCATTATAATCATCAAGAAAAGGAAATGTGACGACAACAGGAACAGCCATCATCTTGTGCCTGGTCTATGACTTCTCATTATATGTTTTCTTCCCTTAATATGACTACATAATAAGAGCCTGATACTTCAGAGACATCCGTATTAGTCCTTGTAACATTAATGCACCACATCTCATCTTTGAGAGAAAGAGAAGGGAAGTCGGAGAGTGAGGAGGTACAGAAAAACCACATCAAAGGGTGAGAGGAGTAAATGGAGTGAGGGGTTGAGAGAAAAGAGAAGCAGAGCTTCAGTCTGGGAGAAAAACGCAAAGTGAATAAAAGAAGGGCAGCTTATCAGACAAGAGAAAGAGAGGGTAGATGCTACTGTCTACATGTTTGTGTGTGTGCATGCTGGCTGGTGTTTGTGACTTTACCTGATGATCAGTTCTCTGTCTCTATCAAGGTGATGAAGGCTGATCTGGTCCTCTGTCATCCTCTTCCTCTCCTCCAGTTCCCGACCGAGAGGATACACAGGACGTGACACCCCTAAATCACAAACGCAACATTCAAATATGCGTACATTTGTCTAAAACTTGTGCTTCCTGTAATCAGAATGTCTAAATGTGATGCCTATTGCTTGCATAACATTGCACTTTTCTTCCATAACTACCAACCTTATTTCTAAAAGGCTTTTTGGGAACACTTCTTATGCAGTAATAGATGTCTATGTTTCTTGATACCTTGAATTTTTCCTCCAATATATAAAATTTTAAGTTTATGCAGAGGTTGCAAACTAATTTAGTCAGTTTTAAGAATTGTCTAAAAATATACAAATCTTCATCTGGTCACCAACAAAAATGTTCAATGACTGACAAAAAAAGACCAAGATGTGCTACATGATTCAAGTCATATATGATGTCTAACCTTTCATGCTGGGCAGCACCCTGCTCTGTCTGCTGTTTCCAGGAGTGCTGTCTGGAGAACGATGAGGGGGCCTGGCTACGGCGACAGCTATACCCACCGGAGGCTGACGTATCTCCCCCTCTCCTGCTTCCCCCACGTCCTTTGTGCCTCTGTCAGTTTTTTCTCCCTCGTTAGTGGAGCCCCGGCGAGAAGGGAGAGGCTGTTTTGGGATTTCTTGTTGGGAGGTGTTGCTTTTAGCTCCTCCTCTGTCCGCCCTTTCCGACCTCTCCCCACCCTTGTTGAGGCAGCCAAGACCCCCAAAAGGGCTTCGCTGTGGCAACAGCAAGGGCTGCTGGGAGCTGTAATTCATAAGGTTCTTTATGGCACTGCCCTCACCATCATTGGTGTGTGGTGAGGAGTGGGAAAGTGGTGGAGGCTGTTGAGGATGGCTCCCTTTACTAACCAACACATGATGGGTGCTTTTTCTCTGGTCTTCTTGTTGACCGCCTCGAACCCCCCATGAAGATGCTGTCTGACTTCCATCTCTTTCCCTGTCCTCTCCACTTGCTGTCTGACTGCTGTACTGCTGGTGCCGTATTCTTGCAACCTTTTGTCCTTCCTTCTGTGCTGAGGGCCCCAGTCCCACCTTCCCATCTGAACTTGAAAGAGAACAGTCCCTAAAGGAACAAGTCCTGGAATCGGAATCATTGTTGGACGCACCCTGTCCAGAACTGGAGTGTTCCTCGTGGCTATCTGGTGGGAGTGAAGCACGGTAAATCTCATTTGAAATTTCACCATCTCTGAATGATGATGATGTGTCCAGGCTGCAGGACCGCAGTTCAGGTTGAGAGTTCACATTGGAGCCAGACTTTTGGAAGTGATGCGTCTGTTGGCTCCAGTCAGGAGGTTTGTCAGCTTTGCCATATCCCATCTGCTGTTGCTGTGACTGGGATTTGTCTTTCTTCTGGCAGCTGCTAAGGCGGCTGTGGTGATGAGGGGAACTTTCAAAAGATCTTTCTACACTTTTTTCTTCTGCTTTTCTCTCACCCCCTCCTGCTCCACGACAATCAGGGGCAGCCAAGTCACCCTGCGGCCCAACCGAGGGCACATAAGTTGGCCCAGTGATCTTTGCCTCCCTGCCGGACCCTCCAGGGCTGGACGCTGGATCTTTAGAGGGTGTGAGCATTAGTGGAGGAGGAGGGGGACAATAAAACTCAGGATGAGGATGGTGATTTGGAGGGTGTAGCCACCCTCCTGTCAGTGGTGAGCCCATGTGCAAGGCATGAGGAGGTGGTGGTGCAGGAGGGGGAGGCATGGAGTAAGAAGCCACAGAGTGAGGTGTCAGAGGCGCAAGGAACGCTGTTGCTGAAACGGCCCCTCGTCGCATACATTCAGATGAGGAGGTCGAGGATTCTCTGATTCTCATTTCCCCATTAATGGGTCCATCTTTTAAACCTTGCCTGCTACCTCCTGATGTGAGTCTACCTACCCCACCACCATTGCAACTGCTTAGTGTTCCCCCTTTTCCTCCACACGCAGACTCTGACCCAGTTGCACTGGACAGTTTACAGGCACTCATAGGTTTTGTTCCCTGGATGCCCGAGTCACTGTCTTTGTAGTCTTTATGTCGCTCCAGAGAGTGTCTGTGGTCTTCCTCCCGGCCCTGGAACGCAAGGTGAGGAAGAAGGGCATGGTGAGGGTGGGAGTAAGCCTGGTGCTGGAGGCCAGATGGAGTGGTGGCAGCATTCATCTGATGAGGGTGGTGATGATGAAGCTGTTGTTTGTCTTTGCTGTCCTGGTGCCGCTCTTTGCTGCTTGATCGCTCCTTGTCTTTTGACGCAACCCCTTTATCGCTCAAATCCTTGGTGCTCTTCCCCCCTCCTCCCCCACTGTCTGTCTCCCGGCTGCAAGGGCCAAGTGGGTGGCCTGGGGCGGTCCTGGACAGTGGGGGAAGGTTGTGATTGGTGGAGAGCAGAGGGGACTGGGGAGGAAGGCCTCTCAGGTAGAAGTGATCTAAGAGGTAATGAGCGAAAGGAAGCACAAAAGTTAGCATTAGCAGAGAGATCAGATACATGTTCTACCAAAAATAATAATAATAATAAAAATAAATAAATGACAAAAACCTGACTTGACTTCCAAGTTACCACTTGCTTATATATCTATGGTGAGGCTGAATAAGTACTTTATGGATTTCCTGTGCATAAAAATATTTTTTTCCCCACAATCCTACAGTCACACAAATACACCTACCTTTTTGAGTTTCATAGAAGCGGTGCTGTCCATAGAGACTGTTGCTATGGTGATCAAGGGGACTCATGGGGAGAAATGGAGAAGCAAGACTTCCTGAATAGCCAGGGTACCCTGTTGGTGGGAGGGCAAGCGAGAATGAATTGATGTTTCTTCTCAGCGTTGACATTCAGCAGCACTCTAAACAAACAGTTTATCGCTACAATCTTTCAAGAAATAGTCATTTTTGGAAAAACTAAAGCCAGTTAGTGCTACTTTCAACATAAATGCACTTTTGCACAAACATTCCAGATGAGTTGACATTATTTACAGTGGACAAAGTGGTGACAAAAACCACAGCCAGCGACTACTGCCAAGTGTTTGCAGCAGTTGACTGGAGGGAATTTCTCTTCTACAAAACACATCCCCCCACCCCCCACCCCCACTGAAACCCTAAGACAAATAGTCTGAAGCATTGGTCCCACCCCTTGCCCTAAAGCACACACACTGAGTCCTCCCAGGAGGTCACCGGGAGGTAAATGGTAGTTTCACTCTGTTCTTCGTCTTCAAGGACGTTGAACTGAATTGTGGGATAGAAGGAGGTCTTGTGTTGACTGGGTGAGCACGCATACCCACAAGCTCACATGTTAACTCACACATGCCACACAGGGAGGCAAACATTAGAAAGCAAAAAGACTTGGACTGTGCGTGCGTGAACAAATGTCTGTTTGAAGGAGTTGGTTTCATGCCCCACAGAGTGTCCTTGCTGGCCCGTTAATTGGCAGCCGTTAAAAGTTTAACGGTGGTGGCCAAAGTAAACAGCACTCCATAAAAACTCATCCTACGCATTCCACAGCCACACAGCAAAACCACCAACACCCCCTCACTGCTTCCAGCATGAGTGTCTCTGTGTGTGTGATTACTCAGACTGGTTAACAACCAGTGAATCTAAATGGTGACAATTAGCCAAAAGGCTCTATCAGCCATTTCAGGCCAATCCCCTGGGTAATGATGAGTGATAAAACCCAAGAAGGATGGGAGATGAGGACAGTGGGAACAAGGATGGCGTGGAGACAGGAGAAACAAAACAGCAAGGAAAGGATAAGGGGCTTAAGGCAGAAACAGAGTTGTAAAGGATGTCCTAGTCCAGTCCATGTGCGACAAACATTTCATCATTTTTCCTGTCCACTAAGGTCTACGAGACCATCAGAATGAGCGCCTTGTTTTGAGGAAAGACTGTGTTGCTTTTATTAACATTTGGATAATGTATCACTCAGTATCAAACTGCATCTAATTCCTGGTGAAAAAACACTCAAACTTTTTTTCTTTTTGTCTCTCAGATTGACAGTTAACAAATCAGCACAAGATCACCACTAATAGCTGTAGTGAACACTGAAGCCCCCTGAGTGGAAAGCTGTGGTGCGACTGAACTATGAACACAAGCATGGGTGCACACAAACATTTGCCTGCGACTAGTTGGCTAACGACATTCATGAGGGAGTCTCCAGCATGTCTTGCGATGTTCACAGTGGTTTTCAGGCACACCATCTTGTCGCTGGAGTTTTTAACATGTTCAAAAATTTTTGTGCAACTGATTTGCTCCCATTATATTCACCCAGTAATTGCAAACATCTTCAACCTGTCTCGAACCCTTCTGAGTTTTATTGTGGGCGTTTTCAACCCATCTCAAGAGCACCAGAGCTGTATTTTGACACCAGCGTGGAAGAAATCCTTTGACAGAAAACATGTTCAGGTCTAAAACCACACTGATGATAAATAATAATTGTTAAAATAACTGCTCCAAATCTGCTTATATTCATTTCAAAAGTGTACATCAGTAGATCAAACCATAAATGTGGGGTCAGCTTCCAAGGTGGGTACAAAGCAAGCTGAGGCAGGTGCAATATGAGCAGAATACATGAGCAAGATTGCAGTTTTACAAACCATACACATGAAAATAGGCCGGCTGTTTAAAACAAGCCACACGGCTCACTAGTCGTTTGGTCGCAAACAATCAGAATTCCAAAAAATGCAACAGAAAATTCTCATATTTTCTGCCACCAACTAGTCTCCAACAGTTGCAGCCCAGTGAGATGCCACCTTTAGGTGGTTGGTTGAACGAGAAGACCGGGCTGTCTATATGAAAAGCCCCCAATCTGGTGCAGCTGTGGGGGAAAAGAGGGGAAATGTGTGTGTCTGTGTGTGCGTTTAGGGGAGAATGGAACATGAAGGAAGAAGTGAAAGGGAAGTGGAGAGCTTTGAGATGCTGGAGATGAGAGGACAGGAGAAAGGGAGGTAAGGAGATGAGGGGAAAAAAACACAAGAGCGGGAGACATAAAACAAGGACAAGTGTGGAAGAGCAGGTAGGTGAACATAGATGGAGAAAGAGTGAAGAGTTTTTTGTGTGTGTGAGATAATATGTGCGAGAATATGTCTTATATTTGGCTCTGTATGTCTGTGAGTGTGTGTGTGTGTGTGTGTGTGTGTGTGTGTGTGTGTGTGTGTTCGTATCAGCCAGGTTTCTTCCCTCTGTGCTGGCTACGCTCCACTCTCTGGACCGTGGCCAGCTGGCAGACTGCCTACTGGAGCTCCTTGGCTTGAATTCTTAAAAACAATCATTTGTAGTGTGTGTGTGTGTGCGAGTGCCTGCAAGTGTGTGCACGCACATGTGTGTGTTCCAACATCAAAGCTGAGACTCACAGACGTAAAATCCGTCTGATAGGCACACACACACACACACACACACACTCCTCTCCGCACATTCCTGCTTCCTTTTCACTCCGGCACTCAGGCTGAAGTCTTCTGTATGACTCTTTTTAAAAAAAAAAGAAAACAGGTTAAGAATGGTCTCTCCAAGCTAGGCTGGTGTCTATTATCACCCGCTGCCGTAGGCAACGTTGGAGCAATAATGTTTTTGCTCTTGTGTGTGTATGCTTGTTTGCATGTGTTTGTTTGTCTGAACCATTAGCGAAATATCTTGGGAACCAACAAATCAATTTAATGAATGTTTAAAAAAATTATTGTTGGGTTGTCATCTACAACTGATTAACATTTGGAGTCAACTCTATTCAAGATGGTCGCCACAGCAAAGCCATTATAGCAAACACAAAAATGGCTATAACTTGGTTAGTTTTACAGATATTGAGCTAAAATTTGATGTGGTAGCAGCTGAGACAGAGCCCCAACGTGTACTCTGAGTGCTACCTGAACACACAAACGCTGTGTTTAAAACGTTGGCATCAACTACTGAAATTAACTCTATTTGTTAGCAAAATATCTCATGAACCAATTGACAAATTTCACTGAATTTTTCAGAAAGTGTTCATTAGGTTGAAATCCAAAACTGATTGACTTTTGACCTCAGTCCAATACAAGATGGCTGTCACAGCCAACTGATCTTAAAAAACACAAATATATGATATAACTCAGTTTTACAGATATAGAGCTAAACTTTTATGTAGTAGTAGTTGAGCATTGTCTCTAGCACATAGTTTGTGCAAAGCACATTGCACAATACCCTTGCTTCCAACATGGCATTAACTTTTGGAGTCAACCCTGTTTGTCTTTTAGCAAAAATAAATCAAAAACCAACAAAGAGATTTTAATGAAATACTCAATAAGTAATTATTGGATGGACATTTATAACCAATTAACTTTTGGAGTCAATCCAGTTAAAGATAGCAGTGGTTCATAATGCCACTGGCATAAAACACATCAATAGAACCCCCCTCCCTTTTTTTTCCCAAGTAAACATTTTGACTTGTCATGGCAAGAAAAGCAAAGGTGCATCAATAACATAACCATTAGGTCAGTTTCATTTACAAGTATGTGTCTCAGGATGCTGAAACTGATTCATCTGAATGGAATGCCATCATTATTTTGACTGTGCTTATTTGATAGAGAAATATCTCATGAACCCCTGGGTGGATTTTGGTGAAACTTTCAGAAAATAATCTCTTACTGTACATCTGTAACTTTTAGAATCAACCCAATTTAAGATGTCCGCCACAGCCAACTGTTCTTAGAAAATACAGAAATTGCTATAATGAAGTCAGTTTTACAGATAATTACCTAAGATGCGGTGTAGTAGTAGCTGAGATTGATCCCCAAAAACATACCTTGAGCACTAACACATTGCACAAGATCCCACTTTATAGCGTGAAATTTCACACAACGTTTTATTTAACTTCATCATGTCTCAAAATATGATCGTAGTTTAAAACTCTGGCATAAAGGGGGTAGGCAATGTGCATCCCTTTAAGGAATGCAAGGTCTTTAATTTTTGTTAGTGATTGCATCACTGCTTTCATGCTATGTTGTGTCACAGTAAAGGTAAAAATACTGCCAGTCTTGCGATGAGACAGCAGGTTTAAAGACTTGTACGATGCATAAGAAAATAATCCAAGCAGATGGCTGCACTGAAAGTTAGCTGTCTAATTCCACGGGAGATGCTCTTTCAAGACAACATCACCTATTGTTAGTGTATAAACTCATACACAGATAAACCGGTGTAATGTGAAATTCAAATTCAGTTTTCACTTAGCTGAGAAACACAGCTTGTGGTGTTTTTTTAGGTGTGATCTCGTTAGACCCATCTCACCCACCAAACACACCCACCCACACACAAATGTGTACAGACATACCTGAAAGGGACAGATAACTAAGTCAAGCTCAGGATTTCACCACAAACGGTTAACAGTCAAAAAAGGACATGATGCATGTGGATGCGCATGGTTTTTTTTTTGTGCATGTGTGCGTCAGATCAGGAAGGGGGCCGTTGGAGGTCGGTTAGCCCAGAGAGGGCCCCGGGGGTGGGGCTGCGGTCAGG
>JAOXNZ010000064.1:11649986-11661514 GCA_028566095.1 Kryptolebias brasiliensis
GTGTGTGTGTGTCTTACCTTCGTGTGAATGGGGGAACCAGATAGGGGAAGTGCTCGAATGGGTTCCAGTCCTGTAGGACGGGGAGGAGGGGGAGGCAGCGGGTCCAGATGGGTGAGGAGGATGAGAGGATGGGGACCCCAAACTCCGGGCCAGGAAGGAGCCCATGAACGAAGCACCTGAGTGATACACAAGGGGGGTTAGAAAGCTCATTGGAGATTGAAAGGCTCTTTGAAGGTAGGTGAGAATAATCAGAAGGAGAGGTTTTAAATTATGTTGTTGTCAATCTGAATCAAAGCACATAGAGTCTTAAACATCCTCAGACGTGATAAATAACAAAGACATGGGTCAAAAAATGTGTACATATTATAATGTTTTTGCCTGTGTGAGCGTGTGTGTGAACTCTGTCTCAGAAAGTAATTGTGCATGACGTTATTTTTAAGGTTTGACCAAAACAGCTATTACTCCGTCATTTCTCAACATAAGAGGATCTCAGTTCAAAACTTTAGCATGAAAGGCATCAGACGATATGCGTTTCTTTATGGAAGTCTGGGTATTTATTGTAAAAAGCCTTACGTTTGAACACACATAATTTGACAATGCTTGTAATTTCCACTTGTGCCTACATTTCTGTGTCACATGTTGCAGACACACTAACCTCAATAAGTGGTTTTGCGTAAAACAGTTTTGTAAGATGACCCAAAAAATGAGTCCTCTCTAGCACACCTCGGAAGGAGGTTTATTTGTTCTGAAACCAAATAGTTTTCTCCTAAAACTCTAAGCATTAAAAAGCTTCAGAGAAGAGGTATCATCGCAGACAGGGTCTGAGGTTTGTGTCTGCCATGCAACTTGTATTTGAACCCTGGAATAAGAATTTGTCACCGCTGACATATTTACACCTGAGAGGATCATTATTATTTTGGTGACAGATCTTATTAGCATTGGCATCAAATGACAAACTCTGACAGCTGAGTGTCGAAGGCCACTTGGAGGCAGTTTTAATTCCTCAAGTGGCTCTAATGTGTCACAATGACAAAGGAAACTTCAAAACAAAAGCTTACAATGCTGAAGTGGGGGGTTGTTTTGCTGCACGTTTGATGAAAAAAATGAAATCACCTATTCATTTACACAATTTTTGGCCTATTGGATTTAACTTTAATAGTCCTTGCTTCATTCAGATCAACGTTATCACGCTTTAAAACTTTAAGGCTCTTTTTTAAAAGCAACTACAGATAAAACATAGTTCTTAGTTGTTGTTTTCAACATTTTAAAATTCTTTATACTCAAGGATGTATTGTTCCGATTGAAGTACTTGCATTATAGCACTGAAACTGCATTAATGAATGACTGCTTTAAGTCTTAATATGCATTTTAGAGAACACTACATTTTCTTCTGGACTAACACAAATACATGTGGGCATAGATTTAACATATTAGCTCTCCTAACCTTCTAGTCTATTATAAGGTTGTGTTTCATCTGTATGCTCTAATATACTGTCTAGAACATGTCTCCTTTTAGTAAATGAACAACAAAGAAACGGCATCTTTCTTTTCAATTAAAGAAATAGTTTGGTCATTTTTGAAGTGGCGCTCTGTCATTTAGTTATCACTAGATCCTTTTCAGACATCAGTCACAGAACAAAGGAAGGAGGAAGGAGAAAAGGGCAGAAGCCTCCGTCCAGGTGAGGCTAGTCAAACGAGAACCAGTTTTTAAATCATTTTTCAGGCTTATAAAGCAACTTCTTCTCAAAAATGACATACTGGTGTGAAAGACCTCAGCTATTAATAAACCTCTACACTTTTGCACGTCACCATTTGTTTAGTTTGTTGCTGTTTTCCCAACCGAACAACGGCTTTGTTACTCCGCAAATGTATCTAGAGAGATCGTGTTCATGTCAATGGCTGCTGAATGTATCAGTCCGCCTGCATCTAGTCAGTACAGAGGTTTTACTCAACTCTTTGCCCATTAACAACAAAATATTTTTCTTTTACCAAATTATGAGTAATTTCTAACTGAAAAAAAAATGTTTGTTGCTCTTGCAGCTTTTTGAAGGCACCAGTGGACCTCTTTACACAACCTCTCTTAAAATTCAGTATTTATTTTTATTTTCAGCTATCTGCAACATGGTAATTGTTTAGCATTGGGTATTAAATTAGAAAATGTCTGCCTTGTGAATTTCCTCACATGACATATTTTCTGTTGTTCCGAATGGATTAGCCTCAGTCTGCGGGGTTATAATGGTTTAAGCTCCATGCAATTAAACACAGAGGGACTTGGTGGGATAGGGAAAAGTAAAACTCCACACTGGTCTTGATGCAGAAACTATAAATTCCCTTTACTTTTATCCTTAGACTTGTGTGATATTTACCAGAAGAAACGCTATGATTTCCACACAAACTGCTCCATTCAAGGTTGGTGCAAGAATAATACTTTGGAGAGCTGTCCAACCTTCGGCTGGTGTTCTGCACACATGCAAGAGCTAAATAAAATCATCAGATTCTTTCTGAAAAACGGAAATGCTGCTGGATGAAATTGATCATATTTTCATGTTTCAAGATGCTCAGAAATCCTCATGTCAATATTCCTGTTTTTCTATCTGCAAAAGTCACACTGTTTCTGGGGAGCACTTATCAGGAAAAAAAAGTCTAACTTGCGCACATAAGCATGAAAGAGGTCTGAAAAACCTTTGAAAAATGAGATTATACTCCTCCTAAATGTTTGTGAACACAGAATACGACAATCCATATTTATGTTTGTAGTATGTTTGACCTGTAATGATTGAGGTGACAAAATAACATTCATCAAGATGATGGTGGCATTTTAAAAAGAATGCAGTTTAGCTCTAAACAAGATCATGTAAGACACCCTGTATATACAGAGATTTTTTTTCTTCCCAAAAAAGTAGCCACTCAAACGTCTGAGTGGCCTCTGAGTAGTGGAGGTGTAACCCGAGCAACACTTTACTGCAGTGCTGAGCTGTTTTGTTCAGAAACATTATCACCTATAAAGGAAAGTGCTAAAGGTTTGTTGCATTATTATTTTCTCTGACACTAATAACGAAGCACTTGCATGAACTGTAATGTCAGACATAAGAACAAACACCAATCTGGGTGTCAGCAGGCACAGAGCAAAATGTTTCTGAAAGCAGCAGGATGGGGTCTATAGAGAAGTGAAATATGTGGTGTAGAACTGTGCAGGATGCATCAGGGATGAGTTCCCTTTCACCCCTTCCCCTACAATCTGAGAGTCATGCCCAGGGTAGTAGTGTTCCGATTTATTTAAGGATGTAGGGGGAGGACAAAGGGAGATAGAGGTATGACCCTAAACAAATGTTTTTCTGTAATACACTTCAAACAAATGGTTAAGACAGTTCATATCTTTTAAAGCAATTTCCTGGGGAAAGGTTCTGAACAATTAATATATTATCTGTTGTAGATAAGTCACTGAATGACCTCAGTTTGGACAAATGGAGTTTAATTCTGACAGGTTGATGAGCTAATGGCTAATGACCAAAATAGATTGTTGCAGTCCTAAAACAGTACCAATCTTGAAGATCTCATTGCAATACATGCTAACACTACTTTATAGACCATTACATTGCTGTCAGATTAAAGTTATTTGCTTAGATTTTTATGATTATTTCCAAGCGCAAATAGTGGCAGCAGCAGCTAGATGTAACACTTCTGGCACAGACTGTGGAACCTCCTGCAGCAATGTCAAAAGAATATTTCTGCAGGAATAATTGTGTGAAATTGACAGCAGTTTAATGACTGAAAAAATGCATGAACCATATAAAATTTTTTTGACATGGGAGTTGATTCAAAACAGCTAAAATCCCCTTTAGAAGGTAAGAGATTGTTCATAGCCTTTCCACAAAAAAACTCTCTTCAAAAGATTTTGAAGCTGTGCAATAAATGTGAGTAATTTCTCTAGTTCTAGTGTCAACTATTGGAAGCTTTTGATGTTTTCCAATACATTACTTTTGTTGTCTTTTTGGTGTCATAATTCCTTAACAAGCACAAAAAATAAACTGTAATATGATATTTGTTGCAGGTTATTTATATATTATATTGGAACTCTTGCATAACATGTTGTGTTTGTTTACATACAAGGAATCAGCAACAAGTGAAAGTGCATCAGCTTCTTTAAAGCGTGTCCCATTTCACTGTGGAATATTTTTATTGCTACACCCTGTGACTTCAAATGAACAGCCAGGGGGCACTCAAAATCTAGGGGTAGGGATAACACTAATACTAAGATAAATGTGAGTTAGGCTAATTGTATCAAACGCACCCAATCAGAGATAAATAGTTATAATAGGCAAAGATGGGGTCTTTATCTGTTTCATGTCAAAAGAGACATTATGTATTCAGCAAAAGCAAATCTTAGTTCTTCTGGTTTCCCTGCAAAGTGTAAACAGCTGTACTGATGATAAAAAAAAACGTTTTATGTTCTGTCTTTTTGATACAATGATAAACATGGTTGAAATTCTCCAACATGAACATGCCATAGGTCCATAAAAAAAAATCCTCAGAAATTGAATATCAAGTCCTGGCTATGTTTACACACTAAAAACTGCTGGGTTATTTTGACAACTAAATTTCTGGGTTGAGTCACTTTGACCAAATATTGAGTCAAAAGGTTTGACCCGGTGGTTGGGTCTGAGATGAGCTGTGTCACTCTTCACAGTCCGCCATTTTAGGCCAGAAGTTGACCAAATCAGACCTGACTAGACCTCTTTTAAGATGCAATAATTAAAGGTAAGACAGTAAAAACTAACTTGTAGGAAAATATTTAACCTGTTTAACATAACTGACCTTGTTAACAACTTTAGTTTGCACTAGACAGTGAGTTTGATTTCCTAAAAAAACATTAGTTAGCACTAGCTAGCTGACATTATTAGAGGTTAGCACCAGCTAGCTAGCTCCAGCCCAAGTTGAAATTATCTAATAAACAAGATTTTGGGTTGTTTTTTTGTTTTTAACTTTTTAGTAGATTTAATTAAAAAGATTTGTCATTTTAATCTATTTTTTGGGTTGAAAACTTTACCCAGCAGGCTTTGCTGGGTCAAACTGATAACCTAACCATGCTGAGTTAAAGGTACCCAGGGCTGGCTCAGTCAAAATTTGGCCCAGAAAAGGGTTAAAAATTGGGTTTCTTTGAACCCAGCAGTTTCTAGTGTGTAGGTTTGTAGCATGGTATAAAAATCAGAACAAAAGAGAAGAAAAAAATGAACTAAAAGAAAGAAAAATCTCACTTTTCAAGTTGGCCCTTCAGCTGCACTTTAAACTTGCAGTTTGTTTAGTCCTGCACCCTGAAGAGGTTTGAAGTAACCATCAAATACTGCAAAGATATGAGTTGGAAATGAAAATCAAGTTTAATCTCTCAGACAATTCCGAGCTCAAGTTCAGTCCCAGCAAACTCATTGACGCATCTGAGTTCAGTTTGGGTTTGTTTGAAAGCTTTTTAACTCATCAACGAGCTCCCGTTCAGTGGAATAAACTGAACAGTCATGGGGTAAAGAGGAAACAAATCCACAGGGATTCAGGTAATTAGTCACTGGATGGAAAGAGGTAGAGGGGTGGTGGGCTGGGTCGCTACCCATAAACGCTGCGCCCCATCAGAGGCAATTACCACAACCATAACAGGCTGCATCTGACTTACACACACTCACACACATACCCACACCTCAACTGCGTCCTGACGCCCTGACAACCACAACCACAAGTGCCTATAGCTGTCTGCCAATCTTTCTCTCCAAGACACACACACAATGCACACATGTGAACCCAGACACACAAGACGGCATGGGATAAATCAAGAGGGAGAGGGAGTAACGGCACATATTAGAAAACAAATCAGGGAGCGTGTGAGCCTATTTATACAGCTGGAACCCGAGCATTGAAACACACACACACACACACACTGATAATGAAAAACACGCACAGTTTAAATGTAGAAATCTCCCCATCTCTTGCTCTAGTTTCATTTTTTCTTTCTGTTTAGACATTTTCCCTTTAAATCTCCTCTTGTACAGCTGTGTGTCAATGGAGGTTTAGCCTGTCATAATAAAACACAGCTCGGATGAGGTTTGTTTCACACGCCGCCCCCGGCAATGCAGACTGGCAGACGAGCATCTTGATGTGAAGCTGTCCCGTTCTCAGAAGTCCACTTGTGTTTACAAGGACACTTTAAAAGAAAATTTGTAAGGGTAATTTCAAACAATAATGTTATTTATAGGCACTTGTATAGATATTTTATATTAGTTTTTGATTTTCTATTCAAAGCTGCCCTTTAATTTCAGCCTCCACCCTTCCCCCATTTTTTTCCCCATTTATTCATTTCTTTCCTTTTCTCCTCTTTTCTCTGTTCCTTCTCTTCCTGCCATCTGACTCCATACCCAACTTGTTTGTTTTCTGCTGGTGTGTTGAGAAGAAAATCATATTTCCCCTGCTACCTCTGGCCTGCCGGTATGGAAATTCATCTCAGAGGCTGGCCACTAACGTAAACCTCATTTCTGTCCTCTGGTTTCTTTTCCTTCTCCTCCTCTTCTGGTCTTCCAGACCTCTATTTCCACCTTTGTTTTATCCTGAGCCACATGGTACCTTTCCATCTGTCACTACTGTATCCTCTTATAGTTGTAGTTTCCAATTTTTCCATACAGAATAATTGAGAATAAGAGCACCTGCTGTAAAGTTTAGGAATTTTCCATTACAGGACATAAAAAAAAAATCTGATTTTTTCCAGATTCTAAAATTACTTAACTTGAGGTGTGTGAAAGTCTGTCACATGATTCAGCAGTTTATAGACTTTATCAGGTTCTCACATTGTTGTGGTGATTGTTTCTCTAAGGTCTTTGCTGATATCTTTCCTCCTTGGCTTTCCTCCTTGTGTTAACACACACACGTATGCTCCAGAGCAGCGAACTAGCAAAACTCCTGTTTTTATAGAGGCGCTCACACAGATGATGATCAGTAAATCTGATCAGCAGCACGTCGCTGCTACATTTCCTCCCAAATCTTTGGCTTTGTTTTTGCCTAATAAGTAATTGCATGGTGGAGTCTGTTGTGTGTTTTAGAACATTTAGGCTTATATTTGAGTATTTTTAGAATTTGGTGTAGATGTGTCCTGATACTTACAATTCTTTTGACAGAAGGTGTACTGTTTTTATCCCATGACTGTAAATTAGGTAAAATAACAAAAACAGAAAAAGAAGGGGGGGGGGGGAAACTATTGGTTTTAGTTTTCTGATCAGTTACAAACATTCATACACAAAACAATATTTTTCTGTGTGCATATGTTATTTGTCATAAATACAAGCTGCTGACGGAGGAGACAGCAGCTACGTTCAGTCTCTGCAGTGGTAATTAAAACAGAAGACGGGTTTGTACGCTTCCCATTTCCCAGTTGGCATCATAAGTTGGAAAAGTGTGTCAACAAGAAAGCAGTGAATCCTCTAATGTTGACAATCCGAGGTAATAAAAACTAGAATTATGAGTTTATATTTACACAAACACAGTCATCTGTATTTAGGGTGAATGAATCTGCTTTAGTTTAGTTATGAATGGCTGTAATTTGATTTTCTGGGGGAGGGAACCACTTAAAAAACACTTAAACACTGTTTTAGGAATAAACAAGATCTGGACCTATGCCTTGCTTTTTCTGAACATGTTTTGCTGCTTTTTTATTTTTAAATCTCTTTATATTTTTATGAATAATGAGCGACATAAAAAAAAAAACATGAATGTGTTGTGTTTTAGTGAAGCCACAGAAAAGTTTGAATGCACCAAATCAAAAAATTTAACATAAGCAACAGCATTATTGGGTGCCTTTGCTTGAAAATTTAACAGAGAAGGTGAAACACATTTTCGCCCCTGCTTTCTCCATAAAAAAGGCAAATAAATAAAGATAATATATTTTCCACAAAAAGCCATCACACCGTCTCCAGTGCAAGATGTTGGCTGGAATGACACCAAGAGTATGGAAGTGTGGGAATACTGGAAAGTGGAACCACTATTCAGAAAGGGTATGAATAAAGGTGGCTAAAACAATGAAAATCAAATGAATTAATCTACATTATACGCTCCACGTGTTTAGGCAGAAATTATTAAAGAGAAAACGAAGATTTAAAGAACGACCCTGCACCTTCTTTTGCATCTTTGTTTTGGCAGCTGCTGAAGAGTGCTTGATGAAATCATCAGTGAAACAAAACAGCGCAAAGACGACAGATAATGGGCCAGACCGCCCCAAGGTTTCTCACTATTTTAAAGACAGAGAGCAGGGAGGATGAGGAGGATAGACCGGAAACCAGGAGAGGAGGAAATATAAGACACCAAGGCTTGGGTTGTAAGTGGTGATAAACCAAAGGCACATGGTGGAAACAAAGCAAACAAGGATGAAGCAGTGGAGTGATTTCCTTAGCTGCATCTCACTGAATGGACTGCTGCTGATCAATACACACACGCACCCACCCACACACACACACACCTGGAAGCATGATGACTTAAATCAATTTCCATCCAATTGAAGATCAATATCCTCTTGTGTTATATTGTCACATTTTCCAATTAACAAAAGCCTCTGTGCTCACACTGATATACTGAACTCCCTCACAGACACACACTCTGAGACCAGCGCCTGAAAGTACAGCCTCAATGTGTGTGGGTGTGTGTGTCAGAGGTTTTGACTCTCGTTAGCTTGGCTGTTACGCTTATTGCCGTACACTTGGCAACCGCTCGTCAGTCCGACCCTTTCATAAGCTTCCAACCACCAAGGGTCCTGGCACCGAGCCGTTACTCCCTGTGTGGGTGTGTATGCTTGTGTGTGTGTTTTCAGGGGCATGAGTCAAGCCAGACCTTTCTGATCTGTTTTGACACCATGGAATTGCACAAGTGACAGGGCTACTCAAACAAGGCAGTTGTGGAAGGTGCTTAGACACACACCCACACACACACACAGGTCCATAAAAGCATTGTGGCACTGGGGACACAAACACATTCAATGTGTGAGTAAACGGCCGAGCAGTGCTTACAAAGAACACGTTCCGGGCAGAAAGAGGAGTTCCTTTTGCTCGACTTGATCCAGATAGCATTTTCCTTCTTGTTCTATCTTATTATTCATCTACGATTCCTCTCGCCTCATTCATGTTCGAAAGAGAATGGTGTGCAAGCAAAGCATGGCACGTCGCCTGGGACAAGCAGCCATGCTGAATCGCATTACGGCGGGAAGAAGAGAAAGGACAGAGAAAGAGAAAAGGAGAGGAAGAAGAAGAGCGGAGGGGGAAAAAATGAGATGAAAGAGCTACAAATGAGAGATTTCACTGTGAGGCGCATAAATCAGCAGACTATGAACAGCACAGCTCAAAGCCTGACTCCCAGGCTGCCGACCAGCGCATTGCCATCTACGCACACACACTTACACACACATCCTCTCTCTATTACCATCTCAGTGCATCCATGAGGCTACTGTAGTAGAGCTCTGTCTCACCACACCAACACTTGTGCTTTTGTGCTTTTACAATATCAAAAGCCAGAAAAAATGCAAAAAGGCACCTCTTCTTTTGGCGGGGACTTCATGAGAATTAGAGGAAATAAAAGTAGTGCGATTTAAATGAACAAAGAGAAGAAAATGTTGCAACATTACACCTTGTGTCCCACAGTTTGAGCAGCCTTAAAGGAAAGGAAAAAAAAAGATTTAAAAAAAGATTATAGGTGTTGCTCAGAGTTTCCCGTCAGCCCAGCAAAGGCTGCAGTCAACTGTGAGTGAGAAAGAAAATGTTCCTACTTTTGACCACAGACTTATTGGACACCACACACCCACCCACTCACCCACAGCAAGAGGAAGGACCATATATGGTCACGGAGAGCAGGGATTCGCAACAGGAGAGATTTTTAGGAAGCAGGAAGGGTGGGGATTGAAGGGTTGTCAAAGTAAGTTTTTCCATGTTTTAGCAAACGAAAACAGGGGAATTTGGGGGTGGGGGGGGTCAGACTGGTTCTCTCACTTGGGCTAAAATGAGACACAAATGGTATGTGCAACGGCACACACACACACACACACACACACACACACACACAGACACAGACACGTTAATTAAAAGCATATGGTTGGTGATATTTCAGGAAAACCTGTGGTGAGGGTCAATAATGCAATTCCATCCAACTCATGTGTGCACAAAGTGAAGCAGCATGTTCTGGGAGTTATGGTCGTCATCCAGTCCGGCATGCCATGCCAGCGCCACGCCTCTGTGGTCCGTTCAGTCTCCAACTACAGCAAGCACATACACACACACACACATCCACACTCACTGACAACAATGATTTGAAGCTGCATGTGCCTGCTGCTGGATAAAATACACCTGAGGGTCAAGACGCCAAGAAGATCTGAGACTAAAAGAAAACACGTCACCGTGATCTGAGAGCAAAGAGGAGACAGAGAGTTGTGTTTCTCCATGAATCTCACCAAAGATCAAACACAACTGAAATTTACAACCTTATGGTCAAATATTGCTGTGTGGGTACATTATCTCTATTAAACACATGTTCTTTAGCACCGCATTGTGTGACTCTGTTACTTATTAACAGTTTCCCTGATTGTATGAGTCAAAAGAAAGTAGATGTTAACGACATTTAAAGAGAGTGTGATCCAATGGTCCAATATCTCATACTTGGACTGAATTAGATCATGTAAAAGCACAATATATTATATCACAAATCAAAGAGGCTGATTTTTATTACAGAACTGAGGGAGTGGTGGCTGATGGTGAGTTGAGGGATCAACACTTTTCCAGATCTGTTTAAAAAGTTGTGTGATGAAGTGGCATGATTTAGAAGTTGAGCAATAATTCAGAGACAAAATTTCTGATCAAAATCACAGAGATTTTAAATCTAAGTAGCTGAGGATAACTGCAACACAATGATGATGAATAAAATTGAGGCATAAAGTGTTGTTTTTGCTGATACACATACTAACCACCTAAATGTGAACATTATCACTAATAAACCTGCAAAGAACTGAGCTCCCTGAAACTCTACAAACATTTTAACATCTTTGAGTTCATTGTTTGAGCTAAACGTGAAGCTTTTTGGCACAAAGGTTCAAAAATTCAAGATTGCAAAAACTGTTTGGTGCCAAAAAAAAAGAAATGCAATGTTTAGCACCACTAAATTGTTTAGCACCGCTAAAAAAGCACAAAGAATGGAGACAATTCATCAGAAATACTATGTTAAATCCTAAAGTGTATGCAAAATAAATATAAGAAAAAGCTAGAAAATATGAAATATCAGACACTGCATGCTAGCTGTATGTTAACAAGCTAAAATGTCAAAATCACTGACATAAAAATACACTTAAATAATGCTAAAACATAGCAAATTTGATATTTTTTTTCATCTCATACTTGAAGTTGAAGATTCAGTTGCTTTGATTAGTCTACATTTATAAAAACTAAAGCTACAAAATCAAAACTCTTGAAGCTATTTTTGTTGTTGCCACTCCTAGCAGTGCAACGCAATCGTGATTCAGCTTAAGT
>JAOXNZ010000064.1:11706451-11721495 GCA_028566095.1 Kryptolebias brasiliensis
ATGTGGATTTGTTTTTACTTACTTTTTAAATTATTCTTTTGCCCGGTCTACACGCTTTTGCAATGAGTAGCTTCAATCATGAACTACAAACAGAGAAAAAACAGTTTTTGCACAATTAGTGGAAGTAGTCCTAGGTTCCATGTTTTGTTTATTTTATCATAGGTTGCACAGAACAGACAAATATGATAAATCTTCTCAAATTTGTTGAATTAAGATTTGACCAATTTTCAGGGAAGTTCAAAAAGCCTTGTTGGCTTTTTTTTTTTTTTTCTAAAGAAACTGAAAGAAAGCTATTTGCTAATCCAATAAAAAGGAAAATGTGATTTGTAGATAAAGCAGCAGAGATTCTGGATAAACATGCAGCCTTATTTTGCTGAGGTCTGGTAGCAATGAAACTCCCTGAAAGGTCAGCGGGCGAGAGGAGCAGAGTGGTTGGTTATCAGGCTCGCCTCGGGACAGGGGTCAGCTCTGTCGCTGCCTGAATGGCACCAGTGACCTTTCTGATGTCAAACCAGGGCTTTTATGTGTGTGTGTGTGTGTGTGTGTGTAATGTGGCCTGAAGCAGGTTTGAAGGCAGGTCACAAATAAATAGACCCACATGTTGATTAGAGGATACAGATTTTTGTTTTGCTGGGATGTTGTCTGCAAATAAAGACACACACACACACACAGAGGAGGAGGAGGAGGGAAGTTTTGTAAAACACCTAGGGTTTCTGTTTTTGGCCCACATAGTGGAGAGTCCTTGGCAGAGGCTAAATGGATGAAAGTAAATAAAAGTGGCCATTATGTGTGGGCTCCAGTAAATAGCTGCTCTCTTGTCTCTCTGTGCTTCAAAAAGAGGGGCGGAAGATGCAATCACGAGGAAAGCCCGTGTCTTTTCTTCTCCGGCAACTATAGAGGAGGAAAAGGAGGGGTGGTGGTGGTGGTGGTGGTAGAGTTTGGCTTTCCTCTTCTGCCTCCCCTTCATCCACTTCTTTACCCCCCCCCATCATCCCTCTCCTCTTCGTCCTTCTCCCCACAACAACCTTCCTGCTGCGCCTCTCTGACGTTAAAAAAACACCCTAGCTTTGCCCGCCCAGTGTTTCTCAAACATGCAGGAAGGGAGAGATCAATGGTGTCCTCGGAGAGGGAATTACACCGCTGAATTTCGATGAGAGCAGAAGAAAAGGAAGAGGAAGGGAGAACAAGCAGAGGCGGGGAAGGCATGTGAAAAGGAGGATAGTATATCCTGCAAGGAAACATAGAAATAGAAGGAATGTGGAAAAAGCATGGCCATACCTTGCAAGCCTTAATGCATAAAAAGTGTCAAAGCATGTCTGTAAACTCTAGAAAGGAAATCAGTACGTGTGCAGTTTGAGATGTTTATACTTTTGCTGAATGGAGACAGCATCCAGAAAACACTTGCCATGATTTTTGCTGATTCCTCCGTCTGTACATCTCATTTTTAGGGATTTAAGAAACATTTCCTGTTTATGGAATGAGGGACACACACGTATTGTGTTAAAGTTGAGGGGAAAAAAAGTGAGACAGGCAGCAGCTGTAAGATTTAAATCATCATCCAGCTTTTTGCTATCTCAGCAGGATGTTTTTTTTATGTTTCTGTATATTTAAAAATTGTAGGTCTGAACTTACTTGGTCTTGGGTCAGATCTGTTTTTTTTTTTTGTTTTTTTTTTTAAGTTTCTAGATTGACAGACTGCGTTCTTACAAATCGGGTAAAAACAAAATAACACTTTAATGTTTGAAATTTAATGTTTTTCAAGAAACTGAAATGAAAAATCTACTCTCCTCAGTTTGTTTGTTATTGTTGTTTAGGAAAGAGCTAAAACAAGAAAAAGTCCCACAGTTCAAATCAAGCAGCAAATGTTGTTTTGAATAATTATTGTCCCCCTTTGTTACAGCAATCATTAACTGGTGGCCCGTGGGCAATATCTGGAAAAAGAGAAAAATTTCGACTCTTGAGCAAATTCTGTTGATGAAATTATCTGCATTTTTATTCTTTTTATTTGTTTGTTTGTGCTGTGGGGAGGATCTAAAAGGAAGTGAGAGCTGCTGTTAGTACATTTAATATCTTCTTATTTGTGTCATTTATTAAACAAAAGAAGAAGAAGAAACACAAAGATTACAAAGATCTGTTTCAGTAAGCTTTGTGTTTGCTGACTCCTGCAGCATTCTGCACCTCTGTGTGAACAATCCATCTCCGTAAGATTTGCAAACAGCGTTCTCAGCTGAATGTAAATGATGAAAACTTTCCTCTTCTGCAACTTTCAGCTCAAAACCTTCAGTGCGGGATCTTAAGTCCTGGTTTTCTGTCGTGAATTTGGTTCTGATTTAGCTGGCTCCTGTCTTTTTTCTCTTTTTATGCAATAAATCGTCACAGCACTAAAAACAATCCTAATATTCTTTGACTAAGGGCCTGGCTGTTCATGTGCTAAGTACCGCTCCTAAAATCCTAATGATGCTCCTGGCGCTGGAGGGCCACATAAAGCTGCGTTTTAAAAGAAAACCCTGTTTCTGGCCGCACAGCCTTCAGTGTTGCCATAAAGCAAAGAGCAGTGGAGGAACGTGAGGAGGACCTGGGATAACACCGTCTCTCCTGGCTCTGAACTCAGCAGTGGGCTCAACTGCTGTCAATTACTGGGAAATATATGGGCCGTCCCGTTTCCACCACTTCACTGAGTCCCCCTTCAGTTGCAGCCCTCTCTGACTGTAAATTTATCACCGCCCTGATCCAAGGTTTGCAGCAGCTCGAAGTCACCAGAGAGAGCGAGAGAGAGAGAGAGAGAGAGAGAGAGAGAGAGACAGAGAGAGAGAGACCCTCCTCTGTCTCGGTCTGAATCTGAAGGAATTCCCTCCCTCTGTCTGTGTGCCAAAACCCCCCCAAAAAACCTTTCCACAAGCCGAGTCGGTGAAGCATGCAGCTGCACGCCCCCACGTGGATACGCTCACTCGCAAACGTTGATTTAAACACACACAAATGCACACAAATGTCCGTCTACGGTATATAAAACATCCCCCGGAGCTATAGATCACTGGGAACAGGTAGAGAATTTAGCTCGAACACACAGGCTGTAGATCACCGAGGTGGGCAGGGACGTCAGCGCGCTCATACACAGCGAGCCTTATTGCAGAGTTTAATAGAGGAAGCCCAGCATGAATCCCCACACTCATTCTGTTCAAGTCAAACACACCATTCACACAACACTCTGACTCTGTGTGCGTGAATACACGCAGATGTAGGAGCGTTTATACTATACATCTACATGCCGCAGTATCCGATGGATGTGTGGCTGGTTTGATATCTGACTGAACCACGCTGAGCCGTCAGTGCTGCTCTGCCGCCTCGTCTCTTTACGAGTCCAGCCTTTTAAAAACACACTGAATTTACTGCACCATCTCAGAGTGCTAAAGCAGACAATTTGCTATATCTCCTGTCAAGAAGAGGAGACTTAAAACCAAACGCTGAATGTGACACGAAGACTATAAGTGTTCCAAGGTATCCTGCAGAGGTCATCACGGCTAAGCCTTATCGAAAACCAGAGTGGTTATAACGCAGCCAGAGTTACAGATACTCAGCTAAAATTTGGTGTGGGAGTAGCTGAGAGTCATCCTCAACACATTCTCTGAGCTCTAACTGACTGCAGGAAATCTCACAATATCATATAATTGACTAAGTTTGACCAAAGCAGCTATACAGTTGCTATGTCCGTTTTCAGCATAAGATGCTCTTAGTTTGAAACGCTGACGTGAAAAGCGGCGAGTGATATGCATTCCATCATGGGATGCTAGGCCTTTAATGTTTACATGCACTGACCCAAAATTAGATTGCACATAAATATGACTAATGCTGAAATTAGCACATAAACGCACACTGCCAATTCATTTGTTATAAGATGAAAGGTGCAGATCTTCCTCTCTGCAAAACAAAATCCCTCTTAAAAATGTTTAAAAATTTTATTTTATTTTTTTTTCAGTGCCAGATTTCCCTGAAAGAAGCACCCATAGATTTTGGCCTCAACTTCAGACTCTGAGAGGGTTTCTCTCGAGACCAAACATCCTTTCTCTGCGATGTTAGGTGCTATGTAATTGTGGATGGGGTCTAATGTGTGGTCCATTTGCTTCATTAATGGGGCAGACGCTAGTTGTTCAGCCAAGAAAACGCCCATTGTTCCCTTTACCTTCGCGTTTTTAATGTGTAGCATTAGTCCGGGGAGTTGTTAGTGCTGGACCGTAGTGCTTTGATGACGGTCAAATGACAAAGTCTTAATAGAATATAGTGGGATAGGCAGGACAAAGGTGGGCAATGTTCAGCTGTATGCAGCCAATTTCTGTGCGAGAGGCCTGCCTAAAAACCCTATTCATAGGCCGTCTAATGCTGGTGCGTAATTAAATGTGATTACTGGAGCAGAGGGCTTCGCTCTGCCTCTCTGAGGGCCACACACAGGACTGGAGGGAACGTGCATGTGCTCATTAAGGAGGCGCTAACAGATGTACACAAGCAACAACCACAGGCGTGCCCAAAATTCAGACCTACATTTTTTTTTCCTGACACAAACACAGATAGAAGTAAAAAAAAAATTACATCTGTCTGACATGTTTCAGGCGCTAAAAAAGCAGAAGTGTTTTTTTTTTTTGTTTTTTTTCCAAACACGATCCCTTTATGAGTTGCAAAGCTCTGTGGTCCAGTCTTCACCCAGGAAATGCAGAAAATCTAATGAACACATGCAGTTATGATCAGGAGGCAAACAAGCAGAAATATAAACAAAAACTCAATTACGGTTCTCATCCTGACACACCTTGTCTCTACGCCTCAGCTTTCTGGGCAGACATCGAATCCCCCCCCGGTGCTCATGGGAAATCCCGAGCACGCCAGGCCCCACAAAGGCGTCCTTTCAGCCGCCCGCATGCTTGACCTGTGCGGGGTCAGCGCTCTGCTTTGTGCCCCGTGACCCCTGAGTGACCCGGGGTCACGCTAAGGGCCCGAGGTCAAATCTAGATGCCTGCGTCTAATTTCACCCCAACTGGGTTATCCGTCCAAATCTGCCCTAAAATTTACCCCCACTCCTCTGCAGCCCCTAAAACCAGCTACACAAAACCAAGTCCCCCCACACAAAAAATACAGAGGCACTCTGCAGTCTAATTGGACTACTATGGAGTAGTGCTCACACTCGAGCTCTGACTCACACACACACACACACACACACAAGCGGGTCTGACCCCCTGTAACTGCACTAATACCCCAACCCAGAGATGGGGGGTCAATCTGGAGGGATTAGGTGCAGAAAGACACAAGCACAGTTACATCCATATACATGCATGCACACCCACACACACACACACACACCCACACCCCAACACACAAACACTCTTGACTGGCTGAGGGTCTACCTTGAGGGATTATGTGCAGAGAGACGAGACCCTCCAGCCAATCAACCGCTCTGTCACATTGGTTTTGAGGGGTCACTGGTGCACAATGGCCAGGGTTTTCCTGTCCTAACCTTTGTGATCACACACACATGCACACACCCACACTCATGCATATGCACACATAAGACAATAAACATCATCTAAATAAAACAAAGAACTGAAAAACGCTTTTTGAGAGGAAAAACAGATCAAAACTAATTAAAAAGGAAGTAAAAGATATTGCTGTAAAATAATATTTGGTGAAAAATTGTTACTGTGAAGTAATATATTTTATTGTAAATGAATGTTTTTCAGAAGCTGTCGCAGTATAATAATTAGATATGTGCACACATGTGCCTCTCTGGAATTTAAAATTCCCCTTCCCCGCTTTTAAAATATCCCTCATCCCTGGGGGGAAACACACTCGGGTGCGGGGGTAAAGCTCTCAGGTCACCCCCCCCCCTTCATCCTCGCCTCCTTCTTCTCCTTCCTGGTCAAATGACACAATAGTCCTGTATCAGAGAGGGCACCAGGCAGGCACTTTTCCAAACGGAAACAAATCGGGTTGCTGCCAGCAGCCGACTCAGGTGCAAGGCTGAATGTGTTCTCCAACGTCATCCACACTCCGTCTCTTCTGTTTGAGCCTTTTGTTGCTTGTTTCCCTTTCCTGAGAGAAATCCCAGAGGCCTTTGGAAAAACAGGATTCAAGCAGGTCGGTCAGTTCTGTAGTTAAGTAAATATAACAATGTGAAAATATTCTTTAACAAGTAAAAGGTCCCTCAGGGGAAAAAGAACAAAAGCACTGTCAAACCAATGTCCTCATAAGCTGCAAAAGTGTTCAGTTTGACTAAAAAATATTTTATTTGAACCAAGACATCAGTGTGTCAGTAACATTTTGCTGCATAAATTATAAAAAGCATTTTTATTTCAGTTATTTAGTTCAGGTTTTTCTAACTTGCATGTCAGGCAGCAGCTCTCTACGTGGACAGATCACTGACTGGACCCTGGCTCATGTGCCCCCACCCCCCAGTGTAAAACAGAAATTTAATAAACGACTGTAATAAAAAATTAAATAAATGTAGACACAAACACAATAAGAAACACAAATCAATCACCAAAAGATGCAAAATGACCAAAGAGATAAAGACAACCATGAAAATTGCACAAAAATCATTAAAACAATTTTTTTTAAATGACAACCAAGTAGGACATATTTAGTAATTCAAATTTAATTTCCTTCATTTAACCAGATTTAAAAGCCTATTGAGATCAAGACCTCATTTGCAAGCGGGACCTGGGGAAGCAGTCTACAGCACACATCAGAAAAGAGTTACACAAGTCACAAACTCAATGAAAGGACAAGCAAAACAATGTAAACAATCATACAATTGCAGAAACTAGGAGAAAAAACACTTAAAAGTAAAGACAAAATGAGAAACAAAAGATCTGAGATTACAAACAGAACTGGGATGTCACTGGAAAGTCCCAAAAGAACACACACACACACACACCTACACACACACACACACACACACACACACACACACAGACAGACAAATCAACAACAAGAAGGAAGAAAAAAAATCACCAAACAAAAAGAACAATGACAGAAAAACATGGAAGATGAGAAAATCCCAAATAGTTGCTGACCACAGAGAGACAAGAAATAAATATAAAAAGGGACAGAATGCAGCAAAGAACTGCAAAGCAACCAAAAACACAGTAACTAACCCAAACACAAATTACAAAAATATATATGATAAAAAATAACCAAATTTGATGAAAAAGGGTACATGGAAATTGGACAAAATGTGGGAAAAAAGCAATTAAAAAAAACAATTTTTTTTTCAGTCTCTAATCAGTGGAAGACCTTTTACACATCCTGTTGTGGGAACATTCTTTCATAAGCAGCTTATATCCCGGGAAATAATAACAAAAACAGAAGGACTGGAGATACGGTGTTTGTGACTGCTACAGGTTTCTAAAACTATAATGTTAACATTTATTTCTCTAATTTTGCGTGATGTTTCTGTTGAATAATATGAAGCTTATTTTGGGACCTAAAAGGTTAGATTGAACCATCTGAGAAGATTAGATGTAAAGAAATAATCTTTTTTAAGCTTATTATCAGTAATTAAATAGGAATATAAGAATGTAAAAAGATTACATATAATAGCTTAGAAATGACATTTTAGCTAATATAATATAGTAAAACACTTTCTTATAATCTATTAAAGCCATATTTTTTTTTCTCAAGATCATTTAAAGCTTTTCTTTACTTTGGCTGCTTTTCAATCATTTTTGGGTCCAGTTCTAGATCATTTAGTTGAATGATAAAAACTACTAAAGATGACACAGTTAGAGAGACATAAAAATAGTATTTTAACACAAACAAAGTGATTTCCATGAAATTATCAACTAAAACCTTAGCGTATGATCAACTGAAGGGTGATGCGTCTCTCATGTGTGTCAGGTCTTTGCTGGGTTAGTCCCTAGCTTTTAAAGACGCGACTTGTAGATATTGTTAATCTACTGTAATTATTTTACTTTATTTTTTATTTTCATTCTCTTGACCTTACACGTCTACGTTTGCCTCTACTTGTTTTTTATTCTTTAATGCACAAGCTGCACAAAATGCTGTCATGATCAGGTGAAAGGACTGAACAAAGAAATGTGAGGTAAAAAAAAGCAGCCAGAGATTAAAGAAAATCTTTGGAAGAGCTTTAGAAAGGATGGAGAACCATTAACTAAGACCGCCCTGAAAAGATTGCAAGAAACTTTGGCTCCTTGGAAGCAAAGTATGAATGAATGAGGAATGGTTGAATTTTTTGCACATTAATGCACATATGCTTATTGTTTTGCTGCCGTTGTACCTTCACTCAAAGCTAAAAAAAAAAAAAGTAAAGATAATAATAAAACAGAAAGCGTGAAGAACTTGAAGTGGGACAAAACTAGCAGTACCGGTATGTGACCACTAGTGGGCGATCGAGTATTTGAGCAGCCATGAAAGCCGCAGGCTGACTCGTCTTCTTCTCTCCTCGACTTCAGTCTACTTCCTGGTTACGCTTTGACCACAACAGCTCTCTAGGATTTGCTATTATTTTCGTCTCATACCCAATTTTCATTCCCCTCCCGCTTATAGACGTACAGACACTCAGCTTTTTGACGACAAATGATCATCGCTGCGGAGTTACCGATGATAACGTAGCAGGACGGCGAGGCGGAGGGCGGAGAGTGAGTTAATGGAAATATTAGCGCTCAGAGGAAGAGACTTTAATATTTGAAATGTGTTTTTAAACATTTTGTTACATTTAAGCTATGCGTGTGATTGATGAGCGGTTGTTTTCGATAAGAAACAAAGGTGGAAATGTTGTCAAACGCAGCTGTCCTTTATGTTCCTCCTAGAGAAAGAGAGAGAGAGTAAGAGAGAGCGCCACGTCATTGATCGACGGAGTCAGAAAAATCAACCCGCAGCTCGTATTCCTCCCGGAGATTAGACCGTGACAGACCCACCGGTGGGCTTCAGAGCGCAGCTGGCCCCACTTTGTTTGGCTTTATTTGTTTTAATTTATCTGGCTCCATAAGAGGCTCCAAAATGACGGCGTCTAACTGGGGCCTGATCATGAACGTGGTGAACAGCATCGTTGGAGTCAGTGTGCTCACCATGCCTTTCTGCTTCAAACAGGTGAAACTTACACCCTTTCCAGGCTTTGTTTTTTTCTAAGTCCTGTAAGCTGGTACGGTTTCCCACTAAATTTCAGTTCTTCCTTGGCATACAAAGAAGCCAGCTTGTGTTTATTTGTTGACACGGATATCATGCAAGGTGCTGCCAATGGGAGCATGTTGGTGTTTTCATCCATTCGTCCATTTTCTTTTACCCGCTTTCTTTTGTGGGTCACAGTGAGCTGGTGTCTGTCTCCATCCATAACTGTGCGAGAGGCGGGGGACACCCTGGACAGGTAGCAAGTCCATCACAGGGACACGTAGAGACAAACGAGACAAACAACCATTCACACTCTCACCTAGGGACAAATTTAGAGTTACCAGTTAACCTGACATGCCTGTTTTTGGTCTGTGGGAGGAAACCGGAGTACACAATAGATCAATGCAAACATGAAGAACATGTGAACTCCACCCAGAAAGGCCCCAGGTCTGGAAGCCATCCTGCAACCTTCTTGCTGGGAGGCGGCAGCTCTAACCACTTCTCCACTGTGCCATCCTGGTGTTTTCACCTTTTTATATAAAAGGAATGTGAAAAATCCCTCTGCTTGTTTAAGCAACTTATTGTATATTTTTGAAGTTTAGAATTTTAGTCTGGAAACGCCAACATGCTTCTTTATTTCCATACTTATCTGGGCTCAAAGACTATTTCTTATAAGAAAAAAAATTATACTTTTTCATACTTTTTAGGAATGTGTAGGAATCCTGAGTGGGTCAGTTGCATTTGTAGGTAAAGATAGTATTTCAGAATTCCCCCAATAAGAAAAAGAAAAAACTTGAAGCTATGAATTGTTAGAATAACCCCAAACAAAAACCAACAAAACACACCTTTAAGCCCATTACTTTAAACCAACAACCCAAGGCTTAAACTAACTTGGGAGAATTTCACTTGGTAACATTTTATCGTGCTGTTCTTGAGTCATAACTCAGTGCACTCATAAGTAAGCATCAAACTGTGTCCTAATGTTAAAAAATATGTCAAATTTTGGGTTGATTTAGTTGTTGGACAGCTCAAAAACTACACCATCTTTCCACAACAGGTCTTTATAATCTGCAGCTGGTTATTTGCACCTCATCTTCCTATTTAGGAATGACTCTGTTGCTTATACCGTCATTATAAGGTGAGGGGTTAGTTTTATTTTTTTTTTTGGTTGAGCACGAACAGCCTCTGCATTGATTACATGTTGAGAGTTTGCATTAGCAAACACAACATCTTTGAATAGGTTTTGACAGAAATACCAATAACTTTTTAACTTTTTAGTGCTAGCAAAAATGGAGGGGAAAAAAACGTAGAGGAGAGGGAAAAAAACAAAAATGATTGAACTTGAGTGTATTAAACAGGACAAAGTATAACAGGAAGAGACTGCAGATTATTCTTATGTAATCAGGATTTTAGGAACGTTTTTCTTGTGACGCCTTTCAGCTGCCTACTTCCTGTTTTACTGTTTGCCTGTTTTATGTTGGGAAGATAAAATGAATCATGTATTATTTGTTTAAAGCGTTGCGGACATATTCTCTGACGATAATCACTTTCAAGGTCTTGATATACTTATCAGAGAGTATACGTTTTAAAGAATTTGTCCCAAAGCAAAACTTTTTGTTCTGTGATGCCACCAGCAGATATTCTGTAAGAACTATTAGAGACGAGCATTAGAACTACGTATTATAACATGTATGATTTGGAGCTTTTTGTTATGGGCTCAAAAAGTTTCCACAAGTCTCATATAGTGCTGTCAACAAACCAGGTGACAGGAGCCATTGTTTGCCATTTCTGAAATGATCGGCATGGTTGGAATACTTTACAGGCTGATTAACAGAACAACAAAAGCAGGAATACGTGCAGTTAACCTGTTCGTCTGGCTGCTGCTTCAGGATTTGTTTTGATTATATGTGGACATTTATGGAGTTTCATTCATTTTTTCTCTCTCCCTTAAACAAGTTAAGAATGTGTGTTCCACTTGGACTTGTGTTGTAATGAGCAAACATGACTGATATTCATATGTTATACATGATATGATGACTCCTTCTCTGTTCTTCAGTGCGGGATAGTGCTGGGAACTCTCCTGCTGTTCTTCTGTTCGTGGATGACCCACAAGTCCTGCATGTTTCTGGTCCACACAGCCAACTACACCAAACGGAGGACCTATGCTGGCCTGGGTGGGTAAAAGTACTAATAAATGTTATAGGTCACTTGTGTCTGGTTGTCTTGATGATGTTAACACAGATATTTTTCTGATCTTTGCAGCTTTCCATGCTTATGGAAAACCAGGAAAAACTCTGGTGGAAACAAGGCAAGTTGGCACTGGTTAAAAGCCACACTTTTCTGGTCTCGGCGTACACAGTGCTTTTATTTTCTGCACGTAGGTGGACTAGGTGTGAGAAAACTAGAATAAGGACCTCACTTTGTTTAAAAAATCAGTTGCAGGTTGAAAATAAAAAGAACAAAAGTGTTAAACGGGAAAATCATAGACGTGATGACAGATTTATTCTTTCTCTCTCCCTGCAGTATGATCGGTCTGATGCTGGGAACCTGTATTGCCTTCTATGTTGTCATCGCCGACTTGGGCTCAAGTTTCTTCGCTCAGCTGTTGGGTTTACAGGTTTGAGATTTGTTTGTAAATCTGTATATTCTGTCTCCTGTTCTTTTCATTATGAAACCACCAGAGACGAGCTAAACCTGTAGCAGGTGAACAGGGGCAGGAGTCAGTCCTAGTCTGGAAACCGAAGCTGAAAAGTGAGTGTGTTCATCGTGTCGCTCTGCTTCTGCGAAGGTGACGGGCAGTTTCCGCGTGCTGCTGCTGATCGCCGTGTCGCTGTTCATCGTGCTCCCTCTGAGTCTGCAGAGGAACATGATGTCCTCCATCCAGTCCTTTTCAGCCATGGCGCTCATCTTCTACACCCTCTTCATGTTCACGGTGAGCCTGCTGTCACTCAGCTGCTCTCTGTGTTCCCTGCATGCAAATAAGTTGCAGCTCAGCCTGAGATTTTAAGAAGCTGTAGCATCACTAAAATATAAAAGTGATTTATCACACTAATACTCTGTAACAGATCAAAAACAATCAAGCTGCAAAGTAGCAGTGCGTTTATGGTTGCATACATCCAGGCTGAACACTCTGCCATGTTTGGTCCAGTCTAAATCATCTACAGAAGTTTACTTTTTAAGAGAAAGGATAGTTTGCCTCTTAATTTTCTTCAATTGAACTGTTTTACTGAATCTGTCTTCAAAGGGACCAAGTTTAACGAGGTAAACTTTGTCAAAAGTAAGTTTAACGTTAAAATTGGTGCTTAAACCTTTGCTTAGGCCAAATTAAATGAACTCCATTTTAATTTGGGGTGAAAATAAACTGATGTTTAATGAAAGGTTTAGATATTAAACTCATTTTCAATAAAATTAAACTAAAGAATTTATTAGTGCAATCCAAGAAAACTTAACATTAAAGTCATATTCTTGTAACTTTATGCACTAATTATGTTTTAATATTGTTTTTAAGCACATTGTTGTGTTTTTGTGAAGCTCTTTTATTTTTGTGATGTGTTTTTCTCTATTTTCCTAAAGACATGTTTAGTTTAAAATCCAGATAAATGTCATTTTCAGTTCAGCCCTTTAGCCCTGCCACCTTTTGCTTAGATTTGTTTTGGACAAATGGTGACATGTTTTCTGTGTTGATTCTTTCTTATTTTAACCATTATACCAGTCTGTTTACTTACCAACCCAATATTGTCTTGCTCCTCTATTAAAGAGCAAATCCACCCTAAATCATTTCAGACAGAAAACAGTTGCTGCGCGTCTCGTTACGAACTGAAACCTCGGTGAGTATCTGGGAAAAATTAGAAGTGACCGCTGTATGTTCAGAGTTTAGACAATTTTACATTTTTTGCTAAGTTCTTAAATGGGGGGGAAAAAACAAAACAAACTTTGTTATGCCAGATCAGAAGTTATCAGACAGGTTTTTTTTTTTATTATTATTTTTATTTATTAATTGTACTATCTCCATTTTTTTTCTGATTTGCTTGTCAACATTTATTAGCTACAGCAGCTGGGAGCTGAAATATGAAAGTTAATGTTATCTGTAGTAATTAAGTACTGCTTATTAGACCACTGACTTGCAAATATGCCTATTTTTAGTTTAGGTTTTTCAGAGGAAGTACTTTTGAAGTGTGAAGCAAGTTTTACACATTTAAGTGTATTTTTAAGAGACACACTTTTAGTTTTCTAACAAGTCAAAGATAAACACCAATGCAGATAGATCTTATATAAAACTGCTGTGCATTGTTAACAAAGATCTATAAGTAATTAGAATATTAAGAATGTTTTTTTTAGTGTCTTATGGTGTTTTTAGGTTTTAATTACCTTTTATAGTAAACCATTTATATCTGTTCAAGTAGCAGCAGTTTCTAAACTGTAGAATTGTCATATTACCACCTTAAAAAGGCAAATGGAAGCAAAATACTTCTCGTGGTTGATCAATAAAGAGGCGAGTGAAGGAACGGGTTGGTGAAAGTAACAGTTTTTGTGAAGTTATAGGGTGTGCATTTGAGAAATGGGGGATCACTCTTACGTAAGGCAAGAATAGGTTATAGTGTGGATTTTCGTCATAGATTAAATGGAAACAAGTACAGGTGTTGCAAATTTAAGGTTAAATGAGGTTAAAAAAAGATTGACGCTGGTGTGACACCAGCTTATTTAACCTACTGATGCAAATTAGGAGGGCTAGATGTCGCCTGTTGTTACTGTTTCTTTAAGTAGCATTACAACAAGACTATTTAAAGCCAGACAAATTATTTTGCAGTTTATGTTTACCCCGATGCCACATGCTAAACATTTAGATCTTACAATAGCTCAGTAGCAGTTTTCTGTCTCTTATGATTTAGTTGATTTACTCTTTTAATGTACACACAGTTATTTTTTGTGTGTACAGCTCATGTTTTATGGAATTGCAGTGCTGCTTCCAAAGTCTTCAAAGTACCATTTGTATTCTGTGTGTGCCGCGTGACCTGTGAAGCATGTTGATAACCTAGAACAGTGGTGTGGTGTGTTCAGCTTTAGATCCAGGCCCGACCCCGGCCAGACCCCTGACCCTCTAACAGTGATGTATCTCCTTCCCTCCCTCCTTCCATCCTACCCTTAATCGATCCCTTCTTTCCTCACTCTTTATTATATAACTTCACTTGTTGTTTTGCTTTCTTTCTCTTCTTTATTCTGCCTTTCCCACTCCCCTTTCCTACCCTCTCTCCCTTTGCACCTTTCGTGTGCACCCCCACCCCACCCCCCGCCACTCTCTCTGCTTCTGGTGCTGTAGATAGTGTTGTCGTCTCTGCGCTATGGCATAATCTCGGGCTCCTGGCTGGAGCAGGTGCACCTGTGGCGCTTCAAGGGCGTCATTCAGTGCCTGCCCATTATCGCCACAACCTTCTGCTGTCACCCGTAAGTAACACCCCACCCTTCCCAAAAAAAGAAAAAGTAACACCACCTTAAGGGCAGTGGGGGATGGGTGGAGAGTGAAGGAAGCCCTGTGTTTCTGCCGCAACTTTACACCCCATAAACCCTCCTCATGCCTACCTGAATATTCTGCTCAGTCCACTTCCTTCATCTCCATTGTTCACCATCAATTCTGGTTTGAGTTCTCCGTGTCGTTGTGTGTGCGTCTTTGGTGGCAGTAGTAATTAGGCGGAGGGGAATGACATAATGAAGAAAAAGGTAATTCTGCTGCTCTCCGTTCAGTAACCCACACCCAGTATGAGCAAGCTTGGTGTGGTGGACTTTAAATTTTTTTTTTAAGGCAATAAAAGGAGCAAGACATAGGAAACACATTCTGGTGGAAAAACCTGAATTTTTTTTGTAGAACTCTTGAATATTCCTTTATTTTTATTTATTTACTTTTTCGCTAATTAATTTTTTTTAGCCTTACAGGTTTTTCT
>JAOXNZ010000064.1:11781149-11793625 GCA_028566095.1 Kryptolebias brasiliensis
GCTTCGGTTTGTGTTTTTTGCTTCATAGTTAGTGTTTGTGTTTATGTTGAGTTTTTGCTGCCACGTCAGCTTTTGTTGTTTTGTGTTGTTTTAGTTAAATAAATTAGTTTTGTTATGAGTCTGCATTCTGGGTTCGCTTCCTTCTCCCCCGTTCCTGACAATGTCTTTGGAAGCTTCTGCTCCTATTGCCTATTTTCCTTGCAACACCTAAGGAACTGAGTGGTGACTAAAGACTTTCATACCTGCTAGTATCTGTAAATGCTGATGAAGCTTATGTTACTTACTCCAAAAAGTCTACAGTTACAGTCAGAGCTATTAGTCAATCTATAAAAAAAAATTATCATTAAGAATAAAGTATGAGGGTTTTGAAACTAGATGCCTTGTTTATTCAGTTCAGGTCATCTTGTGTAATGACAATGTACACTTTACCCATGAGGGTGGTGGAGGAGGGTGGGGTTGAAGGGAGAGCCACAGTGGCAGCATATGATTGGCTAGCTGGTTGTGGAGGGACATCCTCTTGGTTCTCCTCTTCCTTCTCTTCTTCCTGCTCCTCTGTGGATTCAAAGAGTCTGTTGGAACAGAAACAGAAAGGCTTAAATGACATTTTTTAACACTTTGTTCTACTGTCTGGTGTTATACAAAAAGGGTAAAACATGCACACACCTGTGTTTCTGAACGAGGACGCACTCGCCTCCATCTTGGGGATCCACATTATAGATGTAAAGAAAGCCTTCTGAGGATGCAACCAGCAGGCGAGGAAGCTTCTGAATCCTGACAGATAAACCATGCATGAGATGGGAGCCAAAACTGCACACATCCACTTACTTTAAATCAACCCTCCCGCTGATTTCTTACGTAGCCAGGGCGCAGATGTTCTTCAGGCCAAACATGTTGAGTCGTACAGTTGCAAACGCTCTGTCCTGGTGCATCATGTCGGACACGTGGGTGGGTAAGTAAGTGCTGGCAGCCGTGAACATTTTGCCCACGTATGCTGACCACGTAGGAGACTCCTCATCTTGACTGCAGGGAAACAAGAAGTGCTGACGTAAAAATGACATTTACCGTGATAAAACTTATTGCTGACGACGTTTAAATTCAGCACACTCCCTGCTAAAGTGGTTTTGTGCGAGTAAAGAAAGAACTTTAAAGAATTTCTCATTTTAACACCCCTTAAGCAAAATAGAACCACTAGTAGTTTGGAGTTACGTGGGCAACTCTTTAACAACCTGCACAATTGTCAACCAGCACATATACTGTATATCTAGAACAACTGGATCACCTGCCACAGATAATGTTTTTACCTGTGTTCATCTGTCTGTCTGTTAGCAAAATATCCCATGAACCATGGGACAGATTTTGATGAAGCACTCAATGTAAACACTGGATGCAAATTAGCTGCCACAGCTAATCAGCCTTGGCCAACACAAAAAAATGACCATAATGCAATTTATTTACTCAATTTTATGAGCTAAAATTAGGCGTTTAGCTGATAGTCACCCCTAACACATACCTAAATCTAATCAACCTAAATTTGACCATGGCTATAAATCCATCATTTGTCAACATAAGTTAATCTTAGTCTAAAAATGTGGGATGAAAGGCAGCAAGTGATATGTACTCCTTTAAAGAATGGTAGGCTTTTAATTTACATGACTGGATTTATTGAAGACGTTGAAACTTTTCGCAGCCAATGAAAGCCATCAAACAGGAAATGAGGTCGTATCTCTACCACAGTTTGATCTTTCGAGCTCAAGCTTGACTTACGGACCCAATTCTAGCGAATTGTTTTTGCAGCATTTGACCCCAAAGCAGTGCTGCAATAAGCAAACACGCCAAATAACTGGATGTGTTTACCTTAAACAAATAAGTGTTGGCTCTGCTAATGCCATGGGATGTACCAGAAGCAAGTCATGTCAACATGTCCTGTCAATTGACCACTGGTATGGATGTTTATTGAAAAGGTAAAACCTTTTTCACATACCACATTTTTTACCAACATGTCAAACCTCTCTCAATCATGTCCCGGGGCATCTCGAACCCACCTCAAACGGTTCTCAACTTTGTCGTGGGCCTCTTGAGCTCTTCTCAATTTAGTTTCCACAAATTCTAGAGCACTGAAGCTGGATTCTGACACCTGCGTGGGAGTTTTCATGTGACAGAAAACATCCAAGGCTACAAACCTGAAAGTCCAGGTCTAAAATAAAAAACACATCAATGATAAATAATAACTAATAAAAAACTGGTCCAGAATCTAATCCTAAATGTGGGAGCGGCTGCTGAGGCGGGCACAAAGCAAGCATAGGAAAGTACAATGTTGGTGAAGGAGAGCAACAAAATAAAACACACAGCCTAGAATATAGAGTTTTGCGAGCCAAAACACTCAATTCAGTGAGACTGTAAGTGCAAATTCACCTATTTGCAGTTGCAGTTCAGTGAGATTACTACTTTAAGGGTGTAACAGCAGCATACTGTATTTTGATTTAAAGATCAAGTGAAAATAACCAGTATGAGTGTTTACCTGGGGCTATGTTGTTCCAGTTTAAAGATGTGAACGGTCTCTGTGTTGCTGGAGGCACACAGAAACTGAGCGTCTGCACTGAAGGACAATGAACTGATGCTAACATATCTGAAACACACAAATGAGGAACAGAAACTCACAAACATTAAGATTGGATTCAAGATTTCAGCTAAAACGAAACGTAACAACACAAGTTTAAGTTTCTTTTGTTTCAAAAAGTTATAGTAGTGAACAGATTAAGACTTTTCAGTCTGTGTATATGCACAGTTAGTTAGAGCACAGTTAGGTTGTTTCATTGGACTGTTGTGATTATTCCCATATCCAGCCATGACAGGAGAAATGAGCACTCACCTTTTCATCCCTCGCCGGAATTCAAACAGCCTCTGACCTTCAGGAACACCGAAAACTCTGATTACAGTACCCTGACGAGGAGAAGAAGCAGCTCAGTTGTACTGATCAGTACTAAAAACAGAATAAAAAGGAATCCCGTTCTCACCTTCTCAGATGCACTGGCCAGTTTGGAGCCAGAGGCATTGAATGTGAGGGCCGCCAGCGGACTGTCGTGGGCCTGGATCAGAGTCACTGTGCTCTAAAGGGCAGAAGAAGTACTTCTGAATCAGCAACACCGGTTTACTTTTCACCGCACGCTTTAAATTCACAGCTACAGTTTTGACACACAGAGTTTGACGCAGCCTCACCAGGTTATTAGCGTCGTAGACCGTGATCTCTCCGATGGTGGCGCTGCCGGGGTACGCCAGGAACGAGTTCCCATGATTGACAGACAGCGCACACAGACCTACAAGGTTGCACAGAGGCTCAGTTAAAAGGCTCACATCCATTGGCTCATGTTTATCATTAGCATTGTTGTCAGCTGACACTGCCCAGAATTGATCAGTTTGCCTGTATTAGTCTTGAACTGATTTTTTTGTATCTAAATCAAACTGTGAAAATCAAGTTAAATGCAGAGAAATTGACATTCATATAAATACCCCAGATAATGATCAAATTGACTTTCTCTCAAACTCTACCTTAAATTTTCATGCAGGCAGGTAATAACTAAAACAGGACACTACCCACTAAACATGTATTATGCATTACATACTTTGAGCAGACACAAATAATTACACTTTATGCATGGGTATTGAGTATTTATTGGACATTTTTTACAGCATCCTGATATTGGGCAAACAACTTTAAAACAACATAATGTAGGCTCTGAGAGAGGAAGTAATGAGCTTCAAGCAGCTGCTGCGAAGTAAAAGGAATAGTTTGGACATTTTTAAGTGGGGTTCTGTGAAACAGAGTTTAATTCTGACAAGACTGAAGCGCTAATGGCTAGTCCCAATGCAGCTAACATCAAAAGTGGATTGCTGCCATCTCTAAAGCGGTTCGTTCAAACACTGTTTCATAGACCTTCGGGCTGCTGTCGGTTTAACATTACACAGTTATTTACAGACATTTCTATGGTTATTTGCAAGTGCGAAACGTAGTACTTCAGGTGCAGTGCAGCTCGGGGCACTTCCTGAAGGAAAATCACAAATTGTCTGCCATAATCATTGTGTAATGCAAAACAGACAGTAACGTAAAGGTTTAAATGTTTGCAAAACTGCTATGAAAGCTTGAAGACTGGAGTTGTTTTAAGACGACAGTAATCCACTTTAAAAGTGGCTCTGCTGGGACTAGCTTGTCCATCCGGTTCAGTCATTTCTGCCGTCCTAAACCAACTCCAGTCTTCACAATTTCACACTAAAGAGTTATTCTGGCAGAAATATTTTTCTGACGTTTCTGCTGGAAGTGCACCCAGGCTGAACTGGAAGTGCTACCGCTAGCTGCATTTGCGAATAACCACAGAATTCTTTGTAAATAATTGTATATTGCAAAACCGACAGCAGTGCGGAGGTCTATTAAAACAGGATTCTCAGAAACCGCTCTAAAATGTTTGAGTCTGGAGTCGTTTTAAGGCAGCAGGAAAGATCTTGACCGCTTATAGAGTAGCTGTTAGCTTGTCAGTCCAGTTTGAATTAAACCCTGTGTCTTCGAACTGATGCTGTCTGAAGAACTATCTACAACAAGTAAGATATTAATTATTCTTTCCACAGAACCCTACTTCCAAACCTCCAAACTATTCCTTTGAGTTTATAATAGAATAAAAGGCATTTTTAGTCAGTTCAAAAAGCTAAGTTTTGCATTTGATTTGGATTGTAACCTGTTTGGGTAAGAGTTGTGAAATACAAAGGCAGTAAAGCTTCTCCCTTGTGTACCTGAGGGGTTGACGGGCGTGTTCAGCAGGGTCTTGAGAAGCTTCATGTCTCGGATATTGTGGATGTAGATGGACTCCTCCAGGCACACCACGAGGCGCTGACGTTGACATGAGGAGGGACGCGAACGGACATGGAAATCAGCACAACAACACGCTGCAACAAAGGAACCTTAATGATCACTGTCCTGTCCTCACCTGTCTGTTGAGCTTGACGGAGAGGATGTTGTTGGAGTAGCTGTAGTTACAGATCTCCGTTCCCTTCTTAAAGTGGTAGACGTTCATTCGTCGGGGCATGGAAAGACTGACCACCACGACCAGACTGCTGGAGAACAACCGCTCCACTATATAGACATCAGGACACTCCACTGGGAAAGAGAAGAAGCATGCACATCAGCCATGGGTTTTCTGCAATCATGTTTGTGCCACACAAATATTTCTAGACTCAAACTTTCTCTAAATGACTTTCTTTCTTTTTGAGGATTAGTAAACTGCTCAGTGTGTGCTTACTGTACGCTGCAGTCCATCTTAGTCACTGTATGCACCTGACCACAGCTCCGAAAACACTGCTCGCACTTAGCCAGCATATGCAGATGTCTCGTGACTTGGTAGCGATTTGTATGACTAATATTTTTTTTTTTAAACGTTTAGGTAAATGTGCGCAGGTCTGCACAGGAGCTGTAATGCGATCGCGAGTTAAGAGCAACAAAGAACAGCCTCTGTCGTACCTCCCTCGTGGATGCAGTCCAGTTTGTCCACAGCTGTGACAGAGAAGAGCCGGTAGCCTGTCTTAGTGCCCACAGACAGAGAACTGTGACAAAACACACACACACAAAAAAAGGAAGCACTTCTTACCACCTCAGACACCCAGTTCTTACAAAGAAAGAGCTCAGTTATTCTGATTTACTGTTCAGATCCAGAAATTGTAATGAAGTGGGTTTAAAAAGTTTGTGTTTTATTGATATTTCTTCTGCATTCAGAGTAAACAAAATGTATGTTTACACAGTATCTCATGAGACATGAGTTCGTTCTGGTTTCAGTTCTTGTTCAGGTAACAGATGAAACTAACATCTTTTCATTTCATTAAAAAAAAAAGAAAAGCTGTTTTATTATGGCTGGAGATGAAAGAAGTGTTTTCTTTAATCAATAAAGATTGATTCTTTTATTATAATCACAGCCGAAGAAGATGTTTATAAAAAGGAACGCCTGCTTCTTCAAGTCAATAATTTGAACAGGATTTATCTGGTGGTTCTTTGTTAACCCTCAAATAATCCTTTAACAGGATACAAAGTATTGGAAAACAAAAGAATTAAGTAACACTTAAAGGAGGGGGATATTTCAGTTAAAGTGTATAATCCTGTGATTTATTTTAAAGCTGCAGAAGTGGAACTGAGCAGTTTGATGTGCAACAGGGCCTGAAGATTAACACGGTGGCCTAATTCAGCTCCAGCTCATCTTTAAATTTTAATCTTCCGTCCAAAAGCTTGTTATTCTACTCTTCAGCACTTCAGTTTGTGCCAGAAACCATATCAGTGCTTTTAAACACGGCTAAACATCGTTAGGCAACAGTTAGATGCTTTAAAAAAAAAAAATCAAAAACAAATTGAGTTCACTTGTGTGGGCCCGGACCCGCCGGCCCGCAGGTCGCTTACGTGGTGTCCTGGTTGAACGAGGCGCAGATGAAGCCTCGCTGCCCTCCAGGGTCCCCCGACACGTCCTGGGACTCCATCTGAACCGCCCGGATCACCGTCCTCTCGCCGTCCGAGGTTGGAGGCCTGTAGTTCGAGTCGATCTAGCCCGTCGGAGCCCGCTCCTCCTCCTCCTCCTCCTATGTTTCCCCCCCGCCGCAGACTCCTCCAAACGCCACGCTCGCACTCTTTCAGGAGGAGGAATGTCCGGGAAGGCTGGCACCAACTGCACACATCCTCCGCCGAGTGGGCTAGCTGACCCAAAATCTAAACAAAACACGGCTAGCCCCTCCTTTAGGGTTTGTTTTACTTCTCTCAGGCTACACTATTGTTATTATCGCGTTATTAACTTCCAACATTCGCACAGCAAAACAAAAACAGCTGATGGGAGGATGCGTCATTCTTATGTGCATAGCGATTGGCTAACGATAACGCTTTAGTCCTCCTTTCTCGCATTTCTATGGGTCACGCTGTTAAGAGCCCTTATATGATTGGCCAAAACGACGAATTATCAAACCAGACCCGCCTATATAGGAGAACTCAGGCGCTGATTGGCCAATGGTGCTTTCAGTCTTGTCACGAGGAATTGTTTTGGTTATTTGATTGGATAAAACAAAGGGAGGCATCTGCAAACCTGTAAGCGAGGTCCTACTGCCGATTTTCATTCAGATCAAGTTTTTTTTTTACTTTTTATTGGTCTAAGTTTCTTATAAGGTTTACACAAATTGACATTTATTCTAGTGAAATTATAAAATGTAGCTATATTATGTTCAATCATCTGAAAGCCAATCTAATTTTATTTATGTGTTTTTTTATTATTAAGCTATTCGAAGTACTTATTGCATTAATAATGACAACTTATTGTTGAATGACCTAATACAGTGCTTACTGGGCTCACAAAATCTTTATAATGAATACATTTGATGTTTTATTCATGTTTCTTTAATAATACCTCCAAACTACTAAAGAAAAAATAAAATATTCCCATAAATAAAACAGTCATGTTTTATTATGTTTTTCCTCTATTGCACTAGGCCTAATTTTCATATTAAACTGGACCAACAAAAAGTTGGACTCTCCCACCATTCCTGAGATGCAGAGTACAGATAATGTAGATTAGGTGGTTTACGTCCATAGGCCAGTTAAACTGTCAAATTATGGCAGACTTATGTAGTTTTTATTTTATTTACCTCTGCCAAGCAGGTATATGTTTTCAGTAATGTTTCCATGTTGCATGTATTTTAACTTCAATTTTAATGCTTTTAAAAGTTAATTTTCAGCAGCATTTACAAAAAAATTTGTATTAGTGATAAGAACTCCTAATAAGAAAGTTTTTATCTGGGTAGCCGGCGTTAAAGTTTCTTAATTTCTCGGCTATCCAGTCATGTAAAATACCGCAGATTGCTTGCTGTTTGTACTTTTAAACTCAGATATGTATCTGTTTATTTAATTTAGCCGTTTCCTTGACGTCACGATTTCCGTGCAGTCCCCTTTAAGGTTGCCATGGGTTACGGGCTCACATGTCAGAACGGGGAGAATTGACGTCAGTGGCTGTCGCTGATTGGTTCTCAGCCGTATCCGGTGGGGCAGCGGTCCAGGGCTCGGAAAAAAAATCGAAGCGAAGAGGAGGATCTGGTAACGTTGCGCTTGTGAAATATCATACACCCCGGGTCTCCATCGAAAGGCTGGGTAGGATTTTACAGTTTCGTGTGAGTATTTGTCTCGTTTTGCCTCGTGGAGCCTGCGACCCCCGAATGGGTGACTTCTGTTTCCTGCGTTTCTCGTTTGTTTATGATAAAACTCAAGATGGCGTCACTGGAGAAGCGCTTTGCCTTTGCACAGAGAGCAGGCCAGCAAGGCATCAAACCAAACGCAGTTACTGGCGTACAACCCAGGCTAAAAATAGTTAAGCTATATTAAACAACGTTCATTTTCAATTTTAGTCGTGCTTTCATTGGTTATTACTCGGGAGTTGTTCGTAAATAAGCCTTTGTCTGCCTGCTGTGAGTAACTTCTTCAGCCGTCGTGAAGCCTTCCTGACCTAGACGGTGCTGCAGACGGGGCATTTGCTTCAGACACTGCAAAGGCGATTATATTTGTTACGTTTGTTGTTCACTTGATGTGTACTATTATCTAACCTCCTAGTTCTATTCTAAGCAAGGTCAACGAGCACGACAGCCATTTTTTTTTAAAGTTGACGTTTATTATTTGGTTGGCAGCAGAGGAAAATCTGCTCCATTTGCAACGGAGGGAACGATTTGAAATGTTTGTTATATTTTCAGACAATGAAAGTAGGTGCAACCAATTTGCTTATTTTACAAGACCCAACAGCGAGTTTTAGCTTTTAGTTTGTACCAGTGTCATCTACTAGTTACTATTAGTGATATCTGGGATTGAAATGAGCCTGTCAAATGTCCACAGCAAGTGCACATTGTTGCATGAAGCCAGACTCATGTGGAGTAACCCTCATTGGCCCATGTCATGTTAGGAATTATTTGAATCCTATTACCTGCTGCACACTACACTCGCAGGCCCAAAATGGACTGTTCTGTTTGCTCCACAGGGCTCGTTGTTCCCTCATTTATTTGTCTAAAATGCACACATTGATCACTGCCAGAGTTTAGGGATTTCCTGTTTTAGGCCCCGCTCTGCTCGATGAGGCTCAAAGATCTGTCAGGTTGATCTGCTCAGAAACTTTCTTGCGGTGTGACATGATGAGAACTCAAACGTGTGCACTCGCTTTTATGGCCTGTTTACAGCAGATTGATTTACTTTCTCTTGTTTCACCATTAGTCTAAATAATCTTCTCTTGTGTCTCTGTGATAAAGGGGTTTGTTGAGGGGTGGGGGGGTGGAGCATTTTTGCACAAACAAACCTAGGACAGAGCGTCTGTCTGTTTCAGTCGCTTCTCTTGAATCACATATGTGTTATCACATCATCTGACCAATTTTCACTTCTTAGGAGCACTCCATAGTGCTAAAACAACGCCCGTCTCCCCACGCCTTCTCACGCGGGCTCGATTTTTCTCACATTCCCCTGCTTTCTGTCTGTCCAGCTCTCGTCCTGACAAACGCACACGCTCACACGCTCGCATCTCAGTTACCCGACCAAATTTGTGTTGGGCAGTCATGAAATGGCATCAAGCTGCTTCTTCACTTCTTTTTTTTTTTTTTTCTTCTCCAGCACAAAGGTTAGAGGTCACAGAGCAGGGTTGCGGTTGTCGTCATGGCATCTGGAAGCACGAGCAGCGAGGAGGAGCGGAGTCTGAGGGAGTGTGAGCAGTATGTGCAGAAACACAACATTCAGCAGCTGCTGAAGGACTGCATTGTCCAGCTGTGCACCTCCAGGCCGGAGCGGCCCATGGCCTTCCTCAGAGAGTACTTTGAGAAGCTTGAGAAGGTTTGTGAGTACTTTACTTATTGTTGGGTAGTGTCAAAATTATTCTAGGGTGACGTCATCTGTTACACCTGTTACTCACTGTTTTATAGGCTAGCTGGTGTTTTTACCGTTTTCTTTCATTTATTTGAAAGAAAGTTATTAAATTGTCAGTTGTACTCATTCAAAGTCATTTCTCATAGTAAGCTGAAGCTGTTTTTGTGATATTATCAATGCGTTAGTTTCTTTTTATTTTTATTCTTTATTATTGTGTTTGAGAACAGGCGTTTTCTATTTTCTTTTAAGAATGCGTACAAATAGCTCTAAATTTTAGCATAAAAAGCAAAATACATAGTGGTCAAATTAGTGTGGTTCTACTCCTTTATTATTTTGCCTAAAACTGTCATTTGCATTTATTTGGACCCAGAAAGATAAAATCATACCAAGTAACTTTTTTATTCCATTGTTTTTTCAGCTGCTTCAGTCCAGATTTTATTCTTTTGTTTTATGATCCTTTAGGTAAAGCTTTCAATCTAAAACTAGATGGATACAAAGCAAATTATCTGCTTCAATTTGAGTAAATTTGCTTAAATATTGAAAGAACTGTGAGTAATATGTAGTTTTATAAAATGTACTCACATTACACTAAAGGCATTAAGAGTAAATGGAGATTTGGCTTCTAAATCTTGTGATCAGAGATTTAGATTATCAAGGTTTTGTTCACCGGCAGTATTAGGAGTAACAAAGCAAGTCAAGAGCTGAAAATGTCTGCACTGAGGAAAGACACAGAACTGATCTCCGTGGGTCAAAGATGTCCAGTTTTTTCTTTTCCAGCATTTTGGCATGTCCTTTCTCCTTTTTGATTCCATCTCTTCCTGCTCCTGCAGGAGGAGGCCAAGCAGATCCAGAGCCAGCAGAAGGCCAGCAGTTCCCGTTCAGACTCTCGCGACGAGGAGGTGTCTCCACCCATGAACCCCGTCGTAAAGGGTCGCCGACGAAGAGGAGCCTTCAGCGCCGAGGTTTACACGGAGGAAGATGCGGCCTCATACGTCAGAAAGGTTGGCACAGACAGACACGGATAATTAAAAATAAAACACAAACAACGTTTTGATGTATTTGGTACAAATACTATTTGTTTTCTTCCGGGTATTAAAGGTCATTCCAAAAGACTACAAAACAATGGCTGCTTTGGCTAAAGCTATTGAAAAGAATGTGCTCTTCTCACACCTGGATGACAATGAGAGGAGGTACGGACCTTCAGTCATTTTCAAGAAGTTTTAAATTCAGTTTGGATGTTTACATGTGTTCAGCAGCAACTCAATCTGTTCTCTTCCAGCGATATATTTGATGCAATGTTTCCTGTCACCTATATTGCTGGGGAAACTGTTATTCAGCAAGGTAGGATTACATATCGCAAGCATGAATGCAAAGTTATTTAAATACCTCATTGGTGTGGCACTAAATGTGTTGTCGTATATGTCCAGGTGACGAGGGCGACAATTTCTATGTCATCGATCAAGGGGAGATGGATGTGAGTGTCCACTCATCTTGGTTTTTAAATGCACACGTCCTTTTTTTTTTTGTTTGTTTTTGGTCACTTTTTAATCCATGCCTATCCGATCCGACAGGTATACGTCAACATCGAATGGGTGACCAGCATCGGGGAGGGTGGCAGCTTCGGAGAGCTGGCGCTGATCTACGGCACCCCGAGGGCGGCTACAGTCCGAGCCAAGACCAACGTGAAACTGTGGGGCATTGACAGAGACAGCTACAGGAGAATACTTATGGTGAGGAAACGTCTCCAGTTTGTGCACCAGATTGTAAAGCCTGGTGGTTAAAAAATATGTGTCTAAGCCTAAAGAAATGTCCGTTTTCAGTTTTATGGCGCTCCGGTAACACAAACGTCCTTTTCTTTTAGGGAAGCACTTTGAGAAAGAGGAAGATGTACGAAGAATTTCTCAGGAAAGTGTCCATTTTAGGTGGGTTCATTTTGTTCTTTCAAAAAGTTTAAAAATAGACTCAATAAAAGCGTGTTACTCGTGTTTGACTGACGTAGAGATTAAAATAACATGAAAGCGCATGTAAAAATATCTCTCACTAGGACGCAACTAGAACAAGTTCAAGCTTTTATTTTCCCAGCGTTGTCTGTCAGTTCAGCTGAAATGTTTCCTGCGTTCTCCGTCCTCAGAGTCTCTGGACAAGTGGGAGCGTCTGACGGTGGCCGATGCCTTAGAACCGGTTCAGTTTGAGGATGGACAGAAGATTGTGGTGCAGGGACAGCCCGGAGATGAGTTCTTCATCATCTTAGAGGTCTGCTTTTAATGAACCTTCCTCACATTCACACACACACTTTCATCCACACTTAACCTCCTCAGTTCAGCTTGCTATTGGATGTGTTTATTGTTGCATTAATTCATTCGTTCTTAAGTTCATTCATTTGGCAAATTTTCAACAAGCTTTTCAGGTTAAATAAGTAATCAGAACTCTTTAAGGTTTTAGGCTTTTGTAAAGATGGACAAAGATTTTACAGACAGTCTAAAGTTTTAGCAAATTAACATATTATAGAAATCATTTCTTTGTTTGAGCCCTAATTAAAATAAATAAAAATATATACAAAAAATATATATCTCTTGATTAC
>JAOXNZ010000064.1:11943092-11959705 GCA_028566095.1 Kryptolebias brasiliensis
ATCCATCCATCCATCCATCCATCCATCCATCCATCCATCCATCCATCCATCCATCCATCCATCCATCCATCCATAGCTGTTCATTTACTTCTTTTAGCTAGCCTTTTGCTACTTTTATCTTTTAGCTAGTGTTTTGATCCTTTAAAATTGTACTTACTTTAGATTTCACCTCAGTTTCAGCTCCTTCACAATGCATTTTTGCAAAAAGTACAATTTCTCTAGTTTGTGTTTGAAATGCTTTAAATAAAAAATTGTCTACGTTATTAGACAAAAAGTAGAATAAACAACATATTTAGTAGCTTCAGTTAACCAAAGTATATTTCTGTGCTCGACACTGTTCTCCGCAGAAAAAGCAAAAATCTTTAGCAATGATTAAACAAAATGAATGTTTCTCCTGTTTCATTTAACACCTATAAACAGAATTGCATTAGCTCTTAAAAACAAGGAACAAAAAGTGATCATTATCAACTTAATAAGAAGCGTGTCTTTTTAATTCTTTATTTTAAAGCACAGCTGGAAACCCTAATGAGCTACCTATATCTATCTGTCTGAGCTAGTTAGATGCTACCTATACTTGTGCTTATACAGTTTTAAAGCTGTAGTAACATTAAAGCAATTTTTTATCATTATAAAAAGTTTTTTCTTTATGTTAACTTAAATACTATTTGAATGACACAACTTCACTTTGTCAGCATTAAAATGCCACCTATTTTACACATTAGATAAACAATAGGAAGTTTAATCATTCAACACTGGTAGTAGTAATATTAGCTTTTAAATATAGGCTACAATCTATGCATCTACCTAAGTTTGTTGAAAGTTTTAGTAATATTGACTCTACAGGGTGTGTACTGGATGTCATGTCACGGATGTCATGCCGTGGGCCTCATGTGATGTCAGGCAGTTGGTGTCCCTCTGTTACCACCCAGACAGCTGCTGCTGGAGCCCCAGGCCACCTGAGGAGCACCTCAGCACAACAAACACACCTGGAGGTGTGCCCCGTGGTACTTTTCTCCTGGGAGTCTTGCAGGCAGCTGGAATGCTGGTTTTGAGAGACTCTCCAACACCAACACGGAAGTCTAGGGAAACCAATTTGAAAGCAAAGCTCATAAAATCAGTCACACTTTTAATGTTTGCCTACAGTGTGTTGCCACTGAGGAGGCCCTCTGCTAATAAGGCTGCTGTAAGTTATACATAAAGGCAGGCTAGATAATAGAAAACTGCTGTGTTGCCGTTGCATTAGTTTCACATTGTTGAATAACAGCCAAACCAATAGAGCTTAAAAAAGCTTACAAGGCTGCTGGATTATAGCATGAAACTCAAGACCTGAGTGTTCAGGCCTGATCTTTTTCCAAAATGTTCTCCAAGTAGAATCAGCAGTTTGCTTCATTGGGACACTCCCAGTTCCTCTACCATGTCCTAATCTCCCTGAGAAATCAAGGTGAGACTCTTGGGTAAAAGGGTCACTGCCCCCACAGCATTCCTCACTTGGCAGGGGGGCAAGGGTTGGGTTGAAATAGAGAAGCAGAGTGAAGCATTGAGGTAAGCATGGGCATTGTGTGTCATGGGGAGGTGACTTAGCTGGGTATGGTCATTTGGCTTTTGTAAATTTTCTGCGGTCATTGTTGGTCAGACTTCATTCAGCATTCCTCTCGGCTCTGCAGTAAGTGTGTAGTGAAGAAACGCACCAGCAAGGGGGGGAAAGCAACAAAACAAATGGGTTTCTAAATCTTATGGGAAACAATAAAAGGTGTCCCCTTGAGCCAGTTTGGGATTTGTGGACATTAGGGCCTTGAGCAGAAGACAGCATGACAATATAAGCAGATGGGCAAGAAATGTGTGACCCTTGAAAAGTCACCCTAAAGAAACATTCACTTCATGCTGTATTTCCCTCTCGAATCAAACATTAAATGGATTTCCTAAACCAAATTGAACCAAAATCTCCTGTGAAAATGCAGTGTGAAGGCTTAGCGCTGAATGCATTTGCTTAAATCTTTTGAAGAAGCTAAAACTGAATTGTTGAAATTAGGACAAGCAGAAGTTAAAGCAGAGTGAAAGCAGAAATAATCTGAACTGTTTTAGCGAGTAGAACAGTAGCTAAAAGCTAAAACGTGCAAAGCAGTAGATAAAAGCTAAAATGAGCAAAATGGTACCAAAAAAAATAGCAGAATAGTAGCAAAAACTTAAAATTAGCAAAACAATAGCTAAAAGCTAAAATTAGCAAAAGAGTAACTAAAAGCTAAATGGAGCATACAAAGACAAAAATAGAGCCAGTAAGCCAAATTATATATTTCAAAGAAAACAGTGTTTGGAAAGAATTGAAGAGATCTCAACATCTTTTTTGTAAATAAAGCAAAATAAAGTATAAAAGTATATATAGAAAAAAGTATAACAGTTACAAAGACACCCTGGACGAGTCACAAGTTCATCACAGGTCCACACAGAGACAAACAACCATTCAAACTCACACCTAGTGCCAATTTAGAGTTATCAGTGCATGTTTTTGGTCAATGGAAGAAAACCGGAGTACCCAGAGAAAACGCATGTGTGCACGGGGAGAACATTCAGAACTCCACAGAGAAAGGCCCGAGGCAGGAGGCGATCCTACGACCTCCTTGCTGCGAGGCAACAGCTTTAACCACTGCTCTGCTGTGCAGCCCAGGGTGGGACTTTGTGACTTGGTAAACTGGAAAAAGGAGATTTCTACAAACGTAAAGATGCTTGACTGACAATCATACAACAAATTAGGATCCATTTTCAAATCCAAAAAAAGTTAAAAACAAAAACAACTGGTCTTCTAGTCTGTAGCTGATTTTCAAATCCAACAAACTGAACATCAGCTATAAACGAAAGTACATGAAACTGTGTTACTTATTTTAATGATTTAGTGTCACCATTCAAATGTCTCAGATGTGTTCCTGCTGTACTTCAAAGGGGTTTTCAGCTCATGTCAAAGGTGTGGTGTGTCCAAATTCTTAGAAACCCCTTTCCTTTCAACGACAGACTTGAAAACAACATGTCATCAGCATGCCTGAAGTGACACAGCTAAAAGTAATGCAGTGAAGCTTCAGTCAATTAAACCTTTAACCATCTCTGAGTATTTCTGGTTTTCACCTCTCGTTCCAGGGCAGATCTTCTCTTACAGCTTTCCCAAAGTCACAGGCTCGGCTCAGCTCGCTCAGGGTAGTTTTGCAACAGATTACAGGTAAATGGGTTGTTTTAGCCCAGAGCCTAATGTCACTAAAATATGGATGCGTTTGAAGTGCTCCTCTACAGCCACATCGATTACATATTTGGGTATGAGGCATGAGATCAGTCATTCTGCTGGTGTTATCACTACCTGTTTGTCGTGTTTGTTGAAGCTCAGGTAAAATTCCTCAACTCATTGAAGGTTATTCTCCTCAGGTGAATGCTCCTTCCTCTGGTTCTGTCACTGCAATTTAAAAAAAAATTCAATGTATGAGTAGCTGCAAAACAGAACACATACCAACTAAATCTTATGCATGATTTTTGTTAATTACACTGCAATCATTGCTTCATGACAGAGAAATGACAAGTCAGTTGCCTGTGAATCCTATAACGCTGTGTATTTATCTGCTGAATGCATGCAGATAGTTAATGCCTTTTTTTTTCTTTTTAAGTGGCATGCTGAGAGTTTCCGTTGTAGAAAAACTGCCAAAGCTTCATTCATCAGATAAAAATTCTTTCTTTTCTTTTTCCTTTTTGTCAGGCACATACAGTACATAGTTCGTACATTTCACTCGAGGCAAATGTTCATGCAGTTTCCAGGCCGAGATTTTTCAAGACAGCCCCTGGAGAACAGATTATGACTAATGAGGTCCGACTTAATGTGACTGGAGGAGGCAACTGGCGAGAAACAGGCCTCGGTTTGAGCCTTTATCATGGGATCTCTTCACAGGCCAAACTGAGGGACAAACCCACAGGAAATACATCACAGCTGACGCCAGTCACGTCTGCTTCAAGTGAGCTACACTGACTTATAAGGAAATCTGAAAAAAGAAAAGACATTTGGGTTAAAACGTTCATTGCTCACTTAAAATAGTTTTTGCACTGCCTAAATCATTTTAGCGAGATTATCTTCTTCAATTCACATGTAATCAAGGAAGGTGAGTTCATGACACCTGTTCCCCGGGCCTCTTTTTGTCTCACTTTTGCTTGCATGTGTTTGTTTAAAACAATATTTACAACAAGTAACTTTATTTAAAAAGATGTCTAAATATATATATATATATTTACATTTATCATCAGGGATACATGCATGGATCTTGTGCAATCATTTAGCACTTGTTAGAGATGACTCTCAGCTACAACCACATCAGAATACATTTTTCTACATGTAATGTGTATAGACAAACTGATTTTCCTTCCAGTTTTTCCTGCTGTGAGGTTTGGTCCCCTGTGTACAGTTTTGTTGTCCCCTCCTGCTGTTTTATTGAAACCATCTGATGTCGTAGCTGACAAATAGAAATAAGTAATCGGTAATTGCTGTGTGGCTTTGTGGCCCAGAATCAATTATTATGCCTCCCCAGCATTAAATCCCTGGGTTGGGTTAAACACAAGTTCCCTGTAGGTAAGTCATCAAGACTAATTAAGACCTGGGGAGCTCCGATGAAGATGTTATTTTGGTGTACCACAACTCCTGTTGGGTGTTTTGCCAGTGCAGGTGATGATGTTTACTGAGGTTTTCTTAATGCTGTGCATAAACCACACCAGGCATCATTTTACACCAAAAAAGGTATAAAATTTGACTTTATGTGATAGTTTGTACATGAATTTTTACAAAAATCCCCACTCTCGTCTTGTATTAGAGCGATGATGAAAGAGCAGCAGGTGTGGGAAGAGTCTGGGACCCACCCAGTTTGCTGGAACCCCCTCACCCATTTTCAGTCTGCCTATAAGCTGTTACCCATTGTGTCCTTGGTGGTGAAGAGGAGCAGAGGAACAGGACAATTATGACATTATAGCTGGGTGGTTGAACAGCATTCCCAGCTGGTAAGAAGCAAAATGGGAGGAATGGGCAAACGGGGAGCGACTGCTCCCACAGGAAAGCAATCCACCACATGGGTGTCTACGATCTGTCTTCATCAAACTGGGTTCTGGTGGCTGGATCAGCTCATCAGAGGCAATCAGATCCTGTACTTGATATCAACAGTAATTTTATTATGAGGTGCTTTATGTTGCTTTAGACTTCACTCAGTTTAGTTTTATTTTTATTATTGCCTGCTTCAGAAAGCAAAATGGTGATAATGTTTTGGCCTGTGTGTGTATGTACCATCAGCAAAATTTCTCTTGAACCACCAGATAGATTTTACTGCAACTTTACTGCAACATGCAACAGAAAACAATCATTGGATGTACATCTACAGCTGATTAAACTTTAGCATTAAATCAATTCAAGATGCCACAGTTAACGAATCTTAAGAAATGCAAAAATGGCTATAACAGAGTCACTTTTACAGAAAAACATAGGTATTGTAGTAGCTAAGTATCTTCCCTAATACATTCTCAGAGCACTACACATTGTGCAAAATGTTTGCTTACAGTTTTGGCATTAACTGTTGGAATCATAAAAATATAGGGTAACAGAACTTGACAAAATAAAAGGTTTAGCTCCAGTAAATTATATACCACAAACAAACACTTTTTGGCAAACAGGATAACATTAGGTGAACACATTTTCCATGATTTATGTTTGATGGGGAAGTTTCCACACTTCAACTTTAACCTTAAACCTACAAAACTTACATTAATAAAACAGGAAAACAATTCTCACATTTTTCTTCTGAAGCACATTTTAAAACACAGATATTCTAAAAATGAAAGTTTATTCTCAAAGATGACCTTTTCCTGATTACCATTTGCTATTGTTACTTGTGTTTTATTGTTAGATTTGTATATTAGACAAAGTTAATTTTTTAATTAATGATAATGTATGACTTGTTGACCAAAGGTTTTGATCAACTCCAAATACAAAAAGGTTATATGCACACAACCAAACTGCAGAATTATTGGTGAAATATTACACACATGCCACAAAGTGTATTTTAAAGAAGCAGTGTAGGCATTTAAATGCACAGTATCTGAAAAAACAAGTACTTGAAAACATGCAGCTTAGGTGTTCTGTGACAACACAGTTTTTTAATTTCAGCTGTTGTTGTACTGTATTTCTCACACACGCACCTGATAGAATGAACAAACCTTTACATAAATTTGTGTTTGCAAGACTAAACCGCTAAATACGTCACATTAAAGGCAGGTAAAACCTGATAATCATCAAACAGAGTCGTCTTGTAGTATAGGCTGCTGTGGGCGTTGGTGCAGAAGTTTAGATTTGGCATCATTTTTTCATACTGGGAATGAATGAATTAATATTTTTTTACATATACACTTATACACCTAACTCTGTTAGTAGAGTTCTTTTTATTCATTTTTTTTATATATTTTTCTTTTTACAAAAGACCACCTTCTACTACAAGGCAGTTAATTATGTTTGTATTGCCAGCAGCAGCATGTGTATGGGCCGTGTGTTGAGGGCTACACATGTACTCACACATGAATTATGTTCAGCAAATATTACTTTCTCCAAGGGGACAAACTTGTAACCTGTTAACTTGTTAACTTACACATATTACAGGGAGTGATGGATTACAGTTTCTGATCAACACAACTTTCTGTGAAAATGTATTTTAGTAACCATGCAGGATGGTACAATCTGTCTGCCACATCTCTTTTTATCAGCCAATATCAGTTTCAGCCCTTTCCTGTGAGACATTGTTGTGGGTATTTTACTTTATAATTAAACAAAGGACAGATAGAAACGTTAAGTTGGCAGACTGACTGTCCAGTGATTAGTGCAAAAAAACTCTCCAATAATTTCTCCGTCAAATCCAATAAACGCTCAATAAATTCCAGACTTGGCTATCATTTCATTCCTTAGTGCATTATTTACTGTAGGTTTATAGGGCCAGTGCAACTTACGCCAGAGAATCACCTGATCTATGGTTATTCTTTATGTTGTACTGCAAGCTTACTTTGTTCATTCATAAGTGATTCTTGTTAAAAGTGGAAAATTTCCCCTAAAATCAGCAACAAAACAAATCGTTAGGACATTTTATTGTTTCAAATATAAAGAGCAAAGGCCCAGAAATGGTATGTTGCTATTATGTTTGAATGATTTAGTCAAGTCTTTAATTTGTTCTGAGTGCTGAGAATACAATAAAACTTGACTTTCTAGAGGAAGTATAAGTCTCAATAAGTTTTCTGGCCTTTCTCAGGTTCCCAACCACCCACCATCCTATCTATTGCTCTCTTGGGAGAAGTGAAGCATACTCTCCTGTCTCCTGTGTTACTTGTTTTTTGGTCCCCCATCTGACGAAAAATTGCATATTTGATGCGAGCAGTCCTGCTAACCATATCAGATTTTAGTCAAGTAAGATGCCATTCATAGTGGTGTAATAAACAATTCAAATAAAATCCCTGCTCAAGCATTATGGTCACATAAGTTAAGAACTGTTGTTTTTAGAGCCAACTTATTACATTCAGATTTCAGATTTTGTTACCCTTAGTAAGCCTGTTTATGCAAAATTATATAAGAGATGTATTTTAACCCTTCTAAAGCCTTTATAACTGAAGAGAGGAACAGAAGCCCTTGTAACTTTGGGTCCATTTGACCTGAATTCAACGAGAGGGTTAAGTCAAATCATGATTTCCTCCAAACCCAAAGATTTTACTAAATTAAATGGAAAAATGTATTTACTGACTGTACTTACTTTCTCACAATCTTAGTGGTGAGTCCAGTTTTGCTGACTTAGTTATGTGGTTTTGTGTTTTTTAAGCAACTATAACAGTGTTTAGTATTTCAGCTGCAGACATGATACTGTATCTCCTCTGAGCTGCATCCAGGTGTTTGTATCTCTTGCATCATTGCCTTCTCCTCTAAACTCGACCACTTTGAAATCAAAGCAGAGGTGTGTTGTTCCCTCTCCACGCTCCACAGGAATGTTACGGGAGAATGACCCTGTGAGAGGCCGGTCCTGCCCCGGGACAAAGTCGAGCCACCTGAGAGGAGTCATTTGACTGTAAAGGTTGAACAGCCCGATGCCTGGACAAGAGGTTATCACATGTCTGAGAAAGAACAGTTGAATTAAGTTAAGTTTCAACACCAACAATGTCACAAGACCAAAATACTTGTTTCATTACAGAGAAAATACAGGTTATTTGACTTTGAGTATGCTATGTTAACGTGCATATATGTTATGAGTACTGTAGAAAGCTGCAGTACAACACCACCCCATGACGATAATCCTGTCTATGTTACAAATTCTGAACTAAAATTGGGTGAAGTAATGTATAAGAGTTATACCCAACACATAATTTGAGCACTAATAGATCACACAAAATCTTTGTTTCAAACATTTGCTTGCAAGGCAGTGGGCTTTGATAAGCATTGCTTCAAGGAATGCTGATTTTTAATTATTGGTTTTAACAAACACAGTATGCATACTTGTTAGCTTTTTCCAATGCTAGAGAATAAATCTTTTTTTTCTTTTAATTGTTGTTTTTTAAGCCAGACGGTTGTTTGTTGCAGGTTAGATTTGAATGCCCTTAATAAAAAATAAAGCTGCAGCAAAACCAATTTTTGCATACTTTATCTACTGATCTGTGTCCTCAAAAGCATGTTTCTTATTTTTTTTGTGCAAGTGCACATAAAAACTAATACATATAGGAATACAGTCTTTCCTCAGTCAGTCACAAGAGGAGTGAGTACCATTTATTAAACATTCTCTGAGGAAATTAAAGAAATTTAGATTTTCTGTTGGCAAAACTGATGAGCACCAGTTATTACTGCAAAAACAAACTTTCATCCTAAACATTTTTTTGTCAAGTTGTAGCAAAGAGGTCATTTTTCAGGGTCAGTATGTCTGCCCTCTGCCCTGTCCAGTTAATTGATGCAGTAAGTAATAAAGCACATCCTCCTTTGATCTGGTGTCCCACCCAGTTGCTTTAACCCCCCGAATGAGACAATAGTCCAATTCATTAGTGGACCTGCCTCTTCAAAGCTGTGGCCACTCTGCACAGGGAAACACTAAACTTAGACCTCAGACAAAAAAAAAAAACACCTACTCACACCCTCCCCTGGGCACAGAAGTGGTGGCTGGATGAGTCCACATAAGTCACGGTAGCCTGCACATATCCCCTCCTCAGCCCTGCAGCACCACACCTATCCCCCTCAGGTGACAGGAGGATTATTGTGCGCTGGTATTTCTGCATTATCCTTCCCAGGTAGAAGCACGCCCACTGAGTGTGGGAAAACGTTGCTTCGGATATTCTGGAATTTTTTTTTGTTGTCGCCTTGTAATCCCTTATTGTGGCTTCAAATGTGTGACGGGCTGTCCACTCCAAGGCCCATTGACCCACTTGAGTCAAACACAAGTAGTTTGACTTGTCCAGGGAAGCCTGTCTGTTGTAATTCTGTTTATATTTATATCTGTAACAAAATTGCCTTGGATGTTGTTATATGGTGACTGTATATGTGAGAAGGGATATTAGCTTCATTTCAGGATTGCCTGCTGTCGAAGGCAAAACAACAAAAAAGTTTAGACTGTGTTTGTGTGTGGGTGGGTGTGTGTGTGTGTGTGTGTGTGTGAGTGTGTTCATTTGTCTGTTGTGTTAGCAAAATAGCTCATGAACCAGTGGCCTGAGTTTAATCAAACTTTTAGAAAGTAATTATTTGATGTACAGCTACAGCTGATTAACTTTAGGAGTCAACCTCCTTCAAGATGGCAGCCACAACAAAGCAACCTTAGCTAACACACAAATGGCTAAAACTCAGCCAGTTTTACAGATGTTGAGTTAAAATTTGATGTGGTGTGAGACTCATCCCGAACGCATACACTGAACACATACCCCGTTGTAGATGGGGACCCCATCTGCAACCCCCAAAAATCTATTTAAATATTTTTATAAGTTATAAATGCAGGGTATTTTATTTTGAAAAATTACCACTTCTGTTTGTGCCTCTTTCCTGCATTTGATTCAGTCACAGTTATTATTTTTGTAACTTTATGTTATATACATTAATACATTACCCCCATCCCCACTAATATGATGGATAGCTGTCTTGTTTTAAGCCAGTCCATGATGCCAAACAGGTTATGGACTGCTGATTTGCAAGGTTTGACCACAACAGCTACAACTTTGTCATTGTCATCTTAAGATAATCTTAGTTAAAAACTCTGGCATGAATGGACAATATGCAGTCCTTCAAGGATTGCTAGACCTTTAATACAGTACAGTAGCACTGAAGTTTACCACTCTGTTTTTTACCATCACTTGATATGCCTTAAAAAGAAGATTGCGCCTTGGGTGGTATAAAGTTGAAAGTGTTGGGGAAAGCCTGCACATCTCAGCATCTCATTTTTCTTCTTCTTTCCCCTCTGCGTCCTGCCCTCCCTGACCCTGTTTACCCATGACATGCCAAGTCTGATGTCAGCGCGGCGCACATGGGGTCCCCGAGAGAGTGTACAGTTTCTGTTTTGACACCTGCTGCTAATTACACATGTAAATGATTGATCACCTGAGCCTGAGCAGGACCCAGCGGAGATGGAAGTCTCTGTCACGTGGGACAGCTCTGCAAGGATGTCAAACGTCCAGGACAGTCACCGGTGCAGAGAACAGTGGAAACAGATACCTGTAATGGCCTAAGCGCTCTTAGCAGCGAGCAGTTTTGGACCGAAGCCTCTCCCTGTTAACGGTCCTTGAGGGACGAGTTGCACAGGTGTGGTGAGATATCTGTGGCTCTTTGTTTGTTCTAATCCCACCCAACTTAAGCCAAGCCTCGCCGCCTGCGACTTTAAGCTGATTTTGTGTCACCTGAGGGCCTGTAGCCACTGAAAGCAGAACCCATCTACTTTTGTGAAATGTGATTTGGCTAATTGATTTTGGAGTGGCCAGTTTAGGGTGCTTGAGGGGAAAATAAAAGCAGAGAATGTGACGAAACTTTGTGTTTTTGTGCAGCAGTGCAGGTGCTGAAATGAACCTGTTGCTGCTTTTTCCTCACTGCTCTCTGGTGCATAATTTTAACTGCAAAATAAAGACTTCTGACCTATAATCATTAAGAAAATAAACAATGAGACAAAGACAGAAACAGGGTTGTGTTTTCACAGAATGTGGGGGGGACTTCTGTCTGGCAGCTGGTGGTGTGTCTCGGCTTTGACTCAGGTATGGAGCCAATCTGAGGGCCAGGGTGGGGGGGGGGTTAACCCCAATCTTCTCCTTTCTTGTCTCACAGCCTGGCACACATGGTCCATGCAGCTGCACTTCCCATTGATCTACTGGGATGGCTGGAGATAGATTGGAGGGGAAATGGCATAATTGTCCACACTCTCACTGCTGGAATGCACCTCCTCTGTGAAGAGAATCTCACCCTGGAAAACAAAGCTCCCACTTATTGTGCTAAAAATATATTTTTTAAATACATCATTGCTCCCTCAGAATCCTGACTCAGCATTCACACTATTATTTTCCTGTTTTTTTTATTTTTTGGTATGTTTTATTTTTGCAATCTAACTACTTCTGCATACTTTGTGCTATTTTAGCCATTTATATATCAAAACGTTCAGCTCATTCAGGAGGTGGGTGCTGTGACTTTTAGTTTTTATAACTTTTATACTTTTTAAAACATTCAATTTCCTTTACAAATGTTTTCCCATAGAAATACATAGAAATCTCTTTAATTCCTTCAAAAACATTGTCCTCTTTCAAATCTGCTAGCCTTTTGCTACTTTTAGCTTTTAGCTACAATTCTGCTATTTTTAGCTGAAGTAGCATTTTGTTACTTTTCTTTTTTAGCTAGAATTTTTGCTTCTTTTTGCTTTCAGCTAGTGTTGTGCTTTATTTAGTTTTATTAAGTTGCATCACGTTTCAGCAGTCATTAATTTGCATTTTTAAAGAAAATGTAATTTCTCTAGTTAATATTTCATTCACAATTTTGTCTGTTTTAGCAGAGCTTTGAAAGAAAAAACATGTAATCTCCAACAAGAATAATGTTCTAAGAGTTTTCATAGCACTATGTTATATGACATGGAGAAAATTCATAAAGAATTGTGAGAAATTTCCCCTAACACAACACTGGGATTTTGATGATCCAATGCGAAAACCTAGTTCTTTAGGGAGCTCTATAACTCGGACAAATTTTACAGTAGAACCATCATTCAAAGTTTAAACAGGTTACTGTAAGTCGGACTTTAGATGTGGCATTGTAGTATCTTTAATGGTTTTTACACAATTGCTGTTCAAGTTTTATGATTTTTGGAGATTTTTTCACAGAATATTCAATTCATTATGCCACACATGAACTTTTGAGCTGTCTAAACTTTCCAAACTTTTGCAAACTCTTCCTACTTCTACAGGTTTTTTAGTACAGGTACACATTATACAAACTGTTGATATTTTTGTCTTCTTTCACCCAGTGTGTCTTTCACTGCTATAGAATTTATGGTTTTTACTCAAATGCCCCCCAGAAGGCAGAGAGCGCACACCCAAGTTTCCATAAACTTCAAAATTATCTTTTCAAAACTAGAAGTGACGCTTCTTTTAACTTGTCATATTTCCTTCATAAAACACAGTAGAAACATAAAAATTCCCATGTGTGACCAACAAAGTCCTTTGTTGCTCATGGTTGAAGAATTTTTAGGATACAACACTGTTTGAGGCTTACTTTGATGAGCCACTGGCAGCAGCTTTAACATTTCTTTTGAGTGTGGTTCTTTTCACCCTGCTTAAACATTTTAAGCACAGTTTTTTTTCTTAGCTCACATTATTATAAAGCTGATGGTGGAATTTCAGGTAGTATCCTCCTTGGCACCCTTCAAAATCTCTTCAGAATTTTTTATTTAGACTCTTTTTGTTCAGTGACACTCTGTGACAATAGCTTTCGTCAACCGGAGGCCAAAGAGACAAAGGAAGGGTCATGACTCATGTGGAAGAGGTAAGAGATGAAAGAGTTAAACGCTGAGGCGTATGTATCCTGTCTGACTTTGATCTCCGCCTCAGGTAGCGCTTTCACAGCCATCAATCTTGGCCGGGAGCTGATGGGAGGCTGCTCCCTCTGAGAACAGGCCTGCTCAGACTGGGACTGTCTCCACGGCACGACATGTCAGATGAATCCCACAAAAGGCAGCACCAAAATCTCTTTTTCATTTAACTTGGTCTGATTGTATTCTCCCCTTCCCCATCCCTTTGTTTCAGTCATTTTCTGAAATGAAGCTGTTAGCAGTGAGGGGATGCAGGCAGGAAGGGAGCAGGGAGGGCGTGTTTTTGGTGAGGTTCAAAGATGAAATGAGCAAGTATCAGAGGCTTTGATGTTTCTTGGAAGGCTTCGGGCTGACAATCTGATGATCTGAGAGCAAGGCCCTCTATTTTTTTTCTTTCTTTCTTTTTGGGCCATTCTGGCCCCAGTCATCTCACCCTCCAGTGACAAATGCTTTAATATGACGGGGTTAAACACCTGAAGCACCGCAGCAAAATCTCAGTGGTCAGTGGAGCAGCTTTATTTTGTTAAGGAGCTTCGTGTGACTATTAACTTGTCCATGATAACCTTCGTTTCTGAATCAAGTCCACAAATCAAGCTGCTGCGATCAATATCTTCACACGAATACTGTCACAGATGCTGTTCCTAATTGAAAAGAGTTGTTTATGGTGACTAACCTGCAAAGAATCATCACCATTTGTGTTCTTCTCAGGTATTCGGAGCCTCCTTAAACTTGTTCTTTTGCTTTTCTGGTTCACAATGTGCTCGGTTCACACCCAGGGCTATTTACAGATACAGAGAGCAGATTTTATTCAGCTAAATAGTTTTCATAAATTTGCCCTAGCCTATGCTATACCACTACAAGGGAGGAGAATAAATAGGCCTGTTTGTAACGTGGAGCATTCAGCCTTGAAAGAACGAGTTGTTTCAGCCCAGGGGCTGGTGAAGACCTAAAACAAAGAAAAACAACAAGAGAAAAGATTTAAATGTTCTTCTGTGTACTAAGCTGAAATGTGATAATTATGTAAAGTGACAACATTTTATTAATGTAGATAAATCTTCTTAAAGGTTTTAGGATTTCTCCAAAAAATAAATACAAGAAGAACATCTTGTAAAAAGGCTCTTTAACCTTTTTTGACATTAAACTTCAGTAAAAAACAAGACTAACCAATTATTAATTTCACCACATAATTAACTGTTTTCACAGCTTAACAAAAAGGTAGAAGGAAACATTTGCAGCTTTCAGGTTTTTATTTTCCTACAGTTTTGATATTTTCTTTGAATTAAATGCCCCTAGAGATAATTTTGTTTTATATAGATCAAAGTGCTGATGTTGCACAAAGAGAGCAACATTTATCTTTATTCACAAGGTCCCCGTGCAAATGTTTAATTGTGCAAAACAAAGGTTTAGCATTCTTTGACGAGATGCATATCGCCCATAGCCTTTCATGCTAGAGATTTAAAATCATAAAATCACAACAATCATATTACAATGAGAAGGAACACCATTAGATTTTCATTAAAATCCAACCAGTGGTTTATGAGATATTTTGCTTACGCTACAGGCAAACAAACACAGACACAGATATAAACATAATTGCCTTTTCGCCTTTGGCAGCAGCCTACAATAACATAAAATCTGAAGGCTAAAATCATTTCTGAGAAAGTTTATTTCTTTTGTATTTTCTGCTTCCATAAAACCTAAAAATAGAGCGAGGACCTAAAATAAACACAGTGGTGAACACATATATGTTGATGCCCATTTGCCAAGTTTTTCTTTTCTTTTTTTTTTCTGGTGTGACACCTGATAGGCAGCACAGTAGAAGCTGAGTCCTGCGGGGCCATTGTGTCCCATTGTAGGTCACAATGGAACTTAACACTTGACAGACCCAGGCCTTGTTGTCAGGAGCTGAATTTGATCCCGTCAAGTTGTTCTCATTGAAGAGCTATAAAGAAAGGGCTTTGACCTCGCAGCTTTGAAAGCTTTATTAGCAGTCAAATATTTATTCTCTGCTAAAAACATATCCAGGTGCCGTACATGAGGATCTGTTGCAGCTGAGAACCTGCTGCTGCTGGTGCTTAAATTTCCTGCGACAGGAATTCTCACAGTTCTCTTTTATGCCAACGGGAGACTATAGTGATTCTGCAGTTGTGTCACTTAACCTGGAAACAATTCAGAGCTGACCTGTCCTGCTGCTGACACACCTTCCTCCAAAGTGTTTTCAACCTGTGCCATCCCAAACCAACTGCTGCCCCGTAGACCACAAAAAGGGGTAGAGGGGCAGGTAACTTCAGATGGATAATCCTCGGACCTGGTAAACCGGTCTTTAAACCTGGCAACCTCAAGCCATGTGTCACAGGGTGTGCGTTATGTGTGATTCCCCTGGGCAAATCATTGTGTAGCACCTCCACCTGTCAGCTCATCTGCTCACAAGAAAGGAAACAATGATTGGGAGGTTCTTGTTTTTTTCCTAGAAACGTCTGCAGTGTGTTAAATCTTATAAGCATTTTGCCTTATACAGATGATTTACAACTTGAAGACAATGTCTGTGCAGTTTTACTATCATCACAGAAGACCTCAGTCTGTGTTTTTATGAAATATTGCTGGAATGCAGCCTTAAATCACATCTGAAGATGCTGATCAGCTGTTTCTGACTCCAGTGCCATCCCAGCCACCCGCTGGGTTACAATTCTCCCAAAGAAACATTTCACATGTTGCCCGGTGCCACCCCGACACCCCGTGTGATCCATGCCAGTTTCAGGCCTTTTTATTTCACTCTCCCAGTAAATCTTTCCTCCCCTTCCCACACCAGCCTTGCCTGGCACCGGAGGGAAAGATTTACAGTGGAAAACTCTTGCATGTTTTTTTCCCCCATGTTGAGCTGGTGAGTCTGGAATGTGTGTTTAAGGCAGGATTTTTTTTTTTTTTTGTGAGGAGTGTGAAAAAACAACAGAGCTGTAAACACCAAGGGTATAGACCGAGACTGGCTTCTTTGTTCCAGATGTGGAGCAGGAGCACAGCTGTTTGAGCCGAGCTGAGCTCTGCCTCCACTGGCCTCCAGGAGGGACAGTGTGTGTGTGTGTGTGTGTGTGTGGGGTGGGTCTGCCTGAGTCAGCAGGATGCTGAATGACTGTACCTGAAGTTCTGAAATAGAGTCATGTGACAGACCCTTTACAAGAAAAGAAGCCTTTTACGTCAGAGGGCCTGACGTCAAGCTCAGGATGCAACACCACAACTTTATGAGCATAGATTATTCTCAGTAGATTTCAAATTTTTCATTTTTGGCCTCCATTTCTACCAATCGGCGACAAGTTTAAATATAACAGTGAGTTGCTGTCATCCACTTTCTGACAACAAACAACAACAACTGATGACGAATTCAAAGCTCCAGTCGAAAATAGGAAAAACACAACATTACTTGCAACACTTTCAGTAAATGTAGTTTTTGTAACTATGCAGTCTCTTCCAAATCCACATAAAGACTGTTACAACCCTAATGTTTTGGAACGTGTATTCTGGCTGTGCTCAGTCCATTATCTGGACCTGCTGTGTGAAGCAGCC
>JAOXNZ010000064.1:11983573-11993815 GCA_028566095.1 Kryptolebias brasiliensis
GTCTTGAACCTTTTTTGAAAGCAGAAACTTAAGCCAACAACTCCACAAATGGAGACAACAGGCCTCTGACCTGAAAGTCCATCAGGATCTGAAACAGTGACTGTGCTAACTGAGAGATGAGGACCGGCTCAGCTGTGAGCCCAGCTGGCTAAAAAGAGCTGGACAATAGAAAGGCCAGAAAACTGATGCTTGTTTACTGTTGAACCACTGGGATTCCAAAGAAGCTGCGCCAATGTGAAATTTAAAAATTAAAAGAAATGAATTTATAATTTTTCTTTAAAACCCCATAAAGAATTAAAATAAAATATACTTATTTGACTAAGGTTTTAGGAAACTGGGAGAGCATGGAAAAGCTAAAAATAAAATTCTTATCATGATCAAAGTGAAATATTGGCCCATTGTTTCTATAGTTTTCAGATGCATCATATTCTCATTTCAACTTTTTATTTCTTTACTTCAAAGCAGTACTTCTGTAAGATGTGCAGAACAGGGATTGGTATTGCATTGCTGAACTAAACAAAGCTATCCCTGACAAAGAAACATGAGGCAGCTTTACAAAGCCATGCAAATGAGTGTCTGTTTGCAAATCAGAAACAGCACTTGTGTGTGAAGTCCTAAAACTGCACCGACCTACACACACAGACCCTGGCAGCTTATTTTCTTAGAGGAGGAGCACAAATTGGTGCAGAGTAATAAACAAACGGACCTGTTGATAATCAGGGACTTACGGCACTGAGCAGGGTTGGGGACCCCAGTTTCATTTAAGCTCATTGCCAACAACTTTTTATATTGTTTATGTTTTATTCTTGCCTGCCACCAAAGACAAAAGCAATAATGCTTATGCCCATGTCTGTGTGTGTGTGTGTTCATCTGGCATGTTAGCAAAGTATCTTGTAAACCGCTAGACAGATTTGACTAAAAAGTAATCATTGGAGATACCTCTGCAACTGATAACATTTTGAAAACAGCCAAATTCAAGATAGTGGCCATCTTGAATTGGGTTGTCTTCAAAACTTAGTCAGTTCAGCTCACTCACTTTAGAAAAAAACATAGATAAAACAGTCAATTTTACAAATACTGAGCTGAAATTTGATGTGGTAAAAGCAAAGACATACTTTGAGTGCTAACTGACTGACTGCACCAAATCATTCATTAAAACTTTGGCATTAACTGTAGTCCACTCTGTCTGGTTGTTCGCAAAATATCTCATGAACCGCCAAATGGATTTAAACTAAACTTTCAGTAATTAAACACTGGATGCACATCTACAACTGGTTAATGCTTGGAGTCAACCTGATTCAAAATGGCTGCCACAGCTAATGGAAATCAGTAAAAATGCATATAACTCAGTTTTACAGATACAGAGCTAAAATTTGATGTGGTAGTACGCGAGAGTCATCCACAACACATATTCTGAGCACTACAGATTGTGCTTTTAATTATTAGAGTCAATCCTGTTTGTCTGTTAGCAAAATATGTATTGTGTGCATTAAATTCAGCTCAGACCTAAGAAGCAGACATTAATAAATTAGCACTCATTTACCGCACTGTTATCATTCTGATTACAACTAATGTAGATTAAACTTTGCGTCAGTTTGCTTTATGTGAATGTTCAAACGCTCTTGGGGGCCCCCAGGCCAGCAGGGGGCCATAAGCAGCTTCTTGGCACAGAGAGCCTTTGTGTAGCTCCACACAGGCCGCAAGCATGAACCTGACCTTCATCACACAATACTATCCTCGGCTCAAAAACCAAACAAACGCCTGCCCTCACATGAATGCGGTGAGACTCTTCAGTGTAACTACATTCAGACGTATTATTTTCTATGATTCCAGCAGACTGACTGTGTGTGAAGAAAAGTCATTAAAAACTCCAATGGAGCCAAAACTCAGAAAGGAAACCCTTTTTACATTTAGCTAAATGTTAAGTATTTCTGTCCACCGATTCAATATCTGGAAATAAGTTTTTATTCTAGTAAGAACTGAAATAACAAACCTGTCGTCCATCATTGCATCCTTGCCCTCTGGCATAGTTACACTTCCTCTGGGACATGGAATAAGTCTTGACGATAACATCTTAGCAATAAATCTCTTGACCATTGTACAAAACAATGAAACAAAAATAAAATTAAGAAGAAGAAGAAGAAAGAAACAGAAGAACAAAATCATACAGAGCTGCAGGTTTCTGTCAGAAAACACACAGTCCCATCAGGCACTAAGAGGCTTGATTTTAAAATCCTTCTCACCAAATTTTCCACTCCAAAGGAAATTCCCATAAATGCTTACATCAGAATCAGGCACAAAGTGTCTACACCTTCTATTGTACTAATTTAGCACAGGGATTTAATATTTAAAACTAAAAGTTTCTTAAAAACTGAACCAAAAACTGCCATCCACCAAAACTGAATTTTGGTAGATGGCAGCAGATATTGCTCCTATTTCAGAATTATGTGCAGATCACTTTTGCCACATTTAAAGCATTTTTTAATCACCCACAGATGAAAGATGAAAGCTTTGACCTCTGTGTGTGTTTGTTTGTCTGTTAGCAAAATATCGCATGAACCACTGGACAAGTTTTAATGAAGCTCTCAGAAAGTAGTCATTGAATGTGCATCTACAGCAAATGACAGCCATAACTAACTGAAATTAGACTATGGCTATAATTCAGTCAGTTGTGCAGATATTGAGCTAAAATTTGGTCTGGTAGTAGCTGAGCATCATTCCCAACATATACTCCAAGCAATAACAGATTGTGTCCCATTTAAATAAGGCATGCTTGTATTTCTCAAAAAAGTAATTTTTGTTTTTACTTTATTATGTCGTCTTTAATCTGTTTTCAGAGAAATTCAACATTTAGGCTATTCATAGTTTATTAAATTGTGTTTTTGTTTTAATTTTTACACATCATCCTTTTTATGGTCAAAAGATGAGGTAGACAAAGACAATTTCTTCATCAACATCTGATGTGCTGTCTATTTGTCTCTCGTGCTTCAGTTGTACAATAAATTTTTCTACCTGTAATATCATCCTTTCCTCTGCCTTCCAGTGCTCTTCTTAGCTGGCACTAAATCCAGAGGCTGCACAGAGGCATCTGTATAAATGTTCCCGTCCTGGCAACCCCAGCCCCCCTGACAAGAATGCATCTATTATCTGGCTCCTCTTTTGCCAAGAGTGCATGAGTAAGAGCGGCCTGCAGAAACAGCTGTTCAGGGAGTGATCAAAAGAAAGAGAGGGACTTCTTTGATTACGACCTCCTTTGTTCACCTTCCACTCGAACCTTTCCATTCACTGGGGCAGCAAGCCAAGGGAATTCACAGTACAATACGTGTATACTTTAGCCTCTTAAAGCCCATCTGCAGTGGCAGAGTTCTAAGTTTTTACTTCCCGCTGAGATTTATTTCAGCTGTAATATTTGTAAATGTCTCCAAGGAATCCAAGTATCCCATATCCTACAGTTCAGCTTGACCCCTCACCTCTTTTGTCACAATTTCTTTCTTCTTTTTTTTTTTGGTGCTTATCTTTCCAGAATGAACACATAGCATCGATGACTGCCATCTCCTTGACTCCTTGAGTCTTTGGATTTACTCAAGCTCTCCCAGGATTCTGGCAGGAAGCTCCACCCTGAAACAGACTAAAACACACGGAGGACTAGATGAAACTGCTCCCTTCAATCTACTCATTATCTCTACTAACTCTGCAGGCAGGGTGATACCAGATTTCATCAGAACACAACTACATACACTTCCTGTAGTTCTAGTGAATTTGGCCTTCATTGTTTATCAAGGCCACAGCAACTCACAGTGGCCGTGCATAACTGTATATATTTTATTTGAATATTCATCTAAAATAAATGCATATCCTGTTTAACCATTGGGTAATTTTATGCTGAATTAAAGATCTAGCATTCTTTGAAGAAATGCATATTGCCTGTCACCATTCATGCCAGAGTTTTAGACTGAAATCATCTTATGATGAGAAGGAAGTAAGCTACAGCCGTTTTGGTCACATTGGAATCTCTCTATAGTGTGAGAATTCTTGAGATGTTCCAGCACCAAGAGTATGTCATGGAAATGATTATCAGCTGCTACAACAAAATATTTTGCTCTATATCTGTAAAACTGACTAAGTGAGAGCTATTTTTGTTTTGGCGGATGTCAATTAGCTGAAGAGGCCATCCTAAATTGGGGTGGCTCTAAAAGTTAGTCAGTTGTAGAAGTGCATTCAATATTAATTTTCTGAGAATTTCATTAAGATTTGTCCTGTGGTTCATGAGATATTTTGCTAACAGGCAGGCAGTAATGTCTCTAACAGTTAATGCCAAAGATTTTAGCAAAGATGTAGCACAATGTGTAAATGCTCAAAGTATGTTTTGTACATGACTCTCAGCTACTCTCTCGCCAAAGTTTAGCTTAATATCTGTAAAATCGTTTGAGTTATAATCATTCACGTGTTTTGTAAGTTAAGTTAGCTGTGATGACCATCTTAAATTGGGTTGACTCCTAAATTTAATTAGTTGTACATGGACATCCTTTTATTGTATTCTGAAAGTCTGAAAATCCATTTTGTGTTTTATAAGATATTTTGGTAACAAACACACAGAGTCGACTCAAACAGCTAATGGCAAAGTGGTAAAAACAGGTCTTGTGTGATCATTAAGTGCTTAGAGTATGTGTTTTGGGATGACTCTCAGCTACTACCTCACCAAATTTTAGCTCAATAGCTGTAATATTGACTGAGTAATGGCCATTTTTGTTTTTAAAATTTAAATAATTGTAGATGTACATCCAGTGATTACTTTCTGAGAGCCTTGTTAAAATCTGTCCAGTGGTTCATAAGATATTTTTAATTTTGATAATTAAAATTATTAACATTAATAAATGAGTACAAGAATTTCAGCTAAGTTAGGCTCCCTTTAATCAAACCCATTAATTAAAATGGCTGCCACTGCTATAACATTCAAGGACAAAAGTTTATCTTCGCCATTTACTAAAAATCTTTTGCCATGAGAAAAATCACAGAAAAGTCTTGAGTAAGACATCCACCTACTTATTTGGTGGGCTTGTTAACACAGCTTGAAGAGCCGTCAATTTTCCAGGCATGTCTGAGCACGGTGAACGATGGGAGTTCCCGTCCTTTCTCCTGTTATTCCTCAGAAGCTAAGACACAAACCTCACGATGCTTTCTCATCTTTATCTCCAATTGGAAGACATCTACCCTCCTATAAACCCAAGTTAGATTTCATACCTGGATTAAATTATTTAAAAATAACTTATTTTGTATTAGTTTTGCTGATTTTAAGAGTCCAGACATTGGAATACCATGTGTAGGCACATTGTATTCTGGGCACATTTTAATACAGATTTGTACTGTATCCACTTCTAGAATCAGGTGATTATTTCAGATGACACTCTTGAGTGCTGTTACCACCCACAGTGTTTGCAGGCCACATTGTGAGAGGCAGCAAACAACCCCCACCCCCCCTCAGACAGGCCCCTCTGTATTTGTCTTGCTGCTGAGACCCTTGCAGTGTCCCTCGCTAATGAATGGACATTTAATGATCTGAGAGGGCCATTCAATTGAGTGGAAAATCTGCAGGTCTGTAGAGTACAGCAACACTTGTTGTATCAAACAAAAGGCGCAAGCACAGCAGAAAAGGACACAGCAGATTCACATGCTGGCACTAAATATTTAACAAGTAACCAGAACGAGAGGCACTGTTTTCAAACATAAAATGTCATGTAACGATCCAATTTACTCTCCTGCTCTTTTCCCCTGAACTCATATCAGAAAAATCTGCTGCTCTTACACTCACAACAGAAGACAGGGACTAAATATCTCTCTGTTTAGAATCAGCACATACAGTCTGTATGTAATAAAAAACCCACTCTTTTATGTCTCGACATGTATCAACAGGTCATAAAAGTCAGAAAACAAAATGGCACCACAAAGAATCCACAGCAAACAGGCAATCAAAGGGCAATAGGACTAAAAAATCTTCAAGGATTATAAGATGTATTAGGGATAACCAAGGAAACCAGGCAGCCTGGATGCTGCACAGACAGGAAGGAGGCTTTATGAGGAGCTCCGTAAATCACAGCGTCTCACTTTAACACAGCAGAGAGAACAAGCGACGTGGTGCTGAGGTAGCATTGGTTTTGTGGATCAGATTTACTGTGCGTAGCCTCCAGATTGTGTCATTACTCAGCCTTCTGGCCACAGAATTGCATTAGGCCTGGTACCTGCACCATGCATCAGATTTACTGCCCCCTATATTTACCTATTATCCAGGGTGAAGAGTGGTGAGACTGTTAACAATTTGATTACATAAATGTGTATAAAATCATATTTGTCCAGCTTTCAGGGATATTTGTCAGACAACATTTTCTATCACTTCAGGGCATTCATAATCTCCAGCGATAACACAGTTAATTTGTATCAGGGATGTTTTCTGCAGTGAAGGTAGCAGCAAATTCAGAAGAATGAGTCAGAAAGCTGGATACAGATACCCGCTCCCTTAGTAAACATTACACACAAGTGACGGTGTGGTATTCACAAGGTTGGATCAAGTTAATGTGTCCCATTAGAGGAAGGGAAAGGTCTAGTCTTGACCAAGTTGTAAAGTTCTACTTCAGACACAACACAGGGAGATGTTAAACTTCAAACTTGTCTCCCTTTAAACACACACTCACATTACAGATCTGCAGCTGAACTTTAACTATGACTAATAAAATACACATGAAGAACTTTGTGTTCTGGTTGTTACTTCCATTTTTCTTACAAAAAGAAGTCCTACCAGACTGATGCTCAAGGTTATCAGCCACCTGGGCACGGAGCCAGACCACCTCCACCCTCCCCTTAAAATATTTCTTTCTGTACATATAACTCCTCCACACAGAATTGTTCCCTCAAACAAAAGTATCTCTGCTGGCAGAGAAAGGAATGCAGCATGCAACAACTCCTGTTTAATGGCTGAACATTTCTGAGAGGCTGCAACTGTACAGCAAGTGTTTTAACCTGTTTTGACCCAATGGACATGTCTGTGCTTTGACCTTTAAAATCTGGAGAGCTGCACACACTGATTTCCTCAGGTCATAAAATAATAGCAGAAAGTGTAACCTTGCAAATTGTTTTGATTTCAAATTTCTGATGAAAATTGACAGGTTTTGTTAAAAAAAATCCTTTTTAGATTGTAAGTGGTTAATTTCATTTTCCCTCCCTCTGTAGATCATTTACTCTGTCACGTGTTGCTATTGTTCTCACACTTGACAAAGCTTTGGACTTTGGACAAAGGCTTCTCTGATGCAATTCTTGTTTCAATGATTTGTTGTTGCATTAAAGTGCTTTAAAACTGGCTGTGGGCCGCAGGAAGCATAAATAACTCGGCTTTACATGCACTTTAAGATAGTTATTATTTCCATTAAGGAAAATGTCTGACATCTCCAACCTTTGCCAGTCTGATCTAATTGATTTAGTTTAGTTAAACATTACATTTAGTTGTGACAGTAATTGGTTCCAGCCAGACTTGTTAAAGCACACACTGGCAAAATAAGGCTCGAGGGCCAAAAGCGGCCCTTTAGCCAACTCAATCTGGCCCTCGACATCATCTTACAAATATAAAACAACTGGAGATTAATTTATGAAAACCATAATTTTAGTAATAACTCTTGAGGTCTTTTTTTGTACCAGTTTAGAAAACTGTGTTTTTTTTGTCAAGTTTTCAAGATCATAAATTGGGCTGACAAACAGACACAATGGATTACCTGTCCCAAGTGTTAGTTCCCAGGTACTATGTTTAATCTGCTAAGATAGCAGCATATTATTCTATTTTGACCAAGCATGGTAAGATTCCTGTTATAAAAAAGAGAAACTAAAAAAGCCATACGTGCTGCATCTGCTCTTGAAAGAATAATCAAAAAGCATTCAACAATCTACAGAAATGTGACAAATCTCAGCTTTATGTTGCTGTGAGAAAGCACACAATCTTTTCTTCGTGTATTTCTGCAGATGATATGATGTTGTGTACAAAAGATGCAGGTAGCACTCTGTGACTTTGTTTCCATTCAATTCGTGGCTCTCCAATCCAATAAGGTAAGTCAACATGGCCCTCTATGGAAAAATGTTGCCTATCTGTGTTCTAAAGAAATAGTTTGACTATTTGAAACACATTTCTTTTCTGTTTTGTTGCAATCATATGTCCTGGCAAATAAATTAACACTTACAATTTTGGCAATTTAGATATCTAAACTGGTAGATTGTTTCTGTTAATGTTGAGAATGTGACACAAAAATAGGTCTTCAAAAGGCACAGCAAAGCAAACACTGGTGATATGGATGTGTACCTTATTTGACTGAAACCTGACAAGTTTAGGCACAGTCTCCTTTCACAATCTTATTTCTGGCAAAGCAACATTATGTGAAAAAATGTGAGTGAATCAGGGTTATTTTGCCTAAAAAAAACAATGGACTTATTTGTGCCCATAGTATGAAGAAAGGCTAAATGTACAGTATGTGCTCTATTTTAGTCTTGCTGTGATTTAGGATCAGTTTTAGTAAGATATCTGTTAACAATGGGAAGATTTTAACATGACAAGAAATGGAAAACTTCTTATCCGACAATCCCTGAAAGTAAAAAAAATAATTTGTACCTCTAAAAGTATGAAACGTGAGATTTTTCTCATTTGGTTTCCATGCATTGTTGTGAGTATGAGGTTTGAAAGGGTTCCTAGTCATGCACAAGTAACAATTTAGATGTTTTTTTTGTTTTTGCTCACTTTTAATCAGTGCTATGCAAATTGCTAATTGAAGAAAGGAGTCTACACATCTTCTACAAGTTCCATTTTTAACTAAAGATACAGCCTTGTTGAGTAAACAGAACTTAATGTAGCTGCAAGCTTCACAACAAGGAAAGTAAAACTATCTTTTATAAAAACAAATGTAGAAATAAAGAAAAAAACCTTGTACTTTTATACCGACATGAGTTTGTGTAACAGCTGTTTTGTTTCTCGAGTATGTGCTGCTGTCTGACATCACTCCATCTGAAAACGCTAAGCTGAAAAACAGGTGCTGCAGGACTGAGGGAGGGTGTCTACAGCTTCACCTTCCTCCTCAGGCTATACATTCCTACACTCCAGCACAAACTGGAGACCTGGAAACCATCGAAGCTTGGTGTGTGTCTAAAATCCCTGCTGTACTTTCTGTCATATATACGACACACATGGTGGAAAAAGCACACATTGATGCCGACACACAATCTACACACTTGGATTAACACATCTGAACATGTTCTTTACATCCGTAAGAAACCCCCCACCCTGTCCTGTCCCATCCCTTAAAGATATAAATTTAACAGCAGAAACAATCGCTCAGCCCACTTGTTGCTACTATTTGCTGTATTTCGTACAGACTAACACAGTTTGTGGTCCCGCAGCGGCTGGAATAGAAAAAAAAATAAATTTCTTGCATTAGGCTGATTTATTTGACAATTAGTACAAAAACTTGATTAACTGAAGTTTTAAGGGTAGATGTTGGGTAGCTGTTACAAATTTCTATTCTCACTCCTTTAACAGACTGGCTGCCGTTGCTTTCTCTGCAAAGTAGAGGTTGATGACCCATCATTCATGCACAAGCTCAGGAAATAAGATCTTCATATCTTGTATTTTTGTCATTCAGTTCAACTTACAGTATAAATGTTAAGTTTATTATCTTTTCTCGCATTTTGGGGTGTGCAAAAGTTCACTTGACATTTTGCAAAAGTGTCAAAAGCCAACAGGAAAATGAAATTTGTTGCTGCCACAGTGCCTCAAATCAATCTTATTTTAACCTACTTCTGTGCTCTGCACATGTGCATAAATATATGTAGTTCTTGTGGTAAATTCTTTGTTTATATTCTGTTCTAAATATGCAAAAAGTCATATTATCCCAGCGTGAGTCCTGGCTGGTGTTTAAACAGAGCCCATTGCCACTCCTCGGTACATACTGGCCTCATAGCAACTCCCAGCGCCATGGCAACGGGCAGCTTGGCCGTCACTGTGCAGCGAGGTCTCGGTCTGAGAGCGTGCTGTGTTTCATATCCAACCAATGTCCTTGTCTGTATGTTGCGTTCACCCAGTCTCACTAATGTGGATTAATATTCATGAAAATGTGACATGAGGCTGTTGTGGTTATTTTCAGGCAGCTTTTCCTTTTTTAATCTGTTATTTTCAAGTTCACAAGGCTGTTCTGTGCAGATCTCATATGGATGCAGTCT
>JAOXNZ010000064.1:12013568-12028060 GCA_028566095.1 Kryptolebias brasiliensis
ACTCGCTCTACTGTATTTATTTCTATCACTAACATGATTTTCTTTGTCTTTCTTCCAGTAGAAACTCCACCTGGACCTGTCATTGTGTATTTGTCTGTATGTGTATGTGTCTCTTTCCTGTCCTCTCGAACCCCAGCCGGTCGAAGCAGATGGCCGCTCGTCCTGTGCCTGGTTCTGGTTCTGCTGGAGGTTTCTTCCTGTTAAAAGGGAGTTTTTCCTTTCCACTGTCGCCAACATACTGCTCAGGATGGGAGACTGTGTTGAAGTGAAGATTCAACGCAATCTGCTGGTTTCCTTAGATAGAAAACCTTTACTAATTGGCTTTTTGTAATGTATGTGTATGTTTTTATACAGTGCTCTGAGATGACTTTTGTTGTGACTTGGCGCTATACAAATAAACTGAATTGAATTGAATATATTTAATATATAATATACATAAACATATATACAAAAACGTATAACTTCAGAATGAATAAATGAAAGCAAAAACCACACATCAAAGTGAAAGCTCCACCTTTGTGCCTTTGTTTCTGCACACAGTAATGCCGGTCATATATCACCAACACACACATTGTAAACAAGATTACCCCCACCTTTCACCTACAGAGTGCAGCAGATGAATCTTGTGCTTAGGTTAAACGGCGTGTTGCCTCACAGAGTCTTGGAGAGGCGTGATTGCTCGGTTTCAAAGTTCACTGCTGTGTTAAAAGGTTCTGATGTAGGGAGTGTCCGTGTGTGTGTGTGTGTGTATTTGTGTTTGTGTGTGTGTGGACAAAAAGATCAGATCCATCACCGCAGAGCTCGTTTGTGTTCGTCTTTGTGTGTGTTTGGTTCCCAGACTTGTTATAGGTCCTGCTCTGACTGCTTCACTCTCTTTTTAATAAGGTCACGCAAACAAGATTTGGTTGTTTGTTTGTTGTTCAAACTGAATGAACACTCAGTTTCTCAGGTGTCATTCATATAGGTTTAATATTAAATGCTGTTTGGGGGAAAAAAGGCAGTTGTCCTTAAAATGCACCGTGCAGAACATGTCTGCAGGATACGTTTTCTGTGTTTAGACTACAAAGATAATCCATCTCTATTGATGCAACTGTCTCTGCTTTGTGTCGACTAACAACATCTCTGATATTATCTCAAGTGTTGTTTCTCTGTCCGTCTGTTTGTGTGTCCAGGCTTCTTGCAGGAGCACCCAAAGACAGAGCCATTTCTCTACAAAATGTCAATGAAACAGGTGCTGTTTACTCCTGTCCCATCACCACAGACCCCTCAGACTGCACCAGGATGGATCTGGTCAGCACAAGTAAGCATCGTGGACAGCTCTTTTATACCCTCAGTTGAATGCAGCAGAGATGGGTCCATTCATCAAGTTTGGTCTCAATACATGAACCTGTTGCATTAGACATAATAAAACTTCAAGAACAAAAAAGAACAACACTTTTGTGATAATTCTATAGGAAAAAGTCATTCTTTTTCTTCTTACATGTCCACCTAGTGGCCAAATGTTACAAGCTTTATCTTTAAAATTGAGACTCGAGTCCGTCTGTCTAGCTTATGAAACTAAACCATGACAAAAATGTGAATAAAACAAGATCAAATGCGAACACAATTAAGACGCTTTGTGACTAAACTGTGACAAAAAAATCTTTTATGTCACGTGCAGGAATGTTTTTTAAATGTTGTGATTTATTTGCAATTAATGTGCGTACGCAAACATGTCATAAGTACCAATCCTATGTGATTCTTGGTGAAAATTTGCATAGTTTCTGCCAACTCTGTGTCTCCAAATAGTTGCCAAAAGTTGCAGCCCAATGAAATTGCCTGTCAGATTAATATATATTTTAAATGTAGTTTAGCTTTTTTGGGGTAATTAGTGGGGGAAGGTCAAAATCATGAGCATTTCAGCCCCTGGGCCGTCCTCAGCATTTCAGTGTGGTTGTTCCCAAAGCCAAGAATGACTCTGATGGTAAAACAGTTTGGATTTGCTAAAACATTCTGAGAAGTCACACAGAAAATGTATTCACAGGTCCTTGATCAAGTCCTCAAATGCTCAGCTGTAACATGTCAGTTAATAAGGATTATTTGGAATTGCTATAAAAAAAAGTGAATTATATTATAGCTTCCATTTGACATGGAACAAAAGTTATCGATCAGATAACCTGTAAAATCCAATTTCTTGTAGCTTTCATCATTATTTACATCTGTGAGTTTTAGAAACAAAACTTCCGTGAGAACAAATACAAAGAATCCTGTATGTATTTTTAATGTTCAAGTTAATATGACTGTAGCTCCAGTCACAGCACATATTTGTGGTTTACATGTCAGGAAATGAACAAGGCTGAAAGAATGTCACTGTTTGGATCTGTCCTGTGACTACACACTCAAACTTGTTGACTGAAGTGGTTTAATGTCATATTTCAAATCTAATTTGAAATTTGTAATTATTTTCCTCAAAAATGGTCTAAAGGTAGGCACATCACCTGCCACCTTTCATGTGCAATCTGGACGATCTTTTAGTGCTCAGATGTGTTGGAGGTGACACTCGGCTACTACCACATCAGATTTTAGGCCAATATCTGTAAAACTGACTGAGCTATAGATATTTTTGTGTTTTGTAATGTTGTAGCTGTACACCCATTGAGGTTTAATAAAAATACACTTATACACACACAGGCAAAAACATTTACTCCTGCCTTTAGGCAGTGGGTGTTAATAATTACAGGTTGGAACTTGCACTTAGCACCAACTTGTTAATGATTGCAGACTTTCCCGTTAACACCTGATTCATTTGATTCATTCGCAGCAAGTTCATCTGAGATGGTGGAAGGCATGTGGTTGGGTGTGACAGTGGCCAGTCAGAGGAGTCTTCCAGACGGACGTGTCTTGGTGAGACGACATTGTGTTTCACTCGATTAATCACACACTATCAGTCAAACAGCAACATTAAAATGATACCAGTCAGGTGATACTGTTGCAATCTATGTAATTTTTTAGTGTCACAGATGACAAATAGTGTCTCTTTTATTCCATTTAACAGCAGCCCGATGCAAACATATGATACCATTTTAATTATTTTTCAAACAAAAGCTGAAATTTTGCTGTCAAATAAGACTTTACAATGATACACATGCCTTCAAGAAATTATGCTTGCATTGCATAATTCATAAAGCAACAATATTTTGCACAGGTTTGTTACTTGTTGTTTTTAGACCTTTTAAACTGTATATTTATGCTTGATGTACTCTTCACAGCAGAAATAATGACCTTTTTCAAAATACTAACGTTACCACATGGTTTAGTTTCAGTAAATGTTTGAATTACGTAGTTAGAGAAACTGCACGATCCCTAAACCTGTACTGTTTTCTGGTGTTCAGGCATGTGGACATCGGTACGTGAAGATCGTCCAAGGAGGGTCAGAGGATCAGAGGCGGATGATAGGAAAGTGTTTCGTACGGAGTAACGACCTGACCTTTGACAACAGTGATCAGTGGCAAACTAATTCTTATCAGGTCTGTTACCCCTTTTCTGACATGGAAGGGGAGGGCTTATGCAACATGGGCATCTCTGGTGGCCTGACAGACACTGATGTCTACGTCGGTGCTACGGGTAGCAACTGGTGGCGAGGTGGGAACTAAAAACTTGATTTATCAATTAATTCAACAATCTTACTTTAATGCATGAATCGAGCATTAGGCCAAATCCCAGTTTACCCTTTTGCTTCTACCCCTTAGCCCTACACTTGTATTTTGCGAGTTCATGCAAGGGGGTAGGGGTGCCCCAATTCTGTTTTTGTGATGTAGGGGAAAGAGTTTAGCTTTCTGGCACACTTTAAACAAGAAGGTATGAGTTTTGCAAGCAAAAATTTAAAAATAAAATCTCACAAATGTTAATATTTTCCTTCCTTATTCCGCATGCAAATCCAAGAATTGCACTTATTTTGAAACCGACTTTTGCTGTGCTTTTATTTTGAATGTGGGTGTTGTGGTGGTTATGAGCGCAGCCTCATGTGTGTACTAGCCTCATGTTCAGTCTCTCCTCTGGTAACTAGAGTTTATCAGAGATTAAGACGTTACTGTCATGTCAGCACATGTATAAAAACACAGACTGATACAGAATGTAAAGTTTTTAACAAGATTTGGACTTCTAAGTCTTTATTTACTTAGTTTGTGGAAAACAGCCCACTGTTTTTACAAAATACGACTGGCATTATCATGCTAAACTTAGGGAGGAATATAGAGTGGAAGTATCTTTGCTGTTCAAACTGCAAAATCATCAAAACCTTTTTACCAGGACTTACACAGACAGAGATGGAGCAGTCAAGACAAGCTTTGTGATCTTTCACAAAATAGCCAAATATTAAAAAAGCTGTTGTTTTTGTGAATTGTCATTATTTACATTAAATATGTATATAAGCTTTAACATAGTTGAATTTTTTGCCAGTGTCTACTATTGGCAGCTAATGAAAATCATATTTATAGTTAATTATACATTTTGTTTGGCAGAATCATTTTTAACAGTTTGGTCTGGCCTTCTGCAAGAGTCCCAGTTCTTTATGTGGCCCTTTGGGAAAATAATTGCCTGCCTCTGGTGGATTGGCTTCCTGAAGGGAATAATTAGCCCTTGTGACTTAGAATAAATGTTCAGGGATAAGGTGTAGGTGTAGAGGGGTACACAATGGGATTTGGCCTTAGTCTCACACAGTGATTACTCTTTGTGACAGAATCCTGTCCGATGTTTAGGAAACTGATTTTGAAATGGTGTGTTTCTGCTTTGTTTTGCAGGAAATGTTTATGTAACCTGGAGAAATCCATTGGACGCTTATGACTCTCAAACTAAAAAATTTGAAGATCTGAAAAATCGAGACCGTTACATAGGTGAACATTTAATCATCTTTATATAACGTTGTAGCCCTCACGTAGTTGGACAATTTCCTATTTTGATATAAGAAATTTGATTTGAGATGCAATAAATTAAATCTTAAGGTATGAGAACTCATTCCAACATGTTTCTTTTTCAACAGGTTATTCTATTCTTGAAGAAAAGAAGTTGCTCAGCCGTAACGACTACACAGTGGTGACAGGGGCTCCTAGAGACGAGTCCAAAGGCGCTGTGTTGTTTGGAACAAAAACTGCACATGACAATAAATTGAATCTTGTACAAACTATCCCTGGTGAACAAGTGGGCTCATACTTTGGGAGCTGCCTGGCTGCCACTGACCTCAACAATGACGAGTGCGTTTCTGTAAAGATAGTGTAGTTGTTTTGATTCATTTTAAGTGTATTTAAATCTAATACTGAATGTACTTCCTGACTATCCCAGCTGGAATGACTTGATCGTGGGTGCCCCTTTTTACTTCAACCGCAGTAAGGATCAGGAAGGAGCTGTGTACATTTTCATGAATGAAAATGGATCCTTCCAAAATACAGCCACCATGGTGCTGAAGGGTCCATCGTCTTCTGCGTTTGGCTTTGCGGTTGCTGCCATCGGTGATGTCAACCAGGATGGATTCCAAGGTTTGATTTTGAACATAACAATTGTTTTTCAATTTTATTTTACACTTACAGGTGATGTAGAAAGTCAAGCAGGGAATTGCAAGCTGTTTTGAATTGGAAGCAAACAGCTAAAACTTCATGTTCTTTGTTGCTCTCTTCTCAAACGAACAACGTTACTATGCAATTGCATGTGTGCTAAGTCCATTTTGTGTCAATGGTGCTGAGGCTGTGAATGTATCAGTCCACTTGATCAGTGCGTCTGGTCAGTCCAAAAGTCTACTCAACTCTCAACGGACCGATACATTCAGCAGCCTCTCAGCACCGCCAGTATATTCGTAATCTGCTATTCACATAGTAACACAGACATTTGGTTGAAAAAACTGCAACAAACTAAACAAATGTTGTGTAAAAATGTAGACATTTGCAGATGACGTGATCTGTAGTGAGAGTAGGAAGCAGGGGGATGAGCATCTGGAGAGATGGAAGCTTCTCTGGGGAGCAGAGGAATACAGTCAGTAGAAGCAAGACAGAATCCATGAGGTTAATGAGAGAGAGATGGTTTGGACATGTGAAGAGGAAGGATAGTGGATATACTGGCCAAAGGATGTTGACTATGTAGCTGCCAGGGAGGAAGAAAAGGTTCAAGCATTTAATAATTTGGGTGTGGTTGGCATGACAGAGGAGCATGCTAGGGATAGGGTGAGATGGAGGCAGATGATTCGCTGTGGCAATCCCTAAAGGAAGCAGCTGAAAGAAGACAGTAAAATATTCCATTCATTTTCAACAGCTTGCCTTTGAACCTTTACTCAAGATGTTTCTCTGCTCTGTCTGTCTCCTCTCCAGATTTTGCGGTAGGGGCACCATTCCATGAAAAAGGAAAGGTCTACATTTGGACAGGAAGTAAAAAGGGAATTTCAGAGGAGCCAAGTCAGGTAAGAGCAATCAGAAATTCTGTTTTATCTGAAGCACTGTGTTAAGAAACAATGAGTAACTGCTGCCCTCTACAGGTGATTGAGGGTAAGTCAGTGGGTAATGGCCTGTTCCAAACCTTCGGCTACTCCATCAGTGGAGGACTAGACATGGACGACAGCAGCTACCCTGACATCTTAGTTGGCTCTCTGGACGACCGTATAGCCCTTCTGAGGTAGAGAGAAAGAAAAAAACAGTTATTTTTGTGTAAAAACACATCCACTTTTTGGTCCAGTGTTTTGACTAGGTCTTCAGCAATTTAGGTTGTTAAATCCAGTTAGAGGGTCACTTTCTCTATTCGTGAGCTGGTGAATGTCCCAGTTTGAAACTGTCAACCTGTGTACATCTTTGTTTTCAGAGCTAGACCGGTCATTCACTTAACTAAAAACTTCATTGCTGAGCCCAAGATTGTGGATCCCAGTCAGTGTTTACCAAACAATCCATGGTAAAAATGTCTCTCAATTTGCCTAAATCTGAAAGCAGCCTTCTCAGTATTGTTTTCATCTGACCTGTCTTTCTCCCTCCCAGCATCACAGTCACCTTGTGCATGTCTTTCACTCTAAGCAACGGGAAAAAAGACTTCAAGAAAAATATCAGTAAGTTGTTTGTTTACACATCATGTGGAGATAAATATTTTCGTCTTTCATATAAAAACGGTTGCTCACATATCCCGATGTGAATTTTTCATTTTGTCAAACTGGCATTTTATTAAACAGATTATTTGTTTTGAGATGTTTTTTTTTATTTGTTTCCTCTCTGGGAAGCTGTGGACTATATGGTGCAGGCTGACATGGAAAGGATAAGAAGCCATCGGGTTGGTTTCCAAAATGGTGAAGATACATATTTTGGATCTATGAGCCTAACATCTTCCAAACCCATCTGCCATACTCTAAAACTGAATGTGAAGGTAAGGTCAAAGAAAAAAAATGTTTCCATCTGAATCTTTAAGTAGATGCCCGTCATAAGCTTCTGTTACCTATTGGTTGTGCAGTCATTTAGACCAAAATGACATTCTTGGATGAATTAACAGACACCTGTGAGGGACAAACTGGAACCGGTGGTGTTCTCTGTCAACATGTCGCTACAAGAACAAAACTCTAAAAATAGACGCTCCCTGCAGAACCTAGACTCTTACCCGATTCTGAGCCAGGAGCAGAAACTCACCCAAAGAGCAGAGGTGCAGAGCGGTGCACACATTTCATTTTAACAATATGGAGGCCATGGTGAGCATCATGTGATGTAATTTGTTTCACGTCTTGCAGATAAACTTTCTGAAGGATTGTGGCTTGGACAACAAATGCTCCAGTAACCTGCAGATGAAGGCCCAGTTTGCTGATAATGATAGAAATCCTTACCCCAGGTGAAATTACACAAATCTGAGACATGTTTTCTCATTTGGAACCATGTTTTAACTTATCCCTTTCCATGACAGGACTATCACATGTATAACAAAACCTTGGACCAGTCTAGAGTGCTTTAATTTTCACTTTTTATTTTGCAACAAGCAGAAAAAAACAGTTTTACCCCTTTAAGAAAGCCTATGTGCCAATGCAGACTCTTTTCATGACTATCTTGTAATGACAATATAAACAATAAGCTGTTAGTTACATTTACAAGTCATTGCCTGTGTTTAGGAAGAACAACATTCAAGTGCTCCAGTTCAACAGCAGTGTAAAAAAAATAAGCGTGCTGGTGGAGGTGACCAACTTTCCTTCTTCGGAGAGGCTGGCGGAGGACGCCCACCAGACGATGCTCAACATCTCTTTCTCTGATGAATTACAATACTCTACAGTCAGGAACAATGTATGTCCACTAGAGGGCAGCAGATGGCTGAGAACTCTTCATTATTTTTTCCATTTTAGAATGGGATATTTTTAGGACATAGTTCAGAAATACAGTGTTTTATCCTTTTAATTATAGAGCTGTTAAAGTAATTACATACATGGTATGAAGAGAGTTTCTTAGCTTTTTCTTAAATGCATTTCCTGCACTAAACCTTACATAGTAAAACTGATTACTTGGTTTCTCTTTTCATGTGATTTTGTTGTGTAGAGTGTAGATTGCACTTTTGATTATACGGTCAATTGTGAGTTGGGGAATCCACTGAAAGGCAACGAAAAGGTAAATCTGCAGACGATTTTGACTTTTTTACCTCTTCTGAATGGTTTGCAGTACATCTAACTTCCTTTGCTCCTTGTTAGGTATATTTGCAGATAGTGTTTGAAACCTCTGGCATCGACCTGTACACAAAAGAGATAGAGGCTCAGCTGATTCTGTCAACGTAAGGGTTTTTTTTCCTGTATATTGTATTTTTTTGTGTACTAAAGGAATAGCAGTTATTTGTATACCTTCAGTGTATGCAGAAACTAATTTAAACTTTTAGGAACAAACTAAATATGCTTGCATTGTGGTAATGACATTTATTTCTCCAGTGTTAGTGAGCAGAGTGACCTGAAGCCTGTGTCATTGGTCTTGCTAATCGAAAGCACCATTTTACCCACCTTTTCCATGTGAGTCCCAACACCTTGTCATGTACTGTACACACTGTCCGGAACACAGCATAAAACCTTCATAAAATTAAAAAGTCTAGCATTCCTTGAAGGAATGCATATCTCCAGGGTTGACATTAGCAGGTAATATCAAAGTTTTAAGCAAGGATCTTGTGTAATGTGAGGTGCTTGGAGCTTGTGTTGTGGATGATGCTTGGCTCAAATCACAACAAATCTGAGCTCAATATCTGTACAACTGGCTCAATTATAGCCATTTTTGTGTTTGCTAAAGTTGCTAGGCCATGACAACCATTTTTAACTGGATTGATTTCAAACCTTAATTAGTTGTAGACACGCACACACAGACACACACATGCAGAGAGAGAGCAAGACTAGGGCAAAATAATTATTGGCATTTAGCCTTTGGTGGCAGGCGATAACTAAAGTGTTACTTCATATTATCTTCTGTATTGTTTTATTTTATTCACTCACAATTCATGATTCACATGAAGAATCATGTCTAACTCTTGCCTCTTTCAGTACAAATCCATTACAGCAAACAAAATTTGGTGGGACAGTGATGGGCGAGTTTGCTATGCATAACACCAGTGACGTGGGCAGTTTGGTGGAGTTCACCTTCAATGTGAGTCACCTCCAGGACTGTATATTTAATCTATTATACGTGTGCTACTCACCCACATTTTCCTCATCCACACCCTGTCTTTGAACCCAAAGAAGTTTAATATCATGTGGGATTTTCAAGTGAGCCTTGTCTTGTGGTGTAAGCACTTCCAGAGGGGTGGATCATGCAGCTTAAGAGTCTCTCTTTTTTTAACCACATTATAATTTTACTCAGCTTGCTGGATTTTCACTTTTTCTTTTGTTATTTTTTTTATTGCTGACTACTTTTGTCTTCAGGTGGAAACAAGACAACCATTGGGAGATATGGGGACCCTTGCTGTGGAGTTTCAGTGGCCCTTTGAGGTCACCAATGGAAAGTGGCTGCTGTACCTGACCCAGATTGTTGTTACAGGAGAATCAGAAATCGAATGTAACCCTGGTGGAAAAGTTGTCAATGAACTTAATCTAACTGTAAGGTTCTTTTTTGGGGTCTTTTCTTGGACTTTTTTTTTCTTCTAACATTTGCAGAGTTTGTACAGCTTTTTAGGTAAAGCCCAAACTCAGAACAAGCTCAGATGATGCACAATGCACAGCCAAAAAACTATGACAAAGAGAACATGAGTCAATATTCTAAAATGTCTTATTACTAATTAAGTAGCTCAAATGGTTCAACTGCAGCATAGCTGCTTGGGCCAGAAATTAATGTTTTTTGCTTGTCTTTCAGTAGAGACAACTGAAAATTTGGCCATTGTATATTAATTTGAAGTCACCATCTGGTAACTCACCAACTTGAGTCTCTAACAGTTGCACCTCAGTGAGATGCTACCTTTTTAATAATAATAGTGGAAAGCTTAGCAGTAAAATAGTATTAGGTCAAATAGTAGCAAATTACTCTGAACAGATTCAGAGATGTCACTGTAAATAAAGTAACTTCAGTTTATTTATCAATCAAACCTTAAATTTAATCATGTAAGGTCATTGGTAAGCATATCTTGGTCACTGAGAGTTGCTTAACTTAAAGGCTTAAGACAAAAAAAATACAAGAGATCAACATATTTACCAGCAGAAAGTTGTTCTTAGAAATAGATGTACTTTGAGTTAAATTATAACACCACAATGCTAAATTGTGACTAAATTACAAACCAATTTGGTTTGAATTTTACCTTGCTAACTCTTGTCATTATCATTAAACATATAGTACAATTGTTAGGATAGTTTTGTGTTCAGGAATAAGGTCATGGACCAAAATCTAACACCAGTTAAAGTTTAATTTAAATCACTATCTAAGTGATATTGCTGCCTCCTTAGAATCCAGTTGTTAGCATGGCTAAAAACTGGTAAACAGGATGTAGTTTTACTGTTATCATTCAGCTATGTTTGGCAACTATAAGAACACTGGCTATAGATTTTAATTGAACTGCTTCTATATCAACTTCAGCACAAACCTAACTGACATGGACACTCCTTAATTCCTCCTGACATTAGTGTGAACTGAAGCAATCCAAGCAGTATGAATAACCATCAGTGGTTAAGTGGTGCTAAAATGGTCTCAATGCCAAACCACTGTTCAGAAATACACTTTGGAGGGGGAAAAAACAACTTTGTCACCACATACCAGCCTCAGAAAGCTTGAAATAGAAACTCACATTGTGTGCAGCCTACATATAGACAGTAGAAATGCCACTGCTATTCTGAGAAGAGTTGAGTAACGTCTTTATCAAACCCAGTAATTACCAATAGTTCTCTGATGTCATGTCTCTGTCCTCCTCCTTTAATTTTCCCATCTACTTCTCACATCCTCCATCTTTGAGCTGCTTTATGAAATGTTCCTTTGAGGGTCTGTAATTTCACTTTTTTTTCTTTCTATATACTTTTAGTGTTTTTTTTTTGGTCACAATGTTTTTAATTGTTTATGTAAAGCACTTTGAGTTGCCTAGTTGCTGAAATGTGCTATACAAAAGAAATCTGCCTTGCCTTGCCTTCCAGCTGTCAAAAAGCAAATCCAAACGTACCAAACGGCAGACTGGAGAAGATGATGCAGAAGAAACAATCCAGCATCGTACTGTTGAGCCGCAGGCAGCAATCACACTACTCCAACATCGCAAAAAGTCCTACCTGTTGGTAAGTAGTAGTAGTTTCAGGGTGAAGTCTCCACATTTACTTTCTTCTGTTCAACAGGCATGCACATAAATGTAGATAAAAACAAATGACTCACAGCCATCACATGTTCCTTATAGATTATTACAAATTGTGAGGGTATGGATTTTAACAGATGTTAAAGAAAATATTAGAATAAAAAGTAAAAAATTACTGAAAAGCATCTCAGAGCCATGGATGCCTTTTTCATATCAGTTTTTTTCAGAAGTGAATAAAAGCAGCTACAGTGCACTTCTTGTGTTTTCCCCTTACTTCAGTGTGTGCATAGTTTCTTCTTATAAACAGTCCGCAGATTTCCGCAGCACAAAGCCCGCAACAAAAGGAGCCTAATATCCTGCTCAAAAGACTTGAAGTGCCGCAAACACCTCGTTTGTGGCCATGAAGCACATTTTCAGTGCTTTCTTTAGGACTAGTCTGACGTGCCTTAAGCAAAGAACAGTCTTGGATTCCATCATTTCTGAATATTAAACGGACCAATCAGAACAGGCGAGGCCTTTCAGATGGGCTGCTTTAAACACACAGAAGCTGAAATAGCATTGACATTTCTAACATGTAAATGGTTCATAAAATTAATAATATAGGTTGTTATATTTTTTAAGTTTCGATTAAAGTGTTGTTGTTTTTTTTTTTTATCTATCTTGAAGGATTGCTCCAAAGGGACAGCAAACTGTGTCACGTTTACCTGTCCACTGCTCAACATGTCTACGTCAGCCAAGATTTATGTTCGGTCCCGGCTGTGGAACAGTACAATGCTGGAGGTCAGTTCACCAGCTACACACACACACACACACAGTCACGTACACAACTTTTCTACACTCTCTTACAAGAAAAAAAACATTAAGTACTCAGATGGAGTTGTAGAAATTAAATTAATTTGCATGTGTGGAAAGGTCATGTGACTGTATTTCAATGATTACAATATCGGATCAAATGGATGATGGAGTTGGTAGTCCAAGCACGCAGACAGAAGGGCGTGGCATCCCTTAGGCCTGGGTACAAGTGCTGTATCCTGTTCTGTGGCAAACTGGCCCACAGCTGCTGTAATTGGATATCAATGTGAGGCAGCCTGGGTCTGGGTTGGAGTTAAATTGGAGGAAAATTGGGAGACCTGGCTGGCCACAGGAGGACCTCAAAATGATGCAGATAGTTCGTAGACACAGGCCATGTGTGGACAGACGCTGACTTGTTGAAAGACTGTTCCATGGTTCTGTCTCAGAAGCGGTAAGACGCATACTGACGCAGGATGGCATTGACACTGTTGGAGTGACCTGAAGTACCCTTCAGCTCTCCACACCATGATGCCAGGAGCAACAACGTGTCTGTCTACAACAATGGCAGGCAACTGCTTGATAACCCAATCGTTCCATTTGATGCCACCACTTATGCCCTTTGGTGCCCATTCTAGATGGGTCAGCTCCTTGTAAACCTGCAAATCAAACTATTTACATACTTACCGCTAGTTTACACGTGGACCAAATTTCATCCAAATCAGACCATTCTGATTGTGCCTTTTTTTGTCAGGGAGTGTAAATAATCTCATCTAAGCAGTTGCAGAGATTTTGTTTACAGCTCTGAATTAGTTTTTCGTCTTTTATGATTGGTAGGTGCAAAACAGACATTTTGTTGCAAGACAAGGCTATGTTTACTTTTTAACCCTTTATTTAGTATAAAATGTAAATCTGGGCTTTCTCATCTTCTCTTCTAATTCCAATATTCCAATGTTTTGTGTGCATACCTGCAGGACTATTCCAATGCTCTGAGAGTTTCAGTCTCAGGTCAAGCCACACTGAAGCTCATCACAGATAAACCAACCATCAAGATGTACAATCAGACCCGCAGCGTATGTTATTATAATCATAAGACTGATTACAACGGTAAGAATATTGATTTTATTGAACTTTCTTCATGTTTCCGGTATAGTTCACGGTAGAAATAGAACCAGAGGAGGAGGTGGAGACACCCTATGAGCTTCCCCTGTGGATCATCATATCTTCAGCTGTAGCAGGAATTGTGCTACTAGGAATAATCATTCTGATAATGTGGAAGGTGAGACGGCACTGCTCTGATTACGCTGAGTAATATTCTGCTAACATGTCTCGACATGTTCTCATAGCACACGTCTATTCTGGATGACATTCATTTGACTGACTCTAAAGTCTCCATATTGAGTCTAACCTTACCCCCCTATTCGTCCTCCTCCTCCTCCGCCCCCCAGTGTGGCTTCTTCCAGAGGGCTAGCAGGAGGGAAATGTATGAAGCTAAGGCCCAGAAAGCTGAGATGAAGATCCAGCCCTCTGAGACAGAGAGGCTGACTGAGGACTACTAAGGCCCCTGTGTGTTTCCTGACAGCACACACCATTGGGGATTTGGGGTAAATTAAAGTCCTAACAAACTTGGGGTGTGACTCAGCTTATCACTTTGTTTTCTGTCTCCTCAGCATCTTCTGAATGATCTGACTAACATTTCTTCTGATTTTCTTTCAGGCAAATACTGTAGATTGTGCTCCTATCTGTCCTACAACCCCATCTTCCAAAAGGTTGGTTAGTTGTGTAAAATGTAAATAAAAACAGAATGCAATGATTGGCAAAATCTGTAAATCCACATTTTATTCACAGTGGAACATAGAAAACATATAAAGTGTTTAAACTAAGAAATTGTACCATTTTTAGGAAAAAAATAAGGTGATTTTAAATTTGATAGCCCTAACCCTAACCCTAACCCTAACCCTAACCCTAACCCTAACCCTAACCCTAACCCTAACCCTAAC
>JAOXNZ010000064.1:12033255-12049747 GCA_028566095.1 Kryptolebias brasiliensis
AAACTAATAATTTACCTGTAAAATATATTTTAGTATAAAAAGGTGTTTTATAGATGTTGCATTAAAATAGGAACGTGGTGTTTTCTATTGACACTGTTTAAATAGACACTAATTTACGTATTTCTACCATTAACCTAAATATTTGTTATTTCTTCATTAAGATTCACCTCTCAGCAGTAAACTAATTAAACTGATTCAGAAAAGTCCAAGACAAACTATGTTAGGATGTTATGAAGTACACAAAACATTTTGTTCACATTGAGGTTGGTTTTGTGCCAACTGCAGTAAGGTAGGATTTTTTTTTCCTTTTATCCAGCACTTATATCTAGTCTTTTTAGTGGAGTTCCACTGTGGATGAGGACCTCTCAGACTTTTTTGACTTCCTGTACTTGAAGGCAAGTAGGATGGTGGCCACCAAGAGGACTAGACCAGTGACCAACAGGATCCACTGGCCAGCTATGGCAGATGAATATTCCACACTCATTCCCAGGAAGTCCACCTTATTCGTCTTGGTGTCTTCTGGAGAACCTGAAGCAAGGAACAGCTAGATCACTGAGCTGCTAACTCTCAACAGGTAGACCTTTTTGTATGAGCCTGACATGCTTTGACTGACTGTCAAGTTGGAGAAAACAAAAGGAACTTTAAAATTCAAAAGTCTGGATTACTTTCCCTAAAGAAAGAAATGGGCTTTTGTGAAAGAGTTATGACCAATTAACATCTTACCTGTTGCAGATAGTTCTTTGAATGACCTCAGTTTGGACAAAAACAAATTTAAATCTGACCAGATTAATGAGCTAATCCAAGCAAGATCAAGACCAAAGTGAACTGCTGTCACTTTAAAAACACCATAACGGTTCATGTGAACACTGAGTGAAATACTTGATTTTCTTTCTTAAAAAAGTAAGACTGCAAAACCCAACTTGTATTTTTATGTCATTTATTACAAAGAAACTTTAAGGGGACATTCTGCAACCATCAGTTCTCAGTGGAGGAGTTCATCAGCAAAAAAACAAAAAAAATTGTAACTGTTATAAAAGTTTTGAGACTGGAGTTGTTTTAACATTGCAGTAATCCCCGTTGGTCATGGCCCCGCTCAGACTAGCCATTAGCTCATCAATTCAGTCAGAATTCAACTCTGTTCTTCAAACTGAAACTGTTCTAAGAGCTAACTACAACTATTAAGATATAATGTATTAGTAAGCTTTCCACTGAATCAAATTTGTTTAGATGATTTGGACATTATTGTGTTTTTAGATCAGCAGCAATTAAAGATTTTAAACTTTGATATATCAACCTTTGTGTATTTAAATCAAAACAATCATAGCTGAATGTAACTTTAAAGGTTTGTTTTTATAATGTTATATAACATTTATTTCCCGACCTACATGTCAGACACTATAAAAATATGACCCTGATATAAAACAACCTTTCTGTCTCCACTTTATCTCTAAAGTTTGATGAGGACAAAATGTGCTACAAACTAGTGTGATCTCTGTAGAAACAATTGTTCTTAGTGATTACTGGAAACATTAAAGAGCTAATTGATAATCTGAGGGTAAAAAAAGAAAAAACTGGAGCTTTATTACTCATTTCCTCCCTAGTGTTAAAAAATTCTTCTTTCCACCAACAGATGGTGCTTTTTGACACATCTGCATCTCAAGAAGTTTAGCTTCAACTCTATACAGAAACTGCAGCTACAGCCAGCATTTACAAAACATCTAAATGACACTTATTCACTCATTCCTGTATTTATTGTCTGCACTTTAACCTTTCTAACACTTGTGTTTTCTTTACCCCAGTGACTAGCTCTCAGTCAAATATTTCAACATTCTAATCTCCGTACATCCTTTCAGCAGGATCTCATCAGTAAAACAAGAGTGGGTGATTAATTTCACAGCGAGCTAAAGCAAAACAGCAAAACCAGATGAATCTGGGAAGAAGTTAAACAACATTTTGCTTTGAACATGTAAAAACCTATTTTGTGCGAACTTCCTGCAAATGCATGCATGTTTCTGTGGCTGTATTAAAGTGTGTGAGTGCATGTTGGATGTACTTGTGCCAGGTTTCCAGTTGTACTCGGGCCATCCACGAATATCGTTGTTCTTGTTGTTCTCTGCCTCCAGCCAGTCAATGAGAGGTTTGAAATACTGCATGAGAGGCTGGGCACTCATTTTGGACTGACCGGTGATCATGGCCATGGCTTTGGGCCAAGGCTTACTGCTACCCAGCTTCATCACATCGCTGCAAACAGCAATAAAAACTGAGGTCAGGGCAAACGAGAATAAGTTGTGCAATAGTTGTGCAATTTAGTAAATGCATTTATATGTGTATTTGTATGTTTTCAACGGCTATCGACTGAGAATTATGTGCGTACTAACCCCAGCAGCTTCCCAGCTTCTTGAGATTTGTAGATGTCACATGTGTGCAGAGGCCCAACATGCTTAGCAGCATCACAAAGAGCCTTGTGGAACTGAAACTGGATGACAAAGCTAACAAAATACCTGAAAATAATAAAAACGCGTAATGTTAGGTCTATGCCTTGTGACAGGAGAAATGTAATGCTACAAACAGATGCTGTTACAACAGTTAAGAAAATTTCTGAAGAAATCATTAACTGTGCCAATGCATCTGCTGCCCAAAATTCCCTTTTTTATTTTTTTATTTTGTCTTTGTTTTAAATTTTGACCAGGATAGTAAAAAAGGTGCGTCTATGATTATGCATTTGCACCATTAGTATTAATTTTAAACCACGTGACACAAAGTAAGAACACACCACGGTGTGTTCCTCATCACATTTATCTCATCTGTGCCTGTGCTCAGTTCTAACATCGTCTAATTTGTTTTGCAAAGTCATGCAGTTTTACCTGACGTAGGGCACGTTTGCGGGGATGTGGAACTTTGCACCTGGGTCAAAGTCGTCCTCAGTGCGAGTTACAGGAGGACACAGTCCCTGGTACTTTAATCTGTAATAGACAATAATCTAATGGTTTAATAAATCACTGTAAACGTTATCAACCATTTACACGTTGTGATCACCACTGGACTCTGAAATAGTAATGCTCTTGGTGAACTTTACCTCAAGTTCCACCATTCTTTATTGTACTCTGTTGATGGGATGCGCCCATCAAAAACCTTCCACCTCCACTGATCCATCAGGAAGCCAAAAGGCAGGAAAGCAATCTTGTCAAGTGCCATGCTCATTAAAAAGTTGATATCACTTTCTACATGAGGGCCAGAAATAAGGAAAACTTTTAGTGAACGTCTATTAGAGCACCATATCTTTTTACAGAACTCTGTTATTCTTACTCACCATGGTTGTTCTCAACTTTGTCCAGGAGGCCAATGCTTTGCAGGTGTTTGGGTGTGGACACTGACAGGGCAAGAACGTCTCCGATGGCCTCGTGGAAGCCTGGGTTAGCTCCATCACGGAACGACACCGGCTGATTTTTGTACTGCAGGAAGTACTGAACGTGGCCCATCTCATGATGGACTGTGATCAGGTCATCCATGGTCACAACTGTGCACTGTTTTATCCTGAGACACAAGCAAAGACTAAATTACAGTTACTTCTACAAGCAAAGAAGAAATGCAATGACTACATTTTCTATTACTTGAACAACTGAATAGCTGACACTTAAAATTCATAAAAAGCAACAAGTCAACAAAGCTCAACTGAGTGTCTCAATTAAATTAATGAGACACTGGTCCACTAAAATGTAAAATTAATGATCTTTCGACTGGGAATGGTTAACAATGTCCCATGTGCCTTCTGTTAAATCTGTATAGTGTTAGAGATCTTAGTATCTAAGAAGCTTCTGAAGGCTCAATAAAAATGCAATGAAGTTCAACCTGAAGTCTTTTCGGTTATAGAAGTCCCACGCAGAAGCATGGCACACCACCTGTCGTCCGTCACTTGGCTTCTCAAGCATAGATTTGTCCCAAAATTCTTTGGGCATTGGCAGAAGACCCAGAGAGGTGAAAAATCTATCCGATTCCTGAAACATCCTGGTAGCATTCCAGCCCTGGAAGAAAGTATGAATTTATGCTGACAGTTTTGCTGGAAATTCTTTGCCGTTTTTATTAAATGGAGGAAGCAACAACTTTAAGAAGACAATGACAAGATCTGGTGTAAAGAAATGAAAGTTCAAGAAAGAATAGGGCATAACATTATTGTCTTTTGTGTACACTATACCATATGTGCAAAATAGATGTCTTGAAAGTAATTTGAGAGTCCCAATGTTACAAAAACAATTCAATCTTTAAACTTTAAAACTGCAAAGTGACTAGAGGAACAGTGTGAGTTTTATATGTGTGTCCTTGTGTTCTTATGTGTACTGGAGTGGTTATAATGCTTAAGATGCGTTCATTCACCTGAGCCACCATAGCTGGTGTAGCATCAACCTGTGTGGCATCTGGATAGGGTATGACTAGATCCATTATCCCAGACCAGGTCTGAGCCCACATGTTGCCTGAAAGGACAGAACAATAATACTTCATATTTCTGAGTCAAAGAGGTCAGAGCACAAAGCCATCCTCTGTCGTGACAGCATTTAACCAAGTAGGATTAACGGTTGTGAGCCAGTCAAGTCTTTAACCATGTGGAACTGTCACAAGTAATCTTACGCTTGGTGCCTCCGAAAGAAAATTAAATCCAAAGGCATCTGCAGCCAAAGACATAACATCAACAAGGAAAGCTCCCGCGTAAAAGGAGAGTTTAGATATCATATAAAACTCTGGCTGAAAGGTTGTTTTTTTTTTGATAAGCCTGGAATAACCTAAATATGAAGAAGGGCTAAAGACCTAATAATTTCCACTCAAAAAGCTCCAAACTTACCCAGCAGGTGAGCAGGAATGGGCCCCTTTAGGTTAATGTACTTTGAGCCATACTTTTTGTACAGAGCCCTTCGAACGTATGCATGTACGTTCAGATAGAGCGGCTCCAGCTCCTTCCACAGAGTCTCCAGGTCCTCCTCAAAGGTGGGAGTTTCATACAGAGACCGCCAAAAAGCTCCATTATCAGAATGACCTACAGAGATTAGAAGGGTCTTCAGTGGTGTGTGTTTCAATGTGGTCATACTCAGTCATACTCTAAATTCCTGATCAGGTCGGGGCTTCACATGTTGGCCCACACAGCCAACACTGTGGTCTGCCCACAGATTATGAAGCATGGTATGTAAATAACCAAAACAAATTCTCTGTACTGTAATATAGATGTGAAAACTCAAAGACCTCTTTTGACTCCAGTCAGCACAGTGTGATACCAATTTATATGCAAGTTCATATAATAAGTGAGACTACTTCAGCAAAAAAATAATAAAATCGATGGTAGGGGACTTTCGTAAACTTAATGTTGCATATACCAACACAAGGAGAACTTATCAACACTGATCACAACATAAACAAACAGAGCATAAAAATTAATTTAAAAAATTTGCTTTCTTTTAGGAAGTTAGTTCAAAGGATCCAGGAAATATGTTTGGAGCAGTTTGGCCCTGGTATGACTGACTATGGCAAATTGGTTTTGGGTGAGGGCCCAGACCCTTGACCACTAAAGAAAGATTTCCCTTGGGAACCTAAAGGTTGAAACCAGAACAAGATCAGTGTTCCTCTAAGCTGGTTGTAGCACAAGTGTGAAGTTCCACTTCCTCCACATAAATGAATGAGACATTGCACTTGTTCAAGAAATTTAAAAAAAAACAGCCTTCAGATACTTTTTTCAGGTGTTGATTTAAGTAGTTCTTACATGTAATTTATTTTATGCTTTAAAGAATGGCCATGTATGCTAGTGTAGATTCTCAGTCATCCAGGACATGGTAAATCCAAAAATGGTTAAAAACAAAAACGACTGGACTTCTATTCTGTAGGTGAAAACGTTTCGCTTCTCATCCAATGAGCTTTATCAATTCAAAAGTTCCTTGGATGAGAAGCGAAGCGTCTTCAGCTACAGAATACAAGTTCAGTTGTTTTTGTTTTTTAATTTTTATGGAAAGAATGGGTCACATAACACTATGATTGTGTGTGGGATAGTAGTCAGGACTTAAAGCTCCATATCCCTAGAGCTCAAACTCTGGTTCCAAAAATACAACATGGCAGTGTCCATCAACAAGTTATGCTTCAATTTTAAATAACAAAAGGAGGCAAAGACACTTGGTTTATCTTTTTTATGTCAGTGGCCCAGACTAAATGAGATTCAGCAACTCTTACAATAGCCTTAAGACCAAGAGACTACAATACTCTGCCCGTACTATGAATATCTAGGCCTCACCCTGGAGCCAGGCTTGGGGAAGAGGTTTTCTATGGTCTTTGCCAATAGGCTCAGGCCCAGACAGCACAAACAAGCAACATGGGCCCATCCTCTTGTAGACCCATTATTTACAGGAGGAACCATATTGTGGCGTTTAATGGACTAGGCAATAGTCAGAGGCCTCGGTGGGCCAATCCCCAGTTGCTGAAATTAGCTTTAAGGACATGAATTGAACCAGTTATGCCTCTCCCTCTCTTTTTATTATGAGTTAGCTCTACATAAACTGAATTGACCAGATATGAGTTGTTAAAGCTTGAGAGTTTCCATCTCTACATATAATCATAAAAGCAGTAACTATGCTATCAAGTAGACAACACTCCATGCAAGTACAGCTTTCAAACAGGCCCTTTTCAAAGCAGATATTAATTTGGGGAATGGTCTCATTGTTGCATTTGATAGAGAAAAATGTATTAAAGATTCAAGTTAAACGTGTGATTTTTATGCTGTGTGATGTCAAAACGTCTGCTGTGGGATTGGAATTAAGAAACTGAGTATAAGATGAATTCGCTCATAAAAACCACAGCCACATACTTTTAAATTAAATTAACTGCTACCTATCCTCTGGCCAAGACCAACCTTTATAATTTTTCTGGCAAAGACATTGGGGGTGATTGTTCATACAGATGTATAATTAGGTCCATATGTCTTACCATTGAGTGTAGCAGCTTTGTTGGCCAGTTCAACATATCTCTTGTAATCCTGACGAAGTACTTTGCCAGCAGCATCTCTCCATCCTTTCCAGGCAAATAGCAGTTCATCATAATCCCTAGACTCTGCCATGATCTTCTGGAGATCTGAGACACACGTTTTAGATTACAACCCACAGCCTTTTAACAAAGTCTTACATTTATTTTTCTTGCGAAACAGTTAAAAGCAACTTGCATCACAGTGCTCATAACTTATAGCTGTTAATATATTTGCACTTTAGTACAGACATACCTGGATCCAATGGATAGCATTTCTCTTTGGCTCTGCAAACCTCAGCCACGCTGTACTTTGTTTCCATGTTTGATATTAGAGCGTTATACTGCAAAACACATGCAAAGCTTTACATTTGGCTCAAAATGATACGTTTGAGTCAGATAAATTATTTTCTTGACCTCTGTAAGAAAGCAACTCTGCATATTAGGGAAACAAGTGGAAACCTGTTGCATGTCAACAGAACCTGAGCTGACTCATGTTGGTTTTGTAACATAAGCTTTGAGTGTTGCGTTAGGTGAAATAGTCTTCCTTCCATGCAACAGTGTAACACGACAGATTCTTACCAGCATAATTCAGCCGAAGGTGCAAAATAAGATAAGTCTATTTTCCCTTATATCTGGCTAAAAAAAAAAAAAAAAAAAAAAAAAAAAATTGAAATTATATGCACGATATTGTTCCATGTTCATAAAGGGCCAAGTGGGTTTAAATTTTAACAGAAAACCCAAAAAGTGTATATTTACACAACTTGAGTTTGTTCACACGACCATGCAACATTTTTATTAAAACAAAAAACCCCAATAATGTTTTCTGAGTTCAGCACAAGCTGATGCTTTAATTTGTGTTCAAGTGTGTTTTTTGGATATGCCTCCCTCAACAGCCCACAATTGTTTAAATGGCCTAAAAGTTAACCAGTTTATGTCTCATCAAAAATCCACAATTTTTTGTCCAACAGTATATGCAAGGACATGTTCATGACAATGAATTCAAAAAAGAAACTAAGGTTTTTTTTTTTTTTAATGTCTGAATTTCAGCAGAAACATATCCAGAGATAGACACTTTAAACTCATTTTATTCACACCTCTTCCAGTTCTGCTGGGGGTAATGCAGCCCTCTCGATGTCGCTGAGTTTTTCAATGACACGTTTTACTGAGGGATCCTGGAAGTCAGAGATGTCATACTTGCGAGCCTTCAGTCCATATTCTAGGGTGTGCTTCGACATCTCCAGGTTTTTGTTAAGCTAGAGGAGAACAATGGGTATTTTGCATTTTCAATTTAAAAAAATAAAATAGCTTGTTGGAAGATTGGATACATGCATGTTAGATTGGCAAGTTACATTGGTTTGTTAGAGCATGCATACAATGATTAAGGAGTCAGTAATTGATTTATTGAGACTGTTTATTTTATGTTTATGCAAGATTCAAAAGTAGACCAGCTGAAGTGATCAATGAAGCCGTTAGAGAACTGTTCTCACCATGGTCTCTTTATTAGCTTCAGTAATGTCAGTGTTGTATGCCCAGGAGGCTTCAGTGTATGCGTTCCACACCACCTCAGCTGTACTGTTATAGTCTTCCAGAAGTTTCTTTGCATCAAGCTCGTCTGTATTCTTGTCTGGATAAAGGAGAGTTAAGTAAGTAAACTGTAAGTGGAAAGCCATCACTGAACTGTGCCTCATCCAATTCTTACCAATATCTTCAGGGTAGCCCTCAGGAATGGGTGGAACCCAATTGAATTCAGGCCATCCCAAGGTCTCATTCACGTTTTGTGTCTTCAGCCACTCTGTTACAGGCTCAAAGTATTTCATCAGTGAGGTGGCACTCATCTTCCTGGTGCCTATAGCCTCCTCAAGCACATCAGGCCAAGGTTTGGAAGAACCAGCCTGTAGAACCTTCCTGGAGGGGGGGGAGAAATATAATACTTCATTACAAAGCATGAATAATAATTTTAACTGATTGTTAGTTTACATACTTCAGAATGGCGCCCGCTTCTAGGGATTGGTAGATGTCACATGTGTGCAGGGGGCCTGTGTGTTTGGCAGCCTGACACAGTTTCTCATGAAACTGGAATTGCAGGATGAAGCTGACAAAATACCTGCATGAGATAAAAGTTAATACAGAAGTTGTGTTTTGTCATCCTGACTGGTTGGTTCCCTTAACCAAGGAAAGAACAGCAGAGGTACTTTAACAGTGCCTTGGCTTCTGCAACAGGCTTCCTGCCATTGTAGGGTGATTGTTTTAAGACACTCCTGCATACTCACTCAAATTATCCTTTATGTACATTTACCAGACATTTCAGGCATCCATACAGTGTACAAATTGTGTGTGAGGAAGAGCACTAGTCTGCAAAACCATGATGTTTGTTGCACAAAGTTGAGTGGAAATTTAGGATAACAGTCTGATTCGTGTTGAAAATTTTATTAACCTCACCATGATTGTGTTCACTTTTTTTTTAGTAGTCATTGTGGCAGAAGTACAGTACCTGATGTAGGGTGTGTTTCCAGGGATATGGTATTTTGCACCAGGATCAAAATGCTGTTCTGTACGTCTGGTGGGTGGGCAAATTCCTTGGTATTTTGTCCTTTTTAAAAAAAAATAATAATAAAGTCAGTTTAAGAATCCAGGAGTGTGGCATGTGACCATTTAAAGATTAAGTGCCATTAGCCACTCTATGCTAAATTATTCAAACCTGTACCCATTTAAAGTAAATTTTGCATAATGTCCCACCTGAGGTACCACCACTCAGAGTTGTACTTCTCTGGAGGGGTGCTTCCACTAAACACACCCCATCTCCAGTGGTCAATAAGGTAGCCAAAAGGAAGGAAGGCTATCTTCTCCAGAGCCATCTTCAATAAGTAGTTGAGATCAGTTTCTAGAGAAAACTAGATTTTTCAAAACATGTTGCCAGTTCATCCACATCCATTTAACTGAGGGGTATTTGGTAATATTACCAGCGTCGGAGGCCACAGACTCCAGCAGGTTGATTTTGTGCAGATGGTTTGGTGTCGACACTGAAAGAGACATGACGTCGCCAATAGCTTCATGGAAACCAGGGTTGGCTCCACTGCGGAAGCCCACAGGTTGGTCCTTGTACTGCAGGTAATACTGAATGTGCCCCATTTCGTGGTGAACAGTGGCGAGCTGTTCCATTGTCACTGTGGTGCACTGTTTAATCCTAAAGAAAGTTAAACATTAAAACCCCAGCATTTAGGCCATATCAACTAGAACAACTAGGGAGATTTACCTGAAATCTTTGCGGTTGTAAAAGTCCCAAGCAGATGCATGACACACAACTTCTCGGTCAACAGGCTTAAAAAGCATCGATCCTTCCCAGAACTCTGTGGGCATCTCTGCTAAACCTAAAGATGTGAAGAACTCCTCAGCCACACGGAACATGTGAGTGGCATTATAGCCCTGAGAAACATCCATTTGACAAAAGTCAGATCACCTAAAAAAAAACCAGTTAATCCACCACTTCAGTAGAGAAGAGAAATCTTGTCCCACTCACTTGTTTGACCATTTCGTCAGTCACATCCAGGTTGGGTTTCTCAGGAAATGGGATCATCATATCATAAATATTGTTCCAAGTCTGGGCCCACATATTTCCTGAGGATGGAAACGTGATTAAATGGTCATTCTGGACTTACGACACGTGACTCTAAAGGAAATGCCTTCAAGCAGAATGTTTATTCACTGCTTTGCATCATGACCCTGTGCTTCCATTGTCTGACACGTTTGAAGTAGTTTGCAAATACCTTCAATTCTACCATTTAAAACAATTTTTTTAATGCTGAAAATTCAAGTTGAACCACTTTAGAAAATTTAGTATGCACAAATCTTACCCAACAAGTGGGCAGGGATTGGTCCTTTTAGATTGATGTACTTTGGGCCGTAAAAGTTGTAGAGTTTGCGGCGCACAAACGCATGCAGGTTCAAATAGAGTGGCTCGATGGTCCTGTAGAGTTTTTCCAGATCCTGCTCAAAAGTGTCACTTTCATACCAAGAGCGCCAATAAGCTCCAGTGTCTGCAAATTCTAAAGAAAGAGGTTTTCTGATCAGCCAGTTTTATTCTTTTGTCATTTCATCTGAACCTTCAGAATATTGAATGCAATACTTCCAAAAAAAAAAAGTCAAAGGTCAAGGGGTAATTCTTACCATCAGCTTGTGATGCTTTGTTGCTGAGCTCCACAAATCTAGGATAATACCGTTTCAGAGGTACACCTGCTGCATTGTGCCAGCCTTCCCAAGCAAACAGCAACTGCTTGTAGCTTCTGGACTTGGCCATGATTTCTGTGATTTCTGCATTAGACATTTTTCCTCAGTCAAAAAGAGGAACAAAACTTCAGGTATAAAAACATTAAAACTTAAAAGCAAAAAGATGCAAGGTTCCATGCAATATTTGAGATGCATTTGTGTTTAAGCGGCTCTCCTCTCAAGCAGTACTGCAAACCCTGGTGAAGTTAAATTATGACGCAAGGTCAAAGTTGAAATGATAATTTCTGGAAGCCTATCATAACCCATCTGGTTGTGCTACAGTTTCCTCCTGGATCGTTTCCAAAATGGAAGAGACAGTAAACATTATGGTGCTTGTACTTTACCAGCAGTGAGCTCATTTCAATTTACAAGCAGTTTTAGCAGAGATTGTTTTGCCCTGTACGTGCTGACAGGAGTTTCTCACAACTTCATAAAAAACAGTTGTAGCTCAAAACAAAGACCATTGTTCCCCATTAAGTCCGGTTGCACTAGACGCTACCAATATGCAGTTTCTTTTGTGCTTCTAAACAAAAACTCTTGGACATCCATAACACTTCCTTTGGAACTGCTTAATTCATTATGTCCATCCTGTTCCTAATGAGAACAGATAACATCTAAACCACTTAGAGCCGTTTTGATTCCAGGACTGCTTCCTCCAGTTTATTTCCTGTTCCTCAACATGGCCATGTTAATGGTGAACATTTGAAGGATTTATACAATTCATGGCTCTTGCTCCTTAAACCAAGAATCAATTCATAGTTACTCACCAGGTTCCAGGCTCCAGCTGACATTTGGCTGAGGGTGTACCTTAGCTGTGGAATAAATACTGTCCATGGTGCTGAGGATGGTGTTGAACTGCAGACAAAGACAAACATTTTTTATGTTTAAGAGGCCAGCAGAGATGACCTGTGTCACGTCAATGTAAATTTGTATTACAGACAACCAAACCTCTTCTCTTTCAGCCTGCGGAAGGTTGGCAGGACCCAGCACCTTGACCTTTTCTATCAGCTTCTTGTCTTTGGGGTTTGGGAGGGAGTTGAGAAGTGACTGAGAAAATACATTCTTGGCCTTGAATCCCCAGGCTTCAGTGAAGGCTTGTTCTTCAAGGGCTGCTTTGACCTAATACAAGGAGACAAGTTAGGCAATGAAATCTCTCAAGTTTGTCGGGATCATTTTGAACAAAAGCTTGTACAATAGTTTAAGCTGCGTGAGTCATTTTATTTCACTAGAATATTTGAAGAGCTCAGCAGTTTGGATATCTAGGGAAGTGGGGAAAAAATAAACCTACACAGATCTGACTCATTAACTTGGTTTCAATTAGGGATTAGGGGAGGTAATGCTGCTCTCCCCTTCACCCCAAAGAGAAGGAGCTTTGTCAGAACACCTGCAATTCCTCAACTCTCCAGAAATAGGTTTCCTGACCCAGTTGTCACTTACAGCTGGTTTAAAGTTTCCCAGCAATGTTCATTTCAAACTATTGTACCAGTTCAAGAGATTATTGCATGCATTATGTGCTGCAGCACACAAAAGGCAAGCAGGTTCAGAAAAAGCTGCTCTACTCGAGGCAGAACCCAAGACAGGTTAATATTCCACGAAGTTTTGCAACTTGCCAATTATTGTAACTTAACCTGCATCTTTGGGCCTTTGATGAGTCTTGTCTAGCACAACTACTACTTTGCCTGCATCTGCCAGTTTGATTATGTGTAGTGCAGAGAGTCATGAACACCCCCACCCATTAAGTTTCATTAGTCATTGATTTTTTTTTTTTTTTTTTTAAATTCTGTTCCTCATTCACAAGAACATTGCATGCTAGTCTTACTTCTTGCACAAGTCAAATGGAGAGAGAGAGAGAGAGAGAGAACTATTGTTGCCAAAACTGAAAACAAGGTGCAGTTATTTTGTAGTCAAATTACCAAAAAGGTCAGATTGAACTCTTGTTCTGCAGGTGCAATTTCTCTTCCATAAAGTTGGAAATTTTACCAATAGCTAGATGGCACAGACACTGCTGGAGAACGGCACCAGGTTCCTGCAACCCCTTAAGTGGGTAAAGAAAATGGATGGCTGGATAACAAAGTTGCAGCAACATGCAGCTCACTGGACGGGAGTGCATTTATGGAAGGTCTTATAAATCTAACAGATACTCTCCTAAAATGTAGGGGGTATTTTACATAATCAGGCTTGATCTATGAACTTCATACTTTGACTTTTCAGACAGATTCTCCAAGTTTGGCTCTTTTAACACTGCATTGTGGTATTAGTCACCTCCAACTAGAATTTATGCCTTTTCTTGCAACTGTCGAAGCTAGAAAGCTGCACCTTCCTCTGATCAATAAAGCATCAGTTTGACAAAGGACAGGGATAATCTTAGAAAGATTGTCACCATGGTGCACATGCTCACCTATAGCCTCAGTGAATCTGAAGAGCTTTTCTTTATGACGCTCTGAAAGGTGTTCTCAAAAAATGACAAGAGCTTGAATTGATTGCAGCGAGGCACAGTACTTGTGCTGAAGATTAATCCATTTTTATAGTCTTTATTTGTAAAGGTCGTTTTGTGTTTAATAGACAAGAGTTTCTGGCAAGAATTATGGCATTGTAGCTTCATATTTAAGCATAATAGGCAAAAAGTCATTTAAAAAAAAAAGTTCTAGTGTTTGGACAGATCAGTACATGCTATCAAAGAGCAGTGAGTTGTTGGTCACATGCGCCATTTGTTCACCCAGTCTGACAGAAGCGTCTCACTGAAACATCTTATCCGACTCTGCAGACATCGCTACAATAACAAGTTTCCTCAGTTCACAAATAACACTTTCCAGCCTGCCTACACCCTACACCCATCTATCCACACAGATCATCCTTTCAGCAAAAACACTATGGTAAAGATAAGGACAAACCTCTCGCTGAACCTGGGACCTCATCAAGGTTTTCCTGCTACACATTTACCATTTCTCCATCATCAACTCCTCTACTCATTTATCCTTTACAAATTGCATATGTCAAGGGTAAGCTTTATGGTTTAAATAAAGGAACCTGTACCATCTACAGTTCTCAACGCAGTTTTAAAAAAAAAAAAAACAACAACGCAATAGTCTACTTAATGTTTCTAATCTTCACGGCGGTTTTATTTTTGTTTTAAAAGGTAGGTTGGCATTTCATTTTGGGTTTCAAAGAGCACAAGTTACAGATCTACCAAGTTCTCCCCCAGTTTGTTTGCTTCTCTACACAGAAGTAGTGTCATATGTACAAAATTAACCAAGCAGGAAACCTTTGAGCTACTGCACGTTTGTGTGAATGTTGAGTGGCTAAATATGTACATCTGGCAACTTTTTAAGAAAGTAATATTAAGGCTCATCTTCAAATCAACAAAACATTCTCCTGATTAGTCTTAATTTCTGGTCACTGAACAGATCCAGCTCTTTGGCAACACAGACCTGATTACCTGAGCCGTTTGTACTGGAAAACCCTGAAGTAGGAAAAAACAAAAACTCAGGAAAAGTCCCTGGTGACAAAACTGCAGAGACATTCTGCAGGAGAACCTCACAAAGTGGAGGCCACATGCACACCTGTTCGGAAAGAAGCTTACATAGTGTTGGGGCAGCTGCGCAAATGACCACTTTTTGCTAGCAAATATTTTCATAGTGGGCTGTAACGGCTTATTTATGTGCGCAAAAAAAAAAAAAAATCACACCCCAGGCACTAAGAACCTGATTTTTAGTCGCAGAAAAAATAAATGCCAGCAGTGTCAGGGAGGAAACTGAGCATGAAATTCTGGAGGGAGATAAATAATGTTTCATCTCCAAGTCACGCAGAGCTCAGCTCCACAGAAACAGCTGCCCTGCATGCATCTGAGGTGACAAAACGCCAGTAAAATCAGACTGAGAACCAAGAGACTTGGACCGCAGTGAAGTTGGTTTGAAGGTGGATATTGGATATTCGCGCTCCGCAGAGTAAGCGGTGTCTACCTCCAGGTTGAGCCGAAACAGGAACGCTAATGTCGGCCAGCCGTTCTCTGCCGCTCCCTTCTCTCGCGTGCGGTGGTTCACTTAGAGACCGTCAATAAATTTTCCGACCTCACTCCTGAGAAACAAATAGATTTATTTTCTTGTAACCAACTGGCACAAAACCATTGGTAAATCATGCACTCATTTTTATTGTATTTTAACCTTTTTAGATATTTGTCAAAAATTATTATTTTTCGTCAATAGTTTCCAGGTCATGTGACCTACTGACTCAAAATCAATGTGGAACTGTTTTACTACTCTGGACAGATGAGGCAGTCCTTTAACCCCTTTTAACCTTGTTTTATTTTCTATGGAATTTCATCTTCCATAGAATATAGAGAGTCTTTTATCTAAAAAATAATAAAAAAAAAGGTTAACATGAGACTGTGTCTCATCTGTCTAGAGCAGTAATACTAATTAACACTGATTTAGAGTCAATGGGTCACATGACCTGGAAGTTATTGAAGAAAGATTATAAATTAAGGAGGTCGGAAACTTTGACGGTCTCTAAGTCTCTAAGTGAACCACCGCACGCGAGAGAAGGGAGCGGCAGAGAACGGCTGGCCGACATTAGCGTTCCTGTTTCGGATCAACCCTGACGTAGACACCGCTTACTCTGCGGAGCGCGAATATCCAATATCCAACTTCAAACCAACTTCACTGCGGTGAGACACCGCTCCTACCTGAAGCTTGGAGTTGTGTTCTGTCAGGTTGGTGTTGTAGTTCCAGCTGGCAGACACGCTGTAGAAGAACACCTCCTCAGCAGTGCTGTTGTAGTCGCTGAGGAACCTGAGCGCATCAGCGGTGCTGTTTGTGTAGTCTCCTGGCAGCCAGCTCTGTGGCAGAGCTTCACACAGCACCAAGGCTGGCAGCAGCAGGAGAAGGGATCTGACTAACCTGTCCACGACTGTACCCATGGTTAGCCCCCACTTCAAACAAAGAGGAAAGGGGGGAGGAAAAACAAAATCTCCAATAAACTGTTTCTCTCCTACCGTGCGTCTTTTCCAGCCTGACTGGTGGTGAAACCAACAGGCGCTTCTTTATATAAAAAAAACCACTTTAACCCACCCCACTCTTTTAAAACCACCTGACAGCTGAAATTGCCCCAACCAATCAGCTCACAGAGCAGAGGCGGAGCAGACTGGCTTAATCAACTGCGCCAGGTGAGGTTGATAATCTCCAAAGTTAATGTGCGCAATCACCCCCCGGCCGGGGGGGGGGGGGGGGGGGGGGGGGGGGGG
>JAOXNZ010000064.1:12077288-12088292 GCA_028566095.1 Kryptolebias brasiliensis
CTGTGTTGAGCCATGCGTCTGTGGAGAGGCTGTTTGGTTTCTCCAATATAGAGATCTGGACATTCCTCGCTGCACTGTTTTTAACCCTTTTTTTTTTTGATTTACCAGGTCCTGGATGACAGAGAATATACACCAGCATAAAGCACTTTGAACTGCCTTGTTGCTGAAAAGTGCTATATAAATAAATAAATAAATAATAAACACAATTCGTTAATAGATTTTGTATCAAACCTTATTTTCTCACGCTAGCACTCAGCCCGCTTAGAAATTTTTAACATTTTATTTATTTTGTTGGCTTCTTTGTTTTATTATTTTAACATTAGGAAATGTTATTCAGTTCTGCGTGGCTTTTTATTTTTGCATAAAATCTGAGACAGATTATTGAAGCAAACACAGCTTGGTTTTTGTTTTATTTTATTTGACAGTAATATTTTTGTAATAGATACCATTCTGGATACCTTTCATGGCCTGTGGGGTACTCTTTACAGTTATGATTGGCTAAAAATACAGCAAGGTATAACTTATTTATTGTGACAAGTCCTACGTTACTGTACATAACCCTCCCAACTAACAAGTCTCTGCTTCTGGAAGAGTTTCAGTCTGTTAAAAAAAAAAAAATCATTTGGCATTTCATTTCTTTTTCTTGTTGTACAAAACCCTTACTGAATTGTGAGCCCTAATACCAAGGTTCATACCGACGTGTACTGTTACACTCTAAGTGTATGAGTGTGCAAAACTTGCAACTTGTCCCCCCCACCTTCAAATTTTACTTCCGATGTGTTACTTTTCTGGTGGATTTCAAAGAAAGATCCCACTGTTTGACTGGAGGTTGGATTAATGAAGTGATCTGTTTGTTTTGCTGTTTGTATTAATAAAATCATTCTGTTACAGAATCTTTTATTCCTATATTGCAGAAAACTTGCAAAATCCTTGTTATTTTTGCTCAAAGAGTCACTGCAGAGGAATCAAAGAGCCACATTTGGCCCCAGAACTGAAGGTTGCAGACCCCTGCCTTAGAGGACAACAAGTGGAAACTGCCACTAGATGGCAGTGTGTACTAATAGTGCTCAATCTGTGCAACCAGTTTGGTGCCAGAGAACACCTGTGACTTGGCAATCTACTGACCTTCTGTTCAATGTGACAGAAAATTTGTCCGAAAGAGGATGAGCTCGGTTGTTTTCAAACTGGGAGAAACAAATGCTTTAAATTCCTCTCTTAAAAGCTTAAAGAGCAACTTATTAAATATTTTATTCAGTGTCAAATCTCACTTAACCAAAAGTATCCAATCCAAACATTTGAATTCTAAGTATGTTTTAGGTAAAAATATGAAGAAACATGTGCCAGCAGACACACGTGTCCTTTCCTGCCTCCAAGGCCAAGAGCTGGGCTGTCGTCGTCCTCTCCTCCATAAGTGAAGGGCAAACCGCTCGCTATGACTCACCACCTGTTTTGCTGCTGACGACGGCTCTCCATAGAGCAGATCGATGTGAACACATAAAGCCTCTGTTCGCTCCATGTCGTATATGAGCAGAGATCATTATTGATCAGGTTTGTGTTTACAGGGGGTTTATCGCCATTCCTGAGTCAATGCTTCGTCTCAGCGAGGGCAGTTTGTGAACGTCAGATTCTGCAGCTTAATAACCTGCACATTGTTTCGGGCCACCTGAGTCTCTTTGATGTTCGTCACCAGCTCTTATGTACTCATCGTGAGAGGATCTCTTAGGGGAGTTAAGGGGAAGATGCAGTACTTGTGTTGTACAGAACAGATGTTGTTCTTGTTGCCAGGCTGTTTGTGTGGGGAGAAACCTGTGTGAAATGTGCGTAATTGGTGGCGCTTCTACCTGTCGTAACGAGCTCCATATCTCTCTTCACAAAAGCTTTCCTCTTTTCTTCAAGGAGCTGGCTGGGAATCAGGCCGGCGCTACCCCCCTCTATGTGACAGGCCTGTGAAACAAACACACAGCTGCAGCATTCGCAAGAGCAAGAAATAAAGAGGACTAGCATTCCTTAAAGAAATGCTTATTGCCTGTCGTCTTTTATGCTAGAGTTAGACTGACCCCTAAAGTTAAACAGCTGTAGATGAGCGTCCAATGATTGCTTTCTATGTGGTTCATGAGATATTCTGCGAACACAAACAGGGTTGACTTCAATGGTTAGGGACAAAGTCTTAAACAATGTCTCATGCGATTCGTCAGCACTCTGAGTATGTGGTGGGCAAGACTCTCAACTACTACCACGCCAAAATGTAGCTCAATAGCTGTAAAACTGACTGTGCTATAGCAATTTCTGTGCTTGATAAGGTCACTTAGCTGTGGAAGCCATCTTAGTGGCTCATGAACTTCTTTAAAAACAGACAGACACACACAAGCACACACACAGACACACAATATGGCCGTCTTTTGCGGACGATAACTACAAATATGGTGGCTAAACTTACCTGCCACCAGTTGAGGTCTTCCTGGTTAAAGATCTGCAGAATGTCTCCTCTGCTGAAGCTGAGGCCCGCTTCCTTGCAGGGAATCAGGTTGTCATGAGTGGGGTCGTAATCGAAGTGACACTTCACAAAGGCCTTAAAGAAAAGAGGAGCATGTTGGACTGAATAAACACGCATTTTAAAGGAGGGGTGGTGAGGCGGGTGGACGGACTTCATCAGTATGAAACGGCAACACAGAGGTCATCTCGTATCTACAGGTTTCAGCTCGTGGGTCAAACCGTCCATCCAAACTCACACTGACAGGACAGAAACTGAGAGGAAAAAAATTAAAAGGGAGGGAGACAGAGAAATAAAGGAGACAAAATCTGTAGCCATGGCAACCAACCCCTCCCCCTGCATTTTTTTTTGTCTAATACCGAACTGATGTAAGAACATAAAAAAGCCCATCAGTCCTTGTTTTACTGTTTCTCTCATTTCTCTACAAGAGCAGACAGACACACAACAGTCTCCTGAAGCCAAATCGAGCTGTCAGCTACGGTTTAGTCACTCAGTGATCGGCAGGCTTGAGGCTGGGCAGGACATGTCGACAGCTGGATTACATTTAAAGAGAACTTTAACTCCAAACACTCCATCCACCTACACAGCTCTCAGCGCTGTGAGCATAACCTGTTTTTCCTTTAAAAATCTCTGACAGCCACTTCTGAGTGTTTGCAAAGGCCTTTTTAGATCTCAAGTTCACACAATAAAAACTACACTCAGATACTCCAGTCCGTAAAAAACAAAGGTTTTAGAAAGATATATTGTAAAAAGGCTTTTTTTGAAGAAAAGCCGGCCCCTTGTGAGATGCATGATGCAGTCATGGCTAAGAGAACAATAAAAACAGACAATAGCCACCAGAAATGGATGGAAATAAAGTTTTATAACATGTTGACAAATTTACAGCTTTTACGACTAACTGAATGCTGCCATTTGTTTTTTACAGATCTTATCAGCAGTGAAGTGATAAAAAGATCTCTTTCTCTTTCTTTCTTTTTAAAAAATTCCAACATTATTGATGATTTAACAAGAACCGTTTTGGTCAAATTTTCTTTACCAGAAACCAAAAACAATAAAACTAAGATATACTTTATTATAGCAGCAGATATGAAGAAGAACCAACAGCGAACTTTTTCTTTTTAAACTAATCAGCAGTAAACTATACATCAAATGTATGTGCCAAGTCTATAACATTCCGCCTCACACACAAACCTTTTATGAATCATGTTCCTAGAAATGATGTTCAAGTGTACTTTAGTCTCGTGTAAAATTCATTTAGCATGGCTTCTTCAAACTCAGCTACTGCTGAGAGCAATCAGTCACAGAGTTGTGTTCGTTTCATCTTCTCATCCTCCCATCCTTTTGGCAAAACATCAGCAGATAAGATCCCTCATCTAAACTGGGTCACATCTTCAGTTTGACCGGCCTCCTCCGGTTCACAGAAAGCCAGAGCTCATTAGCTGCCACAACACAGACATTTACAACTCCATTCTCCAAACACACAAAAAAAAGGCAAAACATTAAATATCTTGAGTGTATATATTACATTCAACCAGCTTGCGTCACCTAAAAAGTCCAGCTGCATAATCAGATAAATGATTCTTGGCTCAGCATACAAGGCTACAGACACGAGGGCAAAAAGTTGAATTATATCTGTATACTTTTAAACAAATTAAAAAATAACACACAATATATTATTCTAGGATGTATTCCTCTTTGAAATGCACGGACCTGTCTTGGCGTGTGTGGCTCCTGGTAGCTGGGTAAGATCTTCAGCACTACGCTGCCGCTCGCCTCCTTCAGCATCTCCTGGAGCACTTTGGGGTCGTTGCCCACCTCCTTGCCGTTCACCTCCTTGATGATGTCGCCCACATGGAGCAAACCTTGTTGGTCAATCATGCCCCCGTGAAGGATCCTGGCAATCACCAGCTCGCCGCTCTCCACTCGAAAGGTCACTCCCTTTGCACAAAGAGGCAGTAAATAAATTAAAGGCTTAACATTCCTTGAACGAATGCTTATCTAGAAACTGGGGCAACAGATCACCTGGCAAAGTTTTCAGTTATTTCCTTTAATTAGCAAGTAGGGTCCTTGCAAATAAATCCCAATTATGTGTTGCAAATCAGTTTAATGATTTCGATTTCTCTTTTTAACAGAACTACAAACAACTCTTGTGTTTCTGAGTGCATGAGGTGGTGTCTATCATCTCGCTCACTGAAGAAATGTTTCTTCCTGAGAATACAGTGTGCATTTAGCCTAACTGAGCAGTCTTACCAGGTGCTCTCCGGAAACTTTGCGGATGCCCACCATCCTGACTGCATCTGGGGGAACAGGCTGATTGTTGAGGGCTGCGTCCATGAACGAGCAGGGGCTGGGAGGAGGCGTCTCGTAGTTTTTGGAAGCCACAGAATCGTGGGTCTCCAGGAGGGACTGCAAGCAGAACGAGAAAGGACACAATCAGGCAACAAATTCTGTACTAATCAGGAGGGCAATGCTGTGGTCTGTTTGGAGCTATTGCTGAGAGAGAGAGAGAGAAAGAGACACAGACAGACATGGCTTGAACACTAGCATTTCATTGCAAATGAATCAAGGAGTTTGAGGGTGTTAATTAAATAAGAGGTAAGCAGTACTCCGCAAACCTGGAAGTGAGGCTCCTTCAGGATTCGGATGAGCTCGTCAGCTGCCTGGCTTCTTTGTGTGAGCGGGCTGAGCTCCTTCAGGATGTCCTGGACCAGCTCAACGTTGTTCTCACTCACAGCCTCAAGCTTGGGTTCCTCAAACCTCTCATGGGCCTTGGATTTAACAGATTTAATAGACAGAAAACACGTTACTCTAGGTTAGCTCTACCATCCAGTGTCTCACACTCTTCATTTGTGTTGCATTTTCCACCAACTGAATCAAAATTGTATTACTTTCAGTTCTACTTTAGAGAGAGGCAATTATTGCTCCGTTTGGAGTTACGAAGAAACATAACTCAGATGTTCTGATTTTGTATTTTATTTTAGCCTTTACTTGTTCTTTTATTGTTTCTTACACTTTATTGCTTTCTGTTGTTGTTTTAACTTTTCATTTGACTGATTTGCAAAGCACTTCGGTTGTTTTTAATGTGCAATAGAAATAAAATTGACACTGGCACCAATACAACATACCAAGAGAATTAACCACAAACTTGAGTTAGATGCTGTGCCTTGAGCTTTATGGTGTATATTGGGTAAAATCAATACTTCAAGGAACATTAATTTTTAAATCTCCCCTTATTCTGAACAGAGGGCAGGATGGACCTGTTTTCTACACCTTTGGTTTAAGATAAAAACTAGAAAGTGAAAAACTTTATATTTTCTCTTCTTTTTCTGTTGAGTGGAGCTAGAATTCATTTAATGACTTTCATTAACTGAATTACAGTTAAGTTCCAGTCCATTAACATGTTGAAGATCATTTACAGTGACACACAAACAGTTTGGTATTCCAGATCAATTCTTTGATTTTGCTACAGTAAAGAATTTAATACTAAAAAAAAAAACAGAACCGTTCCAGCTGTCCCAGGTTTGAAGGGTTCCTTCTCCAGACTGCATGTTTCAGCTCCTTCCACAGATGTCAAATAGGATTTAGATCAGGGCTCAGAGGGCCACTTCAGAATAGTCCAATGTTTTGTTCTGAGCCATTCTTAGGTGTTTTTAGTAGTGTTTTGGGTCATTAGCCTGTTAGGGGACCAATGAGCTGCGACTGAGACCAAGCTTTCTGACCCTGGGCAGAACTATCAAGAATGCCTTGATAGTCTTTAGATTTAATTGTACCCTGAACAGATTCAGGACACCCTGTGTCAGATGCAGCAAAGCAGCCCCAGAACAGAACTGAGCCTCCCCATGTTTCACTGTAGGTGATTATTTTTGGGTCAGTGAACACAGAGCTGATGGGGTTTGTTGCCGAAAAGCTCCAGTTTTGTCTCATCTGTCCAAAGGACATTTAACAAGAAGCTTTGTAGCTTGTCAGTGTGCATTTTGGCAAATTCCAGTCTTGCTATTTTATGATTTGGTGTCATCCTCAGTGGATTAGTCATCATCTGAGATCATGTTGTTACAGAGTGTCAGGAGGAATAAATAAACAACCAAAACAAATAAACTGGCACCTAATTATGGAAGTGAACATCATATTTTCTATAAAAACATTGTTTAAAACACTGTATAAAAACAGGATCATTTTCATAATCCTACCTCTAAGTTCACAATAGACCAACTCAAAAATGCAAATTAAAACTTTCAACAACTGATAACCCTTATAAACTTCAGAAGAGCAAAGACTGCTGCTATAAGCTGTGTTGTCATTGTCGTAAAATATGATACATTGTACACAAAAAAATGTTTAAGACAAGAATAAAAATAAATTTTCTACATCAAAGGCAAGTTTAATTATTTACTTCAACACAATCATTATCAACTACACATAAAGCAATTTACTCAAAGACTTTGTCAAGAGGTCGTCCAGAGGATTGCCTGCTGGGACCGAATACTATTCTTGCAAAAAAACAGTGGTTGTTTGCAGACAAAGAGGGAAGAGTCCCTGCTGAGAGACAGGATACAATGCAGTCACATGCACATACACACAAATATACACAGCAAAACCACAAAAACAGAAATAAACAAGTGTTACACAAACATTTTATGCTCTCAAGTGCACACAGCTTTATAAAAAACACAATGAAAGCTCAAATATGTCTGTAAACAAATTACACCTGCATGATATGAAACTCTGTGAGCTCCTCGGCTCAGCTACCTTGTCACTTTTCCATGAGACGGCTGTTTATGTTGCTACTATTTTCTCAACTAAACAACACCGTTATACCCTGCTGCAAATCAGCCCTGACTCACAGTTTCAACAGTCTAATCCCAAAACAACAACTGCAGACTAAAAATGAGTCACTAAATTAGATTAAATAAAACAAGGTAGACCAGAAAATGTCAAAAAGCAGGGTCAAGCTATCAGGTTGCCCTAAATGCCCCAGAATGCTTGATTTGATGCAGTATAAATCATTCAGTAAATCTCAGAGTCAACTGCTATTAGTGAAGCACATTAGAAGCGTTTGTGCAGCTTTTTGGCCATTTTGTCAATAACTTTATTTATTATACCAACTATTTAAAGAATTCTGAGTTGAGCTAATTGCGTTTTCTATGGTAATCAGCACAAATGACTAAAGTGATTATGCTGCATCCTTGCATGCCAGGACTTATTTTGTGCCCCTGTGTTCTTGTGTTGGCATCTTCTTTGCCTCTCAGCACATCAAGTGAAAGCTTGTTAAATGTTTATAGATCCATCACCAGGGTCAAGGGAAACAGTAATCTTGGAAAGCCTTTTCATATCCTTCAAGCAAGGCTGCATCAGCAGATGAATCTTTTATGAGAACGCTCATCAATACACCAAGAATCCTCCCAAACATACAAACAAACATCAGTGTCACGTTCTTAGATGAGGCCTCACAATCATACGTGAGCTGTTTTCTGCAGAGGAAGAATGTAAACAGCCTTTGGTGAAAGATAACAAAAACTAGAGACGCAAGGGAGCAGAAGAGGCTCTGGTATTTGGGGAATATATCAGATGTTTTTGATGCAGTGCTGCCTATAAATCCCTGTAGGGAGTCTATGCCTGGATTTTCTGAACAGAACTGGATTACTGAAATATGCTGGACAGATTTTTACCCCTGACAAGTAGCCCACAAACCAGTGATCATGGGTTTCAACAGCAGCTTTCACCTCAGTGTAAATCATCGAACGGCCACTCAGTGTCTAAGGGATAAATGTGCTTAATGAAACCAATGACTGTGAAGTGCACAAAGAGAAGGTAGTATTTATTTTGCACAAGTTGGGGGACTGACTGCATTACTTTCCACCTTTTGCCAAGTTTTTAAAATGTATGGAGGATTGTGCTTTTGGCAAAATGTGGAAGGAAAAACTTTGACAAGAGAGAGAAAAAGAAAAGTAAGATATAGTGGGAAGAAACTATGACAGTGCTGTCTCCCTCGACTAAGTTAACTCAATAAATATACTGTTTGTGAAAGCAGCGTTATTCCGTTGGGTTGATATGAAGAATTAGATACGACACAATAAGGTCTCCACATGAGAGAAGCTGAGAATAGACAGTCAAACGGCTTCTTCTGTGAAGAAAATATATTTAAGCTCAATTATTTTGCAAAACTTCAATATACAAGGTTGACACCACTGTGATAGTCAAGAAGGTGAATATTGAAATATTCACCTCAATAAAACATTGTGGAGAAACTTCAACAAACTGCTTATGTGGCATCAACTCCATGACTAAATAACTTAATAAAACAGGGAACAAATTAGTTATTGTCTAATGATCATAGTTCTAATCATTAGGCAATAACCAATAAGTCAGCACTCTATGTAATTTACTCAAGGGGCATATTTTTTTCAAAGCAGGAGTCTGCCTTTGATTATCTGTGTGTGATAATCATGGCTGCTCAGTTGTATTTAGTTCAGCTGCAGTTGCCTTAAATAGATGGCATTTGCAATGACCTTTTTATTTATTTTTAAAGTGGTAAATAATTTTCCTTTTACATTTTTGATTGAGAGGTTTTTCCCAAGACATTACGTGATGTACTGCACATAAATTTGAAATATTAAAAAAATGTTTATATTCTAAAATGCAGTAAAAGGCATTTATTAAAACTAACTATTATAAGATTTTGGAGTTCATCAATGCCTGAAAGAAAAAACGTTTTGTCAAAACACAGGGTTCGTTCTACTTTCATTTGAGGGTAGCTACATTAGACACAAACATAAAAAAATTATTTCAACACTTAATAGCAGTGTAGTTCTTCTACTGCTCTAAATTTGCTTTAAGTGTTACAGGCGTCTAAATGTAGCACTGAACAGACAGTTTTATTTAGTTAAGACTGATGAGGAAAACAAGACCTATGTGGTAGTTGAACTTAGGATCTCTGGCTTCATAGCACGTCTTGCATCCTACTTAACTACCCAGACACATCACCCTCAGGTGCTCAGCTGTAAGTCCACTTGCTGCTGTGTTTCAGCATTTGAGTCAAGCCTCATCACAGACCATGAGCGAGCCACCTGGTGGACTAAGGCACTGGTATATTTAATGCTTTCTGAGCTTGGCTACAACTTATTCTTGTTTCAGATTGTGTGTAGTTTGATAATAACTTCATGAGCTGGATGAATTTAGCTTGTGCACTGTAACTGCAGTCACAGAAAGCTTGTAGTACAAAAACTAGTGCCAACAGCACATAGAATTTGCCAATCCATGTGTGGGTATCTCTTTATATAGATTACAGCAGCTGATTGCACATATTGTATTAATATTAAAATATTCTCTAAAGAACTCCACACAAAAAGACTGCCAGCCTTTTCTGTAATTTTTTGCAGAAAGCCAAGACATGTTTAGAGTAACTTCAGAAAATTACAGCCATCAGGACAAGCTTTGATCCTGTCTGGGCCATCCAGGAGAGATGTACACAAACAGAACATAAATATGAAAATGCATTTGCTATTTTTTAATTACCTGGACAACAAAAAGAACAAATGTCTATTTATTTAGCACTGCACCTCAATAATTTATTACTTAAATATGGAGCTTTTCAGTGGAATTTAAAACCTTGGAGTTATATTCCAATATATAGATTGTTCTATATTTGTTGTTTGCTGCTTCTGTGGATCACTGTGGTTCCGTTTTACCTTCATGCTAAATAATCTACTTTTTTCAAAATTGCATTATACGCATGAGTAAAGAACAGGAAAGCGAGCAGATGACTACCAGTTCTAAGTCTATGACAGTCTTTAGCTCATTTCTTAGCAGCAGAAGGCAGCTATGCTGGCTTCATTTTCATTCCTGCCACAGTATTTTTCATTTGCAGCAGAAAATGTCAAACTAAGCCTGGAGCATACAATAATGCAGAGAAAACCTGAATTTGCAAGTGAGTCAATCTTGAATCAATACCTTTAAAAACCAAATGAAGATCCTCTTCTAAATTGTTCAAACAGGCTTGTTGAATTTGGGTTTAGAAGCCAATTCCTGTCAATCATTTCTTTGTTTTTCGTGGATTGTGGGCTCTCCTCCTGCTGTACTTGTTAAACTTGTAAAACACGTCAAAGACAAATGTATTGTTCTGTTTACTCTGGCTGCCTATATAAACGGCCTTGGTAGAGTGACTAAAAGCTGGGTAACATAAATGGTATTTGTTATTTACAGCAAAATGTTAAGACACGTGTAATGTTTATGGTCATTTTTGTGTTACTTTAGTTATTTTGTATATCCATCCAACCTGCTGTATGATAACATTAACACAGCAGTGTTAATCAGAGGACAAATACAGTTGAAACCAGAAGTTTACATACACTATATAAAAAGACACAGATACATTTGTTTCACTGTCTGACGTGAAATCAGAATAAACTTTTCCCATTTTAGGTCAATTAGGATTTTCAAAAAATTATTTATATTTGCTAAATGCCAGAATAATGAGAGAGAGAATGTTTTTAAGGCAATTTTTATTACTTTCTTCA
>JAOXNZ010000064.1:12096430-12107631 GCA_028566095.1 Kryptolebias brasiliensis
CTGCGATGGACTTGCGACCTGTCCAGGGTGTCCCCCGCCTCTCGCACAGTGACTGCTGGAGATAGGCACAGGCTGCCTGCGACCCGGAATGGAGAAGCGGTTAAAGAAAATGGATGGATGGATGGATAAGGTTACTGTTGAAGCAATAGATTCATACTGTCATCGAGCACTGTAGCTCAGAAATTTTATTGTTTGCACTAATAAATGCTGCTAACTGGAAACTGCAATCGCAGGTTCTTTTTCCTATACTGTCATAAATATTGTTACCAGCAATTTCCTTGAGGCGTGATGGTATAATTTTGAGGTTATATTTATTCTAGTTGTCTCTGTGTGTCCCTGTGATGGACTGGAGACCTGTCCAGGGTGTCTCGCACAGTGACTGCTGGAGATAGGCATCATTTGCCTTGCAACCTGGAAAGGTAGAAGCGGGTAAAGAAAATGGATGGATGGATTTATTTTAGAAATACATCAGGAGGAAAATAGTGGCCCCTTTCACAAAACGCTTCAGATTCTTCTTTGCTGTTTCAGTGCGTCTGAGGCGGCATGGGAGGTTGAAGTCGACCAGCTTCTGTTACGCCTCCGAGCTGCCAAACGAGGTGGTCACAGAGCTGAAACAGTGTATACGTAAAGGTCAACTGGCTTTGTTGCTCGAGGGTGTGATGTAGTGATGACACAAACCTCGAATGGCCAGCGGCAGCTTCAAAAGAGGTTCGTCTTTGCGGCCTTTCTCAGAACTGTTTTGTGAAAAAGACCAGTGTCTCCAGCCAGTAGTGCTGTTGCACAGCTGCGACTCACAACCGTCTCAGCTGTTTGGTGGAGCGTGCAAACAGACGCCGACTTCTCAGACATTGTTTTGAATAAGAATGAAAGAGAGGCAACTCACACTGAAGAAGTGTGAAGGTGAGCATTAAGCACACCTAATACCTGTGTTGAAATTTTAACCCCCCCACTTTATTCTGAAGTAAGCTGTAAATTAAACTGAGGTTATGATTTTTGTCACACTTTAGTCAGATAATGATTGGGGGAGGACAGTTAGCTATTTTTTTCTGTATTTATGTAACAACTGCTAGGAGCATTGCCAACTGGATGCCGATGGACATGCTTTGCCTTGTGATTATGATCGCCACAGGAGATTACACTTGTGATATCTGTTGACATTTTGCAACCGTTAATATCTGCACAGCCACAGAAATTTTGGATGTGGGAAACTAGCACAGAAAAGTTCATCTTCTAAAGAGGTAAACGTTTTGACTTTAACTCTACATTTGCTCTCCATTCAGCTCTAACTGCAAGAGCAGGTCGAGATCAACCAGGAGTCATACGGACGATGTAATTGCAAATGTCGCTACATTATCAAACAGCCTCAGCTGGAACCAAATTAAATTGTCTTATTCTCTTGAAACCCGATGATTATCTTTGACAGTCCAGTTCTATCAGTGCACTGCACTCAATAATCCATCATCTGTGTTTCAACACAGCGTCATTAGTCCGTAGATTATCTCTCTGACAGTGTGAAGCTTTTAGGCCCAGAAGGGCTGTGTGCCGTGGAAATAAGTAAGTGCAGAGGGGATGAAAAGTAAGAGAACAGGAGCCATATGAAGGTTAGGAGTTTGACACTTTCAAAATGACGTCTCTGATCAGAGCATTGTTGCATTTGAATAAACAACAAGTTCACACACACATGCACGCATCCTGAACTGGTAGACAGGAAGTTTTGACATAAAATGTGATTCATCATGACCGTCACTGCTCTCCTGTCAAGCTACATTACAGAGCAGATGATGTCTTGCAAGACAGTATACTATGTGATACACTCTGGGCTTGGCGGTGACATGATGATACTTCTGGTCTTGTCTAATTTTAAATGACACCATAAAGTGGTTGGTTTTATTCTAATCTCCTCACCAGGAATCCAAAAGAGTTTGTAGATATGAGTTTATCAAGTCAGACAACCCCAGTGTGGGTCAAAACACTTGTATTATTGTGAGGAGGGCAACACCATCCATTATTAATGAAATCCATTAATTATGAATGGGATGTATGGGGGTTCCCATGCTGTAAGAGCAAAACATTTTCATTCAGTACAACAAATACAGACTTGTTGTAAAGTGGGTCTGCCCTTTAAATCACTTCTGTTCTTTACATTATTTATCTAAAATGCACTCTCATTGCTTTTGCTCTCAGTTTCATAATCAGACCTTTTCTTGTAAATCAAATAATAGACAATGACTGGTTTTCTCTGTGAATATTGTTGGTTTTTGTCTTTACAATGTGCTGCCTCAGATTCCTGCACATCACACACTGGCCTTGGTCCTAATCTGTCTCTGCTCATCTTCATCATACCGGTCCGTCAGGTGCAGGTGCAATGCAAATTTAAAACAACTCGCCCTCCAACGACAGTGACTACATAAACATAAACTGCTTCCTGCAAAGATTTATTTTAACAAGGAATTCTGGCATATATTCCCCAGCTTGCTCATTTCTCACACATCTCGCAGGTAGGAGCCTGTGTTCTTACCTTCTGCACCCAGCTTCATATCTATTCCCTCCAAGGAGTTGGCGGAGTCGCCCTCCTCCAGAGAGAGCCTTCCAAACGGGCTGCCAGCCATGCTGAACAACACCTCACTACGGGGCACACACTCTCAGCAACACAGCCCTGTGCTGTATGAGAGGCAGCCTGAGAGATCTCGCCTCCTTATCTCTCAACAATTCTCTCGTCTTTCTGCCAAAACAGCTTCTCGCTCTCTACTTCCTCTTTACCCGCTCTTGACGTGAATGTGTAGAAGCTGTGGCTAGCTGAGCGCCTCCTCCTCTGCATGAATGAAAGGGAATGGGAGAGGGCTGGGTGCATGAGTAAAAAGAGGAGGTGGGAGTGTAGAGGCAAGGAGGTATTGTGCCTTCTTGAAGAGGAGGGAGAAAAGAAGGCAGGAGCATTTTCTCTCCAGGATTCCCAGTGGGGGTAAACTGCAGCAGAGGATTGGCTAGTGGGACAAAGGTGTAGCCAAGCAGGTAAGGAAAGGGTTTTTAGTTACTGCTCTTAATTCTAAGTGTCAAAAGCCAAAAATACTGCAGCATCCAGATTTTATCTTTAGAGAGTAAAGGTACAATCAGTATTCAGTCCCATCCCTGCTTACACAGCTCCACAGCAGGAACATTATTTTTTGAAGCATTATATGCCAAGTTGTAGCAACTTACAAACTGCAATTCCAGAGTGTTGTCACCAGTGCATCAAGTTAAACATTACTGGACACAAAGGTGATCATAAGTAACATTGTCACAAGGTTGCTGTGAGGCTGAGGTGAAGCTGTAACATAAAATTTTACTCTGTAAGTTTCTACAATGTTACTTGCAACATTCCTGCTATTTATTTTAAAGTTTTGAAAGAAACATAAGCTCCTGCAGTTGATCTGTATAAGTAGAGCAGACTTTAGATACCCACTTCAGATGGACTAATGTGACTTTAGGTGTGATAATGCACTTTATCACATTTTAACAATGAAGCAACAGCATTTTTGATAAAGTGCAGATTAAATGATGGAGAAAACATTTAACAAACTATCTCAAGTCATCCACCTTGTATCATTTCAACAATGCAAAGCCAACGTCACCTTCAGCAAGTTGTAACTGTAATATTACAGTAATTTTTGTTGGATGTTACAAATGAAATGTCACAGTCACAGAGTGGTAGGCACTTACTGTGTTGGTAGGGATGACTCTTAGTTTAGAAAGCTACCAGCTCTAATTGACAGCAATGCAAACACAGCACCATGGAGGACAGACTGAATTACATATGACTTTTAACAGTAAAGTTACCCCCTACACAATAAATTATCAAAACATGAAAGAAACACAGAAAGAAGGTCACAGGTTCAGCTGGGGCCTTACTGTGTGGCGTTTGCATGTTCTCCCCTGGCAGCCGTGAGCTTTCTCCAAATACTCCAGTTTCCTCCCACAGACTAAAAACATGCATGTTAGGTTAACTGGTAACTCTAAATTGTCCCGAAAAGTCAGAGTGCAAATGGTTGTTTGTCTCTATGGGTGTCCCTGTGATGGACTTGTGACCTTTCCAGGGTGTACCCCACCTCTCTCTTAATGACTGCCAGAGATAGGCACCAGCTCCCCCATGACCCTGCATGGAAAGCGAGTAAAGAAGTAAAAAATGTATGGATGAAATAGTTATTTTTGTTTCAGTCTACAGGTTTGTTAAAAACCCAAATGTTCATATCAGAGCAATGAGGGTCTGCTACGTCTGGCAGTCTGTTTTTAAAAAAGGAAAGAGAAAAACCAATCATTAAATGTTCTACTTTGATGGAAAAAAAGAGTAAAAGAGTACCAGGCTAAAAAACTGCATACATTGTATTACATGCTTTTACAAAACAAAAAGAAAATTCAACTTGGCTAACAAGTGTTCGATAAATGTGTTAAAGAAAAAAAAAAAACAAGATTATTTTTGCAAAACTAGGATCAGTTCTAGAGATAGGCCTTTTGAATAAGTGCAACTACTGTCATTTTATTCAAAACTGAGTGCTGACTGCAACTTTTCATAGTGAATAAAAGGTAACTGTTGGAAGGTAGGGGTCAGAATAAAAGACTACTTTGTTGATTTTGTTCAGTTTAAATGAGAAATAAGTGAAAAGTGGTTACTGTAAAATCCATATCTGAGCTTTTTACTCCTGAACTTAGAGAAAAATACTGTAATGTAAAAGTTAGTTGCTCGTTAATAAAACTTGTGTGCATGTGGACAAAGTTCTACAGTTGTGACAAAAAAAACTACAATACAAAATGACAAATTTTGAAATGAGGTAAATACAGCCTCAGATGAGCAATAACAGTTGACCTATAAAGGCCTAGAGTTTATTTAACAAGCTCTAGGCTGAAAAAAAGCTGTGTGTAAAATAACTTGTTACTTACATTAAAAACAGAGATGTAAGTAGCAGGCAGGAGCTGTAAAACAAATGATTGAATAACTGATCATCAGTAAGTGTGCTGTAAAAGCAGAAGTTATAGCAGTTTGCTGGTGTGAAAAACCAAGATACCACCTAGGAAAAGATTAAGACCCTTTTTAACCAATTTGCAGTACATCATCAGATGTACAGAAAAAACTATTCATAAGGACAGCTGCTTATCCTCAGATAACAAACATGGTTGTGTGGCTTAGGTTTCTAAAGTTGTATTTGAAAAAGTACAAGATTTCAGAAACATTGTTCACTGGACAAATGAAATCCTTTGGCCATAATGCACTGCACCATATTGGGCACAAACTAAACACAGCACATCATAAATAAAACACTCATACAAACTCTGAAGCACGGTGGTGGAGGGCTGATGATATTGGCTTGTTGCTGCAGTAACAAAATCAGAGCAACTTGCAGTAACTGAGTCAATTATAAACTCTGCTGTACATCAAAGTATTCTAGAGTTAGATGTGAAGGTGCTTGTCCCACCCAAACAAGGTGGTGTTAAAATGATCCAGACCTCAACCTGCTTAAAATTCTGTGGTGTAACTTTAAGAGAGATTACATGAACAAATACCTCACATACCTCAAAATTGAAACCATGCTGTGCAGAGGAGTGGGCCAAAAGACCTCCACAACATTGTGTAAGACTGAAAACATCATACAAGAAACGATTGACCCAATTTATTGCTACTAAGACTGTTTTATAAAACACTGAATCAAAAGGTGTATTTACTTTTTGACACCATTTCTGCATTCAGACTGCAACAACCGCAATTATGTAAACAACTTAATAAATATTAGCATGGTGTAATATATCGTGTGCTGCTGCATTTGAGTTTGTATTTATTTGATTTAGAATATGGTAGGAGCAGTTATTTTTCATCCTGTCCCAAAACAACCAAAAATAAAATCATTTTTTTAAACAAAAATGATCTGATTTAATACAAAAAATATTGTCTATATGTAGTTTTTTTTTTTTTTATCTAGTCCTTTTTAACCCTTTATGACTCTAAAAATAAAAGTACCCCTGTGGAAACTCTGCTTTTTTTAAATCTAAAAAAAAAGGACGTGATTTGATGTGAAGAGGTGTCTCACTGTGAGTTGGTAAAAATGTCAGTAATCCAGTCTCAGCTCTCCTCTTTTTGCAGAAATCAAGACTGACTGACAGTTCGCTCCGAACACAGTTGGACTCTCAGTGGAGCTCCTTTTCTCTCCAGCAGCCAACTGCTGGAATTTATTATTTCACAGAAAAATAAGAAAAATAGCTCAAAAAGCAATAAGTTTAAAAACAAAAAAGCCCCAAAAATGATATAAAAATACATCTGCTCATGGGCATTTTTTATCTGATGTAAGTTTCAAGCAAGATTTTTTTTTATGTGAAATGAAGTGTTCGAATGAAAAGTTGTGGATACACTTGTGACATGTATTTGTGCAAAAGTTTGGACCTGGAAAGGCCTGGAAAGTATACAGAAGCTAATCCTGCAAGGCATGACTGATCTAAGCTGGAGTTTTAGCTCTCCATTAGCCAGCTCATTAAGTCATATTAGAAGTGAGCAGATGAGATAAATGTCTTGAGTCCAGGGATAACCACAAACCATTCTGTGTCTCTTCCTACTTTTCTTTCCCTCTCTCTCACACACACACACACACGGAGAGCTGCTTCTACTGTAAGAAGATCAAGACGCTTACCAGAGTCGGAGCTGGATGTTGCGACGGGCATTTTAAAGATGGGCTCCTCCCAGTATTCACCACAAATCTTAGTAGGTCAACTGTAATGAAAAGGAGAATTGGTCACTGTGAGGATTAATGCACCAATCTTTAGAAATTAAACTACTTAGGAAGAATTAAAGGTAAAACAATAAAAAGAGCTGTTGTTGGATTAAGATTGATCTCTCTTTGTTGAACTAACAAGGTCTAAATCTAAGCTTTACAAGGACCTGACAATAAACTGACCAGCACAGAGCATTCATATTCAACCTAAAAATAGCTCCACGCATGACAGCCAACTTTATCAATGTCTAATAATAGACAGGGCTCTGTTTTGCTCTGTTAACATCCAGTTTTAGCCTTCATATCCGTTGGGAATACAATTAACATCAGTTGGAAAAACAGAGAGCGGCTGGATGAGTGGGAAGGCCAGCTAACATTAGCTTAGTGAGGATCTCTGTTATCCCTAATTGATCCATTTAAGATCGGGCAGCAAGAAAAAAAAAAAAAAAAAGGAAAAAAAAACAATAAGCTTCACAGACAGAAGACTGAAAGATTTAGTGTCTCCCAGCAGCAGCTATGTGAAGGAGGCAATGGATGCAAGGCTTTCTTTCAAATTTCACAGGAATAATAGGTTAACAAATGTGTTGGCCAAAAAGAAATTAAGCACCCAGACAGAGTGGTTGACATGAACTAAAACTGCACGTGTTGAAAGGTCATGTATTCCAATGAATACAAGATCAAATGAACTGAATAACAGATTCAGCAGTATGGACACCCTGCTGGCCCCATGCGGCTGGGTGTGGCATCCCCTTGTACCAGAATACAAGCAGAAATTTAGTGCGGAACGAACAAAGTTGTACAGCTGTGTGTCCTCTCCTGAAGCATGTCAGCCCATAGCTGCTGTAACTGGCCCTTGAGATCCAGCAAATCACCACTGGATTGGAGTTGACTTCATGCCTGATACCACACACATTTAATTAAGTAAAAGTGGGGGACCTGACTGAGCACAGGACGAGCTCAACATGATGGAGGCAGTCTACAGACACATGTGCCAGGAGTGGATGTGCATTGTCTTGTCTTGTTTAAAGACTGTACTAGGTTGAGCTCTCAGGAGGGGTAAGACATGTAGACATGTAGTATGTTATTGACATAGCTCTGTGCCATCAAGATCCCCCAAATCACTACCTTTTTTTAGCACAACTATACACACATGATGGTCATCTGGAATAATGCAGAACTGAGATTCATCACTGAACATGATATGATGCTGCTCACCATTAGTCCATGCCTCCCAGCTATGACACCACTCCAAAGTCAGCCATCTCTGCTCTAGTGTTTATAATAGTCTGAACTGTGTTGGATAACCAGAACCTTCACAATGTGTGTCTTCATGCACCCATTAGTTTAACATCAAACTACTGTGACATCTGTATGCCCCACATGTTGGGCAATTACACAATACAACCACCCAGCCTCATGCAAACTCACAATGTGACCCATATCAAACTTTGTCAAGTGCTGGTAATTCTGTCTAATTTGTCTACCAGGCTTCCTCTGTTTTCTCGTAAGCTTCACACAGTACGTTGAGTGACTGTCGGACACTCAAGCAACTGCCTGATAACACTACAGCGCCACTTGTGATCCTACCATTAGCCCTCTGCTGCCTGTTCTAGAGGTGCCAGCACCCAGTTCCTTACAAATCGAATCATTTACACACCCATTACTGGTCTGAAGAGTAACTCTGACATGGTGCAACACAATCTCAAGGCCAACAATAAAATTGAGCCCTTGAAACAATTTCCCTTGCTGTTGATTAACTTACAACAATAAAAATTGTGTGTAAGAGTTTGTTGGTTTGTTTCCACTTGTGTTGGGTTGTCAGTTAAAATAGCTGCTACTGTTATTCATTGTCCTGGGAGAGCTAAATCTAGTTCTCAAAGTTTTGTGAAACTTGTAAAACACACAAATTCCAAAGGCAAGAAAATTATGGAGCACTGGACACCTAAACAGACCCAGAAAAACCAAGAGACACCAAGCTCATAGAAAACAACTGAAAGAAGGAAGATCAGATTAGTTACAGGGCAGGGAGGCTGTGGTTGTCCCACCTCAAACATGAGGTGGGAGAAGAAATAGAGGACCACAGAGGAATTATAGTGAAGAAGAAAAGAAAGCAGGTGATGGTAAAGAGACAACCATATCCAAGGATGCTAATTCAGTTTCCATGACAATAGTTATTCTGAGTGAAACCAATGCTGTGGTGGTCAAAGCGGAGCAGAAGTCACCACAGGGTCAATGCTTCTAAATCTGTGTGAGAACAGAAAAGTTCTTCAGCTTCATTGTCTTTGCTTCAGTATATAAAGAATTAAACAGAACAAGGAAAGCATAATACAGGGTAAAAAAATTACCACGTTATAAATGATTTATCTACGACCTCCACTGCTATTTGTTTAAGAAAATGAAAAAAATACAGCGTTTTTCCAGGTGGAATTACAGAAATCCTTTACTACTTCTGAGCAAGTAATACTTCTTAGCTGGCTTCTAGATGACATTTTCCATTAAAAAACACATCTCTCTAAGTTCTCCTTTATTTTCTCTGGTACTTAATTTTGTTGATTTGATTGGTGCAGAGATAAAACTCTATATGTCTTGACTTGAATGTCTAAGACGTTGTGCCTGAGCATTTTATCAACATATTAAGCTTTAAGAAGATTGCCATTCCATTTTTAAGAGGACAAAAAAAAAAAGTAAAGAATACCTGTTTTGTGTGCAAAGTGTTGATTTTAGGTTGATGCATTTTTTTAAAAATCTGGTTCCAGCTTCAGGTACCAGTATTCTTGCTCTATGTCTATAGATTTCTTCATATTACTTTAGAGTTTAGTAACATTTTGGTACAAGAATCTCTGCCTTTTTCCCCCCATTTCTACTCTGATAATAATATCACATTTATTTAGCTTGGCCTTTATGCAGTCCAACTCAGTGCAGCAGCTTCAAACGATTGCAGTTTTGCCTTTGTGGCTTGGGTTATCTTTCCAGCAGCAAGACGTGTCTAGCTCTGATATTGGATTGTCTGACTTCTGTAAATCTAAAATTATTGTGAGTCGAGTTCTTAACAACGCAGAACACTCCCTCTAGCTCATCCCGGGCATCCTGTGTTCGCTCTGTGAAAAAGACAGAGCCTGTTAAAAATTATCAGAGGCCACGCGGCAGCTCGGAAGTCAAAGCCAATTGCGGCGGCAGAGCTTGGCCGCAAACTAAGGACTGGACGGACAAACTGCGGGGTTGAGATAAGTTATCGGGGGAATGGGCGGGCTCTCAATCAGCATCAACACCCCGCAACTCTTCTTTTATGTCACTGATGGCGTAAAATTGCCCGAGAGCTAATGACGGTACAGCCATAACCGTTGGTGGCATTTTGTTGGTAATTGGTGCCATTTTGTTGAAGGGAAGCCTTTAACGTGTAAGCAGTAAACAAGCTTCACAATCGATGAGTGAATAGATTTTCTGAACAAAAAACATTAAAGCCAATGAAAAGCAGCTTTTTGCTTGAGAAGGAAAATACCTGAATAGACGACTTTGCAGGTGAGTCTGTACAATAATTACTTTATCTCGTGTATCTAAACTGCCTCTATTCTTCAAGCTAATTCCTCTCTGTCTCTATTCGTAACCTGACAGACACACACACACACACACACACTCATCCAAACCTCTGTCCTCTCTGTATAGTAGAAAAGAGCAGCTCAGTAGCACATTTGCAGACCTGCTATCTTCTCGGAGCAGTCTATCAAAACAACAGGCCTGTTTTGTGTGTTCAGTCTGTCCTCACAGATGTATAAATATTTTTAAGACACCTTGCCTTCTTGTTTATTTTTTCAGGGTAACAACAGGCTGTTTTTTTTTCCATTGCCACACTACAAATCTCATGTCACTAAAAATAAGCGCCGATAAATCAAAGGTTGAAGCTTTGGAGCCTTAAGAATAAAGCCTACATCCAGTGTGCTCAGGTGTTTGTATGTCAAGTGGAAAACACCTTGAGCTCTTCTGACAATGAGGCCGAATTAAAGCCCGTAAACAAGCTCACGCATACTTATGAACGCACGTGCACGTGCACCAGCAATCGAACGAGCCTTAATCCACACATGCATGCTGTGGCGTCAGGTCTAAAAATAACCCTGTGCTCCCACAGGTTCATCTCGTCTCATTGCTTTACATGGGAAAACTGTCGTATCCAAGACAACCACGAGGAGCTTGCTGCCTCTTTTTTTTACTCTCTCTCTCTCTCTCCTTTCCCGGCTCTTTGCCATGGCAACAAGGGAAAATGCGTAAAATAATAATAAGCTGGAGCTCAAACTGGGTCTAATGAAAGGCCTAAAGTACAATTTAACACTTACTCCCAGTTGGAGAAAATGCTTTAAATCAGAATCATTTTGTTTTTCTGTTCAGAGAAGTGCATTTTATTTTAATCAAATATTTGTTTCCTGCTGCTTGTTTATATATATATATATACACACATACATATTAGGTACACCTGTCCAA
>JAOXNZ010000064.1:12115802-12140924 GCA_028566095.1 Kryptolebias brasiliensis
AAGGAAGATTTTTGAGTATCAGAATATCAGAAAGAATCTCCTCCGGGAATTCCTGTCTGGGCACTTTAGCTGCAGGTCCCTTGTTGGTCCGTGCACTCATCAGTCCTGCATGCATTATTCAAACGGTGATAAAGCTTTTAATACATTCTGCAGACAGAGGTCACAGACTATACACAGGTCAGTGTTTGACACGCTCCTGTTGAAACAAGTGTAGAGTGCTTTAAGGGAAAGTCATCTGAAGTAAATGTCTAAAGATTGAATTAAATGACTCATGGTGCCAATGGATCAAACATCACAACCTTTTCCATTTAGAGTTCAGACCTGCACAGAAACATTCGGAGTGGGGGGGCAGAATTAAGAGATTAATATGGTTTAAGGATGCTTGTTTTACACGAGTACCCTCATAAAATGAGTTTGAACACATTTATTGTGCGCCCGGCGCAGCAGCTCCTGTTTGTCTTGGCTCTTCACGGTCTGCTGTTCACCTCATGACGCCTGACAGCAGCTCTTATCCAGAGGTCTCTCTTCGGAGCGAGCGTGCAAACATTTGCAGCTTTAGTTTTCTGCGCCCCATTTATTGGTTAATTACGCCTTTTCAGCTCTGCCCACAAACTTTCTCTGGGACTGCGATCGGGGCTTTGTGACGGCCACTCCAAAACACCGACTTTGTCGTCTTAAGGCCACTTTGTGACTAATTTGGCCGTCTGCTGAGGGACATTGACCATTTGGAAGACCCACCTGGGCTCAAGGTTTAACTTCCTTGAGATGTTCAGTATTTCCACGATTTTTTTTTTCCTCTTAATGCCATCTATGTTACGAAGTTCACTAGTTCCTCCTGCGGCAAAACAACCCCACAACATGATGCTGCCACCCCCGTACTTCATGGCAAAGATGGTTCGAGGTTTTTCCTCCAAATGTAACGATGGTCATTTTGGCTAAAAAAGGCCAGTTTTCGTTTCATCAGACCACAGGACGTGTGTCCAGTCATTAAGGTCTTTGCCCCTGTGTACATTCGAAAACTGTAATCTGTCTCTTTTATGTTGCTTTCAGAGTGATGGCTTCTTCCTCCCTGAGTGGCCTTTCAGCTCATGTTGGTTCACGATTTGTTTCACTGCGGATTATGACACTGACCAGCTTCCACAGCATCTTCAGAAGGTCTTTTGCTTTCATTTTAGGGTTGATGTGCACATTTCGCACCAAAACACGTTGATCTCAGGAACACAAAACCTCCTACCTGAGCGGTATGATAACAGTTTATATTGGTTAGAACTGTTTGAACGGATGAACCTTCAGGCATCTGGAAATTGTACCCAAGGATGAACCAGAGTTGTGGAGTTCGACGATTCTCTTCCCTGAGATCTCGGCTGAGTTCTTTTCTCGTGATGTCACTCGCAGAAGCAGTGGGTTTGAGGTGCCTTATAATGGATCACAGGTGTGCCTCCAGTTCACTCAAATGTTGTCAACTAACCTATCAAAAGCTTCTGACACCATGACACCACCATCGGGGCTTTCCTAAATTGTTTAAAGGCGCAGCAGTCTTAGTTTGAAGAAAAGTAAGAAAACCTTCTGTCTTTCATTATTTGGGCATTTAGCAAACAGAAGTAATTTGGGGAATCCAAAGTGACCTAAAACAGGAAACCTTTATTCTGATTTAATGTCAGACAGTGGAAAAAAAAAAGGGCATGTGTCTTTTAACAGTGTATGTAAACATCTAGTTTGAACTGTATTATTAAAGATACCCACATGAATAAAAGACCAAGGTGTTGCTTTGGCTTTGCCTAACTTTAAACATCAATAATTCTCTTTGACTAAATTTAGCGAACGAACTCAACAATTCTGTCTGTTTTACTTGCAGCTGTCGGTCACACAGTTAGTACAGGGTTTATACGCTTAGATTTACAGGATGTTTGTTTTGTATTTATGCATTTCCGTGAACACCGGCTGTTCAATTTGATGAGTTGCGCGTTGAACGGTATTGTAGCTCGACGATGCATTTGTGCATTTTGTTTTCAATATTTTTTTCACTTTCGGTAACTAGTTTCCAGTGTTTTTTGGACAAAACCACCACAAAAACAAAACAAAAAAGGTTGTGCATTCATTAAAGAAATGCATATCGCCCGTCTCCTTTCATCATGCCAGAGTGTTAAGCTAAGATCATCTTAGAATGAGAAATTATGGTATAACAGTTTTGGTCAAACATTGAAAATTACATTATGCCCAATCTCATGCAATATTGCCCGATCTGTTAGCACTCAAAGAATGTGTTGTATGTGACTCTCAGCTACTACCACATCAATTCTTGACTCAATATGTGCAAAAGTGACTGATTTATAGCCATTTTTGTGTCGGCTAAGCTCAATTAGCTGTGGCGGCCGTCTTGGATTGGACTGACACCAAAAGCTAGTCAGTTGTAGATGTTCAGCCAGTGATTATCTTCTGAGAGTTTCATTAAAATCTGCCCAGTGGTTCACGAGATATTGTACTAAAAGAGACAGACAAACGCATGGCAAAACATCATCACCCGCCGTTCACATTTTGATGAGTGATAAGAACCTATAAACTGATTTTCTTTTTATAAAAACTCTAATTGTAAATAATAATTTATAATAATAATAATTTAGGATAAATCAGGTGTGGCCATGACGAGTCAACACACAGTTTTACATGATTAAAACATGTTTTCTCAACACAGTAAAAGGCTGCAGACACTCTGTGTGGATTTTCTCCAGCAGCTCGTTTCTGAGAGGCTGCAGGCATGTTGCACAGTTAGAACATTTCCAGAAAGAGAAAGCCTTTTTGTTGGCGTTTCAGGGTTGACTGCATGGATGTAAAATAATAAAAACCTGTCATGTTGATGGGGAACATTAGAGAACGCTCCTCTCAGGGGAAGTCATGACAACTCTTTTTTCTTGCTGTTTATAGAGTCATAAAAAAACAACGCTTTCTGTCTTCGTCCGTCCCTAAGCCGTGGTCAAAAACACACACCTTGATTCGAACATAAATCCCAGCTGACAGTCTCTGTGGAGCTGAGACCGACCGAAGCAGGCAGTTAAAGTGAACCGGACCGCGCCATAAAGGCTGTGAGTGGACTGTGGCATCGCCCACTGATTACACCGACCAGCTCTGAGCCAATTATTGGGACATCATTCAAGCTAAAACCCTGAAACAATCGGTGTTCGGGATCTTCACGTCAAGTCGCACTCAAAAATATTGCAAGACAATTTCTCTGAAATTGGAAAATTGTGGCTTTTGACGGCAGCGGTTGGTGAAACCCAATCAAACATTTGATTCAACTAGCTTCCATTTGCGCTCATCCTGGTAATCACCTCCCGCTAACAGTGTTTGTCCTGAACATTTAGTTAATTCTGCCACAGTAATCGGCCCTATCTGCATTCCAGCTACCGCCCATAAAAGTCAATGGCAAGAAGCGATAATATGCACAAGACAAAGTCATTAGCTCGCTCCAGCGTTTATAGGTAAACAGTGAAAAGCTAACCGCTCCCAGATAAAAGGGAAAAGGGCAGACAGTTGAAGTTGTCACAGTCCAATAAACCCCTGGCTAATGCACTCCTGAAGGGCCATTTGGGCTCCCAGACAGGGGTCAGAGCTTGAGCCGCAATCAAGCTTTGGTAATAGGACCGGTGGGAAGTCGCTGATTTTTGAAACTTTTTACACTCTTTCATCTTGTTCAATTTCCACCAACTTTTTTTTTTTGTGCATCAAGATGTCCAGGCCTGTTTTATGTAAGACTCAGACGATCATTTCAGCTAAGGGCGATAACTTAAACTAGTGAAATTTCTGAAGGGAATTTTGAAGGGGGCAACGCAGCTTCGGCTCAAAGTTCCAACCGAACTTTGTAAAAAATCTAAGCGAAGAAATAAAACTTTTAAAAAGCCTCCATTTTCATGTACGAACTATAGAAGAGGCGTAAAAAAAAAACCCAAGAGCAAAAGAAACATTAAAGTACCATGGTAACCACACGCCTGTGTCTGTCACTCTCTTAATGAGAGGCAGACTGAAAAGTAAGCCTCAAACAAACGATCACTGTGCGAAAACCACAAGTCAGAGCTTGAACATTTTTGGACCGTGAGCGGCAGAAAACTGATGGTTGCACGTTTGAATTTTTATGTTTCTACAGGGTTTTATGTGACGCGTTAACAAGACCCTTTAAGTTTAGAAGTTAAATTATAACACAATCTCTGCAAGCTTCAGTGTGACCCCCTCTGGATTTTGGGGGGGATTTGAGTGAAAACCGTGAATCCTATAGCAGTGAGAAAGAAACTCTGTGACAGAAGACAAACATGACCACATTTTGATGTATAATTTGTACCAAAAACAAATGTAGGAATAAGAAGAGTTTAGGCTTATGCATTAGCCCACTTAATAAATCCGAACATTGGAGATCTACTAACTGCGTGTACCTGTGCTCCATTTTCCTTTGCACCACCCAGTCCAAATAGGAAAATCACGCGCGCGCACACACGTGCACACAAGTCCATTCAAGTGTAGGAACCATCTCCCAGGAGAATGTCTGACTCCTTCCTGCCATCACTGACAGAAAGAGGGGGAAATGATTATGCACTTTTAGCCTTATCTCCAGTGTGTGTGTGTGTGTGTTTGTGTGTGCGTGCGTGGTGGGTAAGGGGGCTAATACGAACAGAGTGCTTTTCAGGTCCAGGTCTGTTTGCGCAGGACAAGAGACAAAATGGGGGGGGGTTGATTGTGGTCCTTTAGTGTGTTAATCCATGAGCAGCTAAATGGCTTCGAAGGAGGCCATCAACGCAGATGTCGCAGGACAAAATCTACCATTTTTCTTTTATCTTACACTGCGGGCTTTACCAGACACGTCAGCTGTAAGACAGGGACGTGTGATTCTGGTCTCATTTGCTTTGGAACACACTGCTGCCTCATTTGGATCCCAGAGGAGTGAGGCTCATTTTCTTTCGTTGTCTTTTTTTTGTTTTTGTCTTTGTTGGAAAGCAGAGCTGATCAGATACTGAAACATCTCACCAGCGGGCCGGCAGTGACCGCCTCAGTCACACCACAGGCATGAGAAGAGGAGGAGGATTTAATACAGAGGCTAGTCTGGACTACAAAAAAAAAAAAAAACTTGCAATTTGCCATTTAGGTTCCCTTAAAATCTGTAGTGCTTTTTGTTTTACGAGATGGATCCACTTCGCTCTAGTAGGAAGCTGATGCAGAGGTGCCGATGACTGGATAAGTCATAAGTGCACCGACATCATCAACCAGATGTGACTCACAGCTGGGATGATGCATTGATGCTTCACAAGAGATTAAACGACGTTTCCCAAAAGCTGCGCCGGTTTCAGGTTTCTCAGTAAGCCAAATCTGTTCATAGGAAACCAATTAGACAAACACAAAAAGACTACATGAAGAATGAAGTCCACAATCTAAACATAATAAAAAAAACACATCTACAACAGTTTATTTTAACAGTAATGACTGCAGCATACGAGCGATTGGTCACAAATAACTCGTATCCCTTCCGACAGATTGCTTTTCTCCATTCCATGAAACTTGAGGGGAAAAAAAAAAAAGTATGGTTTGAGTGAGCAAATAAAGGTTGGTTTTCTTGTTTTGGGCCAACAGCGAAACACAGCTCCCGTTTTGAAATCAATCACTCTGAATCTAAGGCTTAGAGGTGTGTGAGAGTGCTCGTATATCAGGCACACCTTTGAAAAGCAGAGGGGATGAAGATGTTGGAGAAGGGAGACGTGTGGAGAAAAACTTGTCTTTTTCAGCCAGTCAAGACTCAAAAAGAAGGTTATGAAACAAAGAAAAGAACCTTTTAAACATCCCAACAGATCTAGATAAAGTTTGCTTTTTTTTACTTTAATGGCTTCAAAATGTTTCACCAAAGTGCTGCAGTTGACAAATTTACTACAAGACACAGCTACAGTAATGTTATTTATGGTGAACTGTTCTGGAAAATGTTTTATATGATCATGAATATAAAGCTGATGGAGGGGCTGAAGATTTGGCAGCACTGAAGTGATTCATACTAGCCTGCTAACTTTATAAACTAATAAAACTGTTACTTCTAAATAAACTGGTAAATATACAAAAACTCAAAATTGAACCTTTATTTGACAAGTAAATGAAACAAACAGCACCAAAGAAGTGAGTATGAACCTATTCACTGGCTATTTTTTGTTATTGTGCTGTAGGATAACAACAAATATAATTAGGATAAAAAAATAAATCTAGGATCCGATTTAAACAGATCTGTCAGGACAGAAAACATTACCTCTGAGGGTGGTACTAATAAAACCCTCTGTTTTAATGGGATCTTCTTATTTATGGAAGTCAGTCACACTAAAAGCCGTTCTTATCTTTGGGAACTAGAACCCCTTCTTCTATAAAAGAAAGTTGAAATGTGGACTTATACATTTGTTTTACTCCTAGGATGTACAGCTTTCCTCACTGCATAATACATCTAGTCACAGGTTATTTCCACATTCAGCAAAGTGACTGGAGTTATCCAAGATGGTGTCGAGGGTTGATACTGATGATGGTGACATTATTTCTCTGTTCAAGTTTTTACTTGAGCAGAAAATATATTTTGTGAATTCACGTCAGGGGGAAGGGTGTCCCGATCCCTTTTGTGATGTAAGGTGAAGGGATGAGGCATGAGCTCCCCCCCTCTGAAAAAAAGCTCAAAATGTAAGTATTTTCAGTTAAAATGATCTTTTCTGACACCAACGCCATTCCGATGTATTCCAAAGTTTTACAGTCTGTATCATTGTCTATGATCCTTAATAAGCAGAAGCAGAATAAAGAAAACAGTCATTATTCTTTGTTAAAATAATTCACTGTGAGCTGTTTAAGGGCCCAGAGGTACCTGTCTGAAGTGTTTGTTGGATGCTGTTATACACCAGTTAATCTATTGTACAGAAAATTTATTACAAAGTCTTTTTGCATTTTATGAAAAGATGTGTTTTTACACCATTCTTTTTAAAAACAGGCTTTGTAATAAATTCTGGCAAAGGCATAGCGCTGTAATTTGTGATCTGAGCCTATGTGGGACATTCTTGAGGTTTTTTTTACGTTAATTACATGACAACCACCAAACATCCCATTAATAACGTGCAGCGGTGTCACAGTAGCACATGGGACGCCTCTCAGATCTCTTTACCATCAGTCTTCTCCGCGCTCAAACCTGCCGGTCAATTTCCTTTTAAAAAGTGAGATGAATGGAGTTAATCAGCACATGGGAGCTGTGTGCATCACTCAGCTCCAGCTTGTCCTGCTGTAATAAAGCAGGCTGCCGCTCTGAGTAATTACTCTCATCTGTCTTAGCTGCAGCAGCAAAGATCTGACTGAATAAAGGCTTTCGGGCAGACCGAGAAACATGTTGAATTAAACTGCCAACCTAATGTTTTACTACATTGTTGAGCTAAAATTATGTGATTAAAACTAATGATGGAGTGAGTGAAATTCACATACAGTCCTGACGCTGCATAACTGCTCCGTACAGAAAGAAGAAGGGTTTATTCATTTTTTTTCAAAAAGTACTGAAATTCACCGTTTAAGAGAATCTGTTAGAAGAAACAAAAACAGAAATTTAAGCTCCGCCCCCTTCTTTCTGCAGAACTGTCTCTACCATCTTGGGTAAGAACGTTTCCAGGAAATGAAAGAAGTCAGGAAAAACTCCCGCCTCGTCGCTGCTTGGCTCCAACTTGAGCAGCGCCCTCGTGCTTTCCGTTCCACCGACCATCAGGAGCTGAACTTTGAACTCCAGAGGCTCCCTGAGCTCTGGCTCTTTCTCTGTGATGTAAGCTGTGACCTGGGACTCCAGCTCCACACAGCTGCCCTCGGGCTTACAGTCTGCATCTTTCACGAGCTCCCTTCGCACTTTTCTCCTGCCAGCCCATACAATGTGCGTCTGCACACATGTCCACGGAGGGATTTGAGGCCTTCTCCTCTTTGCCAACCTCGGCTTTTTTCCATGAGGTGACACCGAGGAGTCACTGCCAGAAGATAGGGGCCTCTTGGCGCCAATGGCTGCTGCACATGAAGAGGTGGCTTCGTTCTGAGACTCAACACTCTCAGTGCTGTCATTTAATGATGCACTGATTGAAGCTGATGTAGTTTCCATATCCTCAGCATCAACAGCTGCATCCTCTCTAAATAACGCCTCTTGGGGGGCGTCCATGTGGCACTTGAGAACAGTTTTCAGTACGACCTCCACAGCGGAGCAAACCTTCTGGAACCACAGCAGCCTGAAAGCGTCTCCTGCCGCATGCAGCTCGTCACGCGGCACCTCTGGCAGCGACGTTGACTTGAAGGGGATATCGATGGTCAGCTGCTCTGGCTTGTTATGCTGGACTTCCACGTGTGGGGTAAACAAGCGCAGCAGCCCCCACGGCTTCCCCTTGGTGGACTTGTGCTGGAACTGCAGGCTGCGGCAGTACTTTTCGCCCTCCTGGCACTCCTTCTGGAAACTGCGCAGAGAGCGCTCGTTCAGGTTTCCAGCCACGTTGTGGGAGAGCTCAAAGGGGTCCAGGAGATTTAAGGGGCCCAGTTTGGGACGATGAGGATGGGCCTTCGTGGGTTGTTCCTCTTGCATCTTCTCATCCTCTTTAGTCTTGCTGAGGAAGTTTACAATTGGAAGTGCATGTCCCTCCCTAAGGGATATGACACTACTGGCAAAATCAAACTTGGCATAGAAGGAGAAGAAGCCTGAGAGCAGGGAGGCTGAAGGAGAAAACATGGAGACTTACAGTTAGGTCTGAGATGGAGATTCAAGAGATTAGCTTAAGTTACATTTAGGTTTCAGCAGGAAAATGCCTGACTAGCAACAGTTCTTTTTAATTGACTTTCACTTACAGAGGTCCTGTGTGTTTTTGCTGGGCTGCACAGCTATAGGCTGACTGGGGAACGTGCAGTTCCAGCCTTCAATCTCACATTCCTCCTCCTCACCTGCAGAGGTCAAACAAGAAAACAAATCATAGAAACTTATAATAATAGAAACTAAATAATTTGCAATTAATATTTTAAAAAACAACAGCAAGAGTACTTCTAGCAGACTCCTGTGGTAGAGGAAAGAAAAATGAAACTGGAATTCATTTCTCCTGATGGTTTATAAAGAGAACTTTTTGTTTTTTTTAATCTCTGTACTCCAGTTCGCACATAAAGTTTACCTCCACCTGTTTTCCTGCTCTCACTGTAAAGATTGATGTCTGCAGGGAAAGGTGTTTTAATTAAAAAGTGCACAAGTTGAAGCTGCAAACAAAAGGTGTGTTATTTATTTATTTTGAATTCTTTTAATTTCATAAACACACAATCACCTGTAAAAAGCAGCTGTGTGTGTAACAGCAGTGTGATGTGATTAAACTTCCACCCAGACTTTAATAACCCTTTTAAGTGTGTTATTTTTTACATGTGAAAATTATTTTGACAGCCTCCGGGCAATTAAAGCATTTTTCTCAATACAATCATGTGCTTGCATGGATTTTTCTCTTGTGTTTGTTGGCAATATAATAAATAAAGATTTGGAAGTTGTCTATCAGCTCATTAACATAAATCAAATAAATTTAGTTATAAAACTAACACGGCCAAACTCATCCCCTTATGTGGAATGTTTGGGGTTCTGCATAAATCAGTGACTGTATGTTTAACTCGTCATAAACAGACACAAACAAGCAGTTTATGACGTGTTTGAGCAGCTGAGAGGGTTTCAACTCTGAATACTCGCAAAAGCAAGCGAGAATAGGTGCGCTTCTCGTGCACAAAGAGGACCAGCGCCGCACTTACAGGCCATGTCTTTGAGCTGGTCAACAGTGGGGAGGACAGGAGGGTCACAGTTTTGCAGGCAGAAGATGATCAGCAGGGTCAGGGCGTAGTTGTTGAGGAGGGGGCCAGCGCCACTGGGATTACCTGCAGGTCAAAGGTTGATGACATGAAGAAGCTGTGCGTTTGTCTTTGCAATCATCATTTTTGGGATGTTATGAGATTTCGCGCGTCAGGCAGCTGTGCTACAACCCCAATTCTGAAAAAGTTGGGACGTTGTGTAAAATGTAAATAAAAACTGATTGCAATGATTTGCAAATCTCATAAACCCATATTTTATTCACAACGGAACATAGCAAACATATCAAATGTCAAAACTAATCATAAATCATACCAATTTTTGGGGGGAAAAATAATGTTGAATTTAATGGAAGTAACACAGCTCAAAAAAATTGAAACAGGGCCACGTTTCCCTCTGTGAAGCATCTCCTCTTCTTTTAACATCAGTCTGTAAACATCTAAAACTGAGGAGAGCAGCTGCTGGAGGTTTTAGAGGGAATGTTGTCCCATTCTGGTCTGATGGAGGATTCTAGCTGTTCAACAGTCTTCTTTGTTAGATGGGAGAACATGTTGTTCCAGCACCGTTAGATACTTTTCTGCATTGATGTCGCCTTTTCCGATGTGTAAGCCGCCCATGCCATATGCACATTTTATACAACATCCCAACTTTATCAGTGTTGGGGTTGTAAATGAACTTTTCACGTTTGCTTTATGCATTTTTACAATGCAGTATAAATGAGGATTCCAGCGGCCTGAGTTTCGCTAAAGTAATCTTAACAAATCCACAAACTGCAGGACGCTCTTTACCACTGATTCATTCATTCATATATCGAGGTTGCAAAATTTGTTTTGACGTTAGAAAGTTTATTTCTAAGACACCAATCATTTCCTTTAATTATTTGTTTTGATGAAAATTGGCATCACTGATCAAAGCAATCGCTTCAAGATCCCAATTTAGGTTTAAAACGGCATTTTTACAAGTCATCACGCTCTCCTTGATGAAAGGTGCATTGGCAGCATTGAGGATAGAGTTCAAAGGGAACAGTCAAGAGAATAAAAGATAATTAGTGGGCTTTTCAGCGAAGAAGACCCTTAATAACGTTTCATTTAAAATCAGAGCCTGTACACAAAAGGAGCTGAAATTTTTTCGCCACGGCTTCCATAACAATGTACTAATATATTTATAATAAAGTGAAAAATCAGAGGGTTGAGAGCGTTTGATCCAAGGAGGACTGTGCGGTTCTACTGACATCTGTTGGTCAAAGAATGAAACAGCACAGCAGTACAAGTAACTAACAGACAAAATAGATGGATAAATGTAACCAACTTGTTTTCAAATGACTGCAGCCTACCAGCTAACTGCTTCTGCTTGGCCCAGTAGCGGATGGTGTACACCAGAGGCCTCAGCCTTTCCTCCACCCCTGAACACAGTTGGAGGAACCGAGTGTTTCTTACTCCCAGTCTAAGAAATACAGATAAAAAAAAAGAAAAAAAATTGCTCTCTGTACAAGTACAGAACGTCTTACTAAGTCTGAAGCCTTTTCATACAAAACAGTATTTCAGAAATTTACAAAAGGTCCCACAGACCTGTTGTTAAGTGTGATGTCCCCCTGCAGGTTAAGCTCGCGGTGGTGGAACTTGACGACAGGGAGGCGAGCGGTGCTGACCACGTGGACTTTGTGCACACTGGGGACGCAGCGAGTCAGGATGGTTGCCACAAGGTCCAAAACTTCCGCCGGAGAGGCGGTGGACAGATCAATATCAGACAGGATGGAGTCCTCAGAGTGGCCGTCATCTGGCTCTCCTTCACCTGCCTGAAGAAACCAAAGAGAGAAGAAAGTTTTCCACAAATGTTTCCACTTGGAACAGCACTATTACTGTATAGGTAAAAATGTCAAACCTGCTCTATGCTGGATTTGGCCTGGGCTTGGAACACCTTGGTGTTCTCGAGGTCCAGGAAAAGGTCCAGGTCACACGAGTGGATGCCAAAAGTGTTCACAGAAGAACCAAATGGCAGAATCTGGCTGTCTGCAACCCATTGAAATATAAAAAAAAAACACAACTAAAGACAGTGAAAATTGGAACAAGTGTCGGCTCTTTTTATTATCAATATGTAAAAGATACAGAATTTACAGACGTCACCTGGAAAGAATTCAACAAAAACCTCTTGCAGGAGTTGAACCAGCAAGCTTCGAGCCTTCTTTTCATTTTCTCCAAGCTGAAACCGCTCAACTATGTACTTCATCTGGGCATCCACCTGAAGATGAGCAAAGCATAACACTATAGTCCTTTTGTTAACAAGTCATCTCAATAACAAACTTGTGTATTAATGGCAGACTATATAACAACAAAGCACAGACCAAACAGGCACCAAACAGAAGCTCCACATACACGTATTATCAAGCTGCATCATTATGTTTTGATATTAAATAAACTGTAGAACGATGCTTACGGATGCCTGCTGACACAACTCTGGTGTGAGACGATTTAGAACTTGTTGGAGGTTCTGGGGGTCATTTTTCTTCTTGGGAATCAACTTAAACTCCTTCTTTTCCCGAGGTTTAACTCGCAGCGTCAGACCTTTCATCTTGTGCTCAACACAGGACAGAGCTGCCTGGGTGCTCTCAGTCTCGCTGAACTGCACGATGGCATACACACCCTGCGAACACAGACAGACACGCCATTACAGCTTCAACAGGAAGAATGTCAGGTATGTTTGAAAAGATTACAAGGATTGCCAAAAAGCAGCACGATTCATGGAATAGTATTATATAAATTCTGTTTTTTGCAGCTGTCTGACCTTGTCTTTATCCATGATGACATCTGTGATGGTCCCAAACTGCTGAAAGTACTCCGTGATATCAGTCTGAGAGACTTCAGGCTTGATGCCACTGACGAACACACTGTGCTCCTCTTGAGTCTTTCTGGTGGCTCGTACAGTGCTCAGAGTCTGGTGCTTTCGCCCCTTCACATGCTGATCCACGCTCGGCACTATCAGTCAAAAACACAAACAAATCAAATCACAGAGAACAGACACAACTTCACTTAAAGAACCTAAAGGATGCTTGGAAGGATTCCATGCTAAAACTACTATTAAAAGGTTTTAGCATACGTCAGTTTAATTTTGTTTTTTCAGAATGTAAATTGATTTATTTCTTAATGTTTCCTAAAGGTAATGCTTACAAAAATACACTGATGGTAAAATAAATAAATTATAAAAATCAAAAAAACCATTAAGTAGAGATACTTTTATTTACATTTTTTAGGAATAAAGAACATAATTCCTTGATGATCTCTACAGCGTGCTGCAGATGTTTTAACAAATATTTTTCGCTGCAGGTTGCTTTCGTTTTACTTTTCTGTCCAGTCCATCCCAAAACAATTTAGTCAGCTATGTCTATTCTTCTTTTTAAACACAGTTCTGTCTAGAGCAGGGGTGTCAAACTCCGGGCCTCAAGGGCCAGTGTCCTGGAAGTTTTAGGTTTTTCCTACTCCAACACACCTGATTCAAATGGTTTAATCACCTCCTCACCAAATCAAGTTCTCCAGAAGCATGTTCGCAAGTCATTCATATAAACCAGCCCCTGAGGAACGGAGTTTGACACATGTGGTCTACAGGTTTGCTGTAGGTTTTTGATTCACTGGCAGAATAAAAAACTGACCTGCTGGGCTAAGTGAAGCCCAGAAAACAGGCTCAGAATATTAGAATAATATTACTTCTTTGTGCACATTTAGCTTCCAGCAAAACAACCCCAGACCGTCAGTTAGTCAAAGCCAAACTTTATTTATAAAGCACTTTTCATGCATAAAACAACCATAAGTGCTTTCCATGAAGAACTCCAACAGAGGATAATGGATTTATCTAAACGTTCATGCAGACATACTCCCACACACAATCATAAAAGTGTGGACTCTTTTCATCAGTGGTGCACTGCTGGTATTTCCGGAACTTTCTAATTACAAACTTTAATGATTAGTTTAAATCAAAACAAACATAGTGGACCTGATCGCTTCATTGCTGCAAGTTAGATTTGCTCAATAATCACTGTTGAGTTGTGCTGTGAAGCATCATCTCTCAATCAGACTAGAAGTCAGTTGTTTTATTTCCTAAACCTTCAAACCGTGTTTCTCCGCCATTCCTCAGTTTTAACATTAATGCTGTTGTTTCCTTCTGTTGCCACAGGAGCCTGTTGCTTAATAAATAATCACTTAAATTTATGTAAATTGTTATCATGCAAGGCTTTTTTTCCGCTTCGTCTTGTAGGAAGAAAAAATAAGCTAAAGGCTTGTGTGATTTTGAAGAGTCTGTGCAATCTGCTCACTTCCTTACTAGACTACTTTTTATCATCAGACATTTTTAGACTTTACTAAATCTGACTGTGTAGTTTTGGGCTGTCTGATATTTGCTTTGAATCACAAAGTTATGATTGGATTGTGTTAGAATAACTTGGATTTAATGGGATGAAAAGGACCAGTTTGTTTTTCTGCATAGACTCACTGAGTCCTCGACTTTTGTTTTGGATTAGTGCTCTGTGTGTGTAAATTAATATAAATTTAGTTAATATATATATATACACACACACACACACATATAAACTAAATTTATATAATTTTTGCACGTTTCCTTTTAGCTTTGAAGTCCTAAACATTAAATCACCATTCCTTACCTTTCCAGCAAATGAATTTTATTTTTACCATTATTGTTAACTTATAAATATTTTCTAACGTTCAGCGGAACTTCAAACAGACTCGCGCGTGCCACAGTTAGCTAACATTACTCACTGTTCGGTAAGTTGGCGTTACACAACGAGCAGAAAAACCCTCTAGACGTCGTTTGTATGTCGCTGTCGGACGACATGGTGGCGATAAACAGAATATCGTGTCTGCAAATGCCAATATTTCAGTCGTCAGTGAAGTTTGAGGACTTCTAGCCTCTCAGCGCTTCTCAAATCTCCCTCCGGCGTCGTGTCTTCGTTTGTGTTCAGTCCGCCCCCAAATTCTGTCCGGGTTCTTCTTTTTCACAATGTTTCAGTTCCACCAACGTCAAAATAAGCGAAAAAATACTGTTAACTTGCTTCGTTTATTAATGTTGTACAATACTAGAATACATCACCTACTAATCATATTTATTTAATAGACTCCTATTTAATAGTCATCTTACTGATTAATGTAAAAACTAGATTTGCTTTTACTTGTTACCAGCACCTCAGATTTCTATAGAAACATCTCCTGCAGTCAATATTGCACCAAATGAGAAAACATGTTATATATAAATATAATGTATATATTTAAATACTGTCCCATTCATTAGTTTTAATCTGCATTTGCCTAACAATTTCAATGAATTTTCCACTCACTCAAGAATACATGTCACATACTAATTTTACAAAGCATGGATTATATATATAGATTTTAGCTTCACTTTGAGTTGTGGATCAGTTCACGCACAGTAGTAACTTGCAGGCCAAATAAAGGTACCTTGAGTTTAAATCTTACAAGTCTTAAAGGCCTTTGAATAATCATCACAACACTTATGAATGTACCTGGTAAAATGTAAAGAATAAAATGACAAATACTTTCATTCTCGTAAAAAAATTTAATTAATTTTTTTTTACCCCACAATACAATAATGCAAAGAATCAGTAAAGAATAGCACACAGGTTGTAAAAAACGAAAAATATGCTTAAAATAAGAATCCCTGCTGTAAAAACAGTGCCTTGTTTTCAGTTATTAAAACTACCCACTATGATGAACAAGTACAAAAAGAATGAGGATAAACAGTATTTATGATCGAAAAAAATATACACAGAATTATTTTTTTGCCGATCGTCCTCGTCTGGTTTTGGGTTGTGGTTCGGCTTCTGTCTTATTGGGGCTCTCCTCACTTGTGGATTTTGCAGACACATCAGCAACCTTAACTCCTCGTCTACCTCTCTTGACAGGCTGAGCTTTAACGACTTCTTCTGAGAGACTCTCCTCTTCAGGTTTGTTGGCAGCCTTTGATACGTTATCGCTTTTAACGCCTGCGAGTTTGGACTTTCTGCCTCGACCAGCCTTTACAGGTGTCGCTTTAGGAATTTCCAAAACCTGCAGGTCTGCATTAAACGTGACAGATTTTTTGGAGTTCTTCGAGTCTTCAGCAGCAGCCTTGCTTAAATCTTCAGAGGGATTTGCTGGATCGTTGGTCACTGGGGCCTGCTTGGCTCTTGTGGGTTTTGCTGAGGCCTGTTTTCCCCTTTTTGCAGGTTTGACTGGTGCTGGAGAAGGTGCTGATGTCTGCACAGCTGATTCTTCACTGGTCTCAACAGGAGTAGCTGCACCTCGACGTGCCCTCTTTGCTGGAATGTCTTGTGAAATCTCATTTTTTCTTCCTCTTGCCCTGCTAGCTTTAATAATTTGGGGAGATGAACTGGTATTGTTCTGCTCTTCAAGCTCACATTTGGGATTTTCAGTAATGACAACTTCCTGAGTGACTTGTTTTCCTTTTCTGCCTCCTTTTGGTTTGTCTGTGGAGACAACAGGGACTTCTATGACCTCTGTGGAACGTGCAGGTGCTGCAGCCTTGGTGTCTGGTTTTGCTTTCCGTCCTCCTTTCCTGGGCTTTGCAGCAACAGTGGCCTGTTCAGGCATCACCACTGGTTCAGCAGGTGGCATTTCTGCCTTATCTGGAACAACCATTTGAACATCTTCTTTTGGTTCTTTGTGGTCTTGCTCAGGTTTTCTTGTTCTCCTTGATTTCTTAACAGGCTCCTGGCAGTCAGATGTCTCCTGGGAAGTAGTTTTGACACCGTTTTCCATCTGTTCTTCCTCTTTCTGTTGGGCATTTCTTCCCCTCTTGGCTCTCACTGGAGGTTGGAATTGCTGCTTGATCTCTTCAATGACAACTGTGTTTTCTACCACCTCCTTTTGTTCCTCAGGATCAGATCTCATCTTTCTGCCTCTCCTGGGTTTTCCAGCAGCAGAAGAAACTGGCTGTGGAGGCTGAGCATTTACAACGTTATCACTGCTCCCTTCATCAGTATTTTCTGGTTCAACAGATGTTAGTTTAATTTTTCTCCCTCTAACCACCTTCTTTGTCACTTCTTCTGTTGGAGGTGCAGAATCTTTTGTCTCCTGAGTGGCGTTTGGAGAGGTTTGGGCAATCACAGCTTCAGTGGAAACCTCAGTTATCACTTGTGCTTCAACAGCTGGCTGATCAGAGGCGCTTTCTTGAGACTTTGTATTTCTTGTTCTTGTGACTTGTTTAACAGCAGGGGGTGCTGTTGCTTCTGTTTTCTTCCCTCTTCTCCCTCTGACTGAAGCAGAAACAAGCTTGTCTGAACGTTCTGCAGCCTCCTGCTTATCCTCGGCTTCTTTAGTTTCTGCTAGTTTTGCTCTTCGGCCTCGGACGGACTGCTTTTGAACAGGAGCTGTACTCATTTCTTTGACTTCCTCCACATCAGGGGAATGTTCAACTTCAGAAACTTGGACGAGGGATTCCATCGCACCTGACAACACCTTTGGCTGCTTAATCTGGGCTTCATTTGTATCTGTTTAAGAAACAGTAAGAAAAAAGTTAAGTTTAAAGAAAATTAACCATCAAATTGATATAAAATAACCTGATTAAGGCAAATCTGTCTGAGATGAAACTCAGCTATATGCTTTGAATAATGGCAAATAAACAAATATTAAACACAACTAACTTTTACATGTGGTAAAAATTGTTTTGTGTGACTTCTGTTCAAACTGGTATTAAAGTTCAGATAATAGAAGACCTACCTTCAGGTGCTTCAGCTGGGGGAACTTCAGTTTGCACAGAGCGTTTGTTTTGCTGCTGTTCTGCTAGTTGTTCAGGTTGTTTACTTTTCTTCCCTCGTTTGGGTTTCAGCTCAGCATTTTCCAAATGTGCGTCACTGTCTTTTACTTCATGTCCAACATCAGTTGATGGCCTCTGCTCACTCTTAGGTTCTGGAGTTACTTCCTCTTCAATAACAACCGTCTGGACTGTTTCAGCTGGATCCTCTGGGGCTTTTTTGGCATTTCTTCCTCTTTTGGGCCTAGGGGCAGCCTTTGAAGGCTGAGGGGCACTTTCTTCCACCGTGGGATCAATGTTTTTGGTCGTCTCTGCATTCCTGCCTCTTGTTGCGTGTCTAACAATGAGTGGTGCTGCAGCCTCACATTTCTTCCCTCTTCTTCCTCTGACTGGAGCAGAAATAACAGGATCTTCTGAGGGTTCTGGCACATCTTTTTTGTCCTCATCTTTATCTAATTTGACCGTTTTTGCTTTTCTACCTCTAACAGGTTTCTTCTCAGATGAAGGATCCATTTCTGTGACTTTGGAAGCAGATGTCTCCTCTTCAGGTGAATATTTATTTACTGTATCCACTTCCGGTTGCTCCTGTGGTGCCTCTGCAGCCTCCTGAGAGAGAGTTTCTGTTACCATGTTCGTTTTCTTTTCTATCAGTGGTTCTTGCATGAGTTCTTGAAGTCCTTCAAAGTCTTCCACTGGAGCGACGCCCCTCAGCCTTGGTGATTTCATGAGTCTACTGATTCCGAAGTTCTCTTCGACGGGTTCACCCTTCTGTTTAGGTGTTCTCATGATTCTCTTGGCGCGAGTAAGGTTCACGACCGGGGAGAGCTTGATGTACGGAGTGTTCATGTTTGTCATTTCAGGCTGGTGATTCGGTTGTTGAACTTGTACAGGTGTCTCCAGAAGTTCCTTAACGCCATCCAAGCTCACCTCAGCAGACTCTCGGGTTTTTGGAGTCTTCAAAAGTTTCCCTCGAAGGTCTTCAAGGGATTCTGCCTTCTGTTTTGGGGTCCTAAAAATTCTTTTGACTCCAGTTAGGCACTCTTGCTGTTCAGGTTTCTGTTTGGGTGTAATCAGAAGTTTCCCTCTGATGTCCTCTAAAGGCTCAGCCTTCTGTCTTGGAGTCTTCATGATTCTTCTGACTCCGGTGAGACACTCCTGTTGTTCTGCTTTTTGCCTCGGGGTTTTCAGAATCTTCCCTCTCAGGTCCTCAATGGGCTCCACCTTCAGGCTTGGGGTCTTCATGATCCTCTTGACTCCAGTGAGACACTCGGGTTGGTCACGTTTTTGTTTTGGAGTTATCTGGAGCGCCCCTCTCAAATCTTCAACAGGTTCGGCCTTCTGTTCTGGCGTTTTCATGATCCTCTTGACTCCTGTGAGACACTCTGGTAATTCAGGTTTCTGTTTGGGAGTTGTTACAGACGTCTTAAAATCTGGATCCTGCTGTTCACTAAGCTTAGAATGAACATCCAAGGCAGGAGTACCACAGAAGAAGCTCGATTCTTGATCTTCAATAAGGAGGCGTTGGACTGCCTCACTGTTGTATCTTTGACTCTTGACTGTAGACGCCACACTTAGGGGAGACACCACCATCTCACCTGAAAACAAGTTAAATTTCTTTAATACCATTCTTATTTTGTCTCCAGTTTAAGACTTTAGTATATTTTTACTAATTCCGACCTGACGAACACAAATTACCTGGCTCCTCTGGTGTGTTCAGCACCGATGGTTCGATCACAGACGTACTCTGAGCTCCTGCTGGTGTCTTTGTGGCATTGCTCTCAGTTATCAAAGATCTTCTCTTCCTACCATTTGCAGGAGTTTTAAACATTTCAGAAATGCCTGGAAAATGCAAAGCACAACATAAGTAGCTACAAAACTGAAGCCTAAATGTAACAGACCCTTTGCTACTATTCTGTTATGATGGAGAAGTTGTTACCAGACAAGTTCTCGTCCATTTCCATGTCCTTTTTGCAGAGTGCAGTATTGGTGACCATTCTTGGCGCAGCTCCAGTTGGCTGTCCTACAGTTCTTTTGTGAGCTCTGCCCACAACGATGGTGACAGGTGAATCTGCGTGTCCAGTGCTCACGTGGCCCTTGAGTTTCCTGGCAGGAGTCTGACAAGTAAAGACAATCGCGACTTTAAAAGATGTAATTTCTGACCTCCAAGAGTTTAGTTATTAAAACAGATGTGTCATTTTTTATAAGCTCAAATCAGTAAAGTTTATTCCACCAACCTGTAGTTTAGGCACTTCCTTCTTTGTTGTTTTTTGGGTGACCTTTTTTTTAGTTGGAGCAACAACTTGGGTCTTAGCTTGTCCAAATTTAACAATGTCTGCCCAGGAATTTAAGACTGGAAAGCAAAGGATAAGGAAATACATCACTTGCATCAAAGATCCAACATTTCCAGTTTAACTAAATCTTCAGCATTTAACACACCTTTCATCGATGCCCGTGAAGTGCCACTCTTTCTTTGTAGAATCTTCCTAGCACTCCTGGAAACAACTGGAGTTCTCCGGGAGGTGCTCTTCATGCTTTTCCTCTTCAGCTGTATTTTTGGAGTAACAGTGGCTAAAGGCTCTTGTTGAGTGACGGCATCCGCCCCTGAAGTTGGAGATGGGGTGCTGATTCGGGACACAGAAAAACGTCCCTGTATCATCGGGCTACTGACTCCAGAATTTGAAGGGGATTTAACCGATGTCACACCACTCAAGGAAACATTTTTCAAAGTCGGACTTGACTTTCTCAGTGAAGATCTTCTTTTGTCGGTGGGGGTTGCGTTGTAAGCTTGCTGACCTGGGGATGCACTCTTACATTGAGTTTTAGGAGTTTCTACTTTGTTTCTGGAGGGAGACTTTTCCTGTGCAACAGTAGAACTCCTACTTTTGGATTTGGGAGAGGTTTTAGCAGGAGTGACAGCCTTTGGAGAGGCGGACCTGGCTCTTGGGGACTTCTGCACAGGAGACGCCAACTTGGGAGTCCTCTTCCCAGGGGATGTCGCTTTGGGGGAAGACTTCTTAGCAGAGGAGACAGGCTTGGGGGAAGGAGAACCAGACTTTGGTGACTTCTTTGCAGGTGGAGTCTTGGGAGAAGCACCTTTAACACCCAGTGGCTTCTTGGGTGATGGAGTCTTTGACCTTGCTGGACTTTTCTCCTAAGTAAGACACAAACTGCTTAAGTAAAAGTTTAAAGCTTGTTGTAACTGAAGTGTCAAACTTTTGAGACTTACATTCAGAAAGCCAATGACAGAAGCTCTTCTAAGAACAGACTGTTTGGATTTACAGAGAGAAAAGCTCCTCCTTGGAGTGGCCCCCCTGCGCAGTGGAGAGTCGGGAGGCAGACGTTTGTCAAATAACTCTGGGCTCAGAAGACCTCCAAAGGAAACGCGCTTCCTTTTCATCTTTGGTGTTGGCAAGTCTGACGCCAGCTCCCCACTCTTGCGTTTTTTGGACACTTTTTCCACTAAGAAAGAAGATAAACCCAAACATTAATATCAGTATAACACTTGAATTGTTACATCTAACAAGTAAAGAAGACAGCAGTAAAACCTTTTTCAGCTGCTCCTGAGTTTCTTGGAGAAGCTCTTTTAGGAGATGTTGCTTTTGGAGACTTCATCGCTTGCTGTTCTTGTTCTTCTGCAGTTTTGGCCAATCCGGTTTCTTTGCTCCTCCTTCCGGTGGGCGATTTGGATGTTGGTGCAGGAATCAGCTCCAGAACCTCAGACACGATAGACTTCTGGGCAGCTGCACTGCTCCTCCTCTGTTTCGAAGTTGCTTCAGACTTTGCAGCACTTTCATCTCGTTCCACTCCGGGTCCGACTGTACAAGCGGGAGAAACCGGGAGGATCTTCCCCTGCTTCTTAACAGACTGTGGCATTTCAACGCTTTTACCTTTAGGATCTTCAAGCAGTTTAGCTTCATCCTTCTTGGGTTTGAAGTTGGCAGATTTTTCATCCTTCTTCAGGACCGAACCAGGCCTCGGAGTGCAAAACTTCGAAGAAGGTGTCTGAACCTGACTTGTGCAGGACTTGCGAGGGGTTTTGACATCAAGAGACTTTTTGATCATTTGATACAGATCTCCAAAAGGAGAGTTGGTCTTGCTTTGCTGCTGACTTCCATCTTCCTTGGACTCCACTTCCGAAGCTTTCTCCAGTGATCGCTGAATGTTGTCAATGTTAGCTCCATCTTTAAGATGAGGGCCTAAAAACAATCAGTTTTGGCACAGTTAAAACATATATATTTTTGTCTCCTTTACTTTATCATACGGTAAACGCTATGTAAAAACAATGTCCAAATTTTAATTTGTTGACACTTGTGATTTTGTCTGCAGCTAACATGTCACTTTCCAAGAACCACCATCGAACAAAATTACCTGTGGATACTTCAAGGTTCCTTCTTTCTCCTGACTCAGCAGCGACTGTGTCACTCACTTGCTGATCTCGAAGAACCTAAACATAAGATTTGTTCATCAACACATTCGTAAAATGGCCTTATTATTCATTAAGGGAAATGATACAAAGCAGATATATAAAATATAGGGCTATAATTAGGATGAATAAATTACTTTGAGGGTTTCAGATTTGGCTCCAGTGGAAGATCTCTTCTTTGGCGTGGGTGCTGGTGGGTACTCAAACCTGAGTTATTATAGAAAAATATAAAAACTCATGAGATTCATACAAACAATAACTAAAGGGCTGCTCAACCCCCATTGTTTGGAGCGGGGGCTTTGAATTGTAGTATAATTTAGGTGCTTTCATCAGTTACAATGCTGTGCAAAAGTCTTGAGCTGTTCCACATTTTGCTTCTAAGCAGTCAGATCATCTTGTAATCTTTTAAAGGTGTTCTCGTTCAATATTTCTTCAGTACTTCTGAAGGTCTTTCATTTTTCTTTTTGAACATTTGCTGTTTTTTCTCCTCACTTGTTTTCTGTCCAATAACTATTTTCAGAAGAATGTTTTTTTTTTTTTGAGTCAAGCCAGTTAAATCTGACTTGAGGTTCCAATACTATTTATCTGCTGTAGTCGTTATTGTTTTTAGGCCGGACACTTTTTTTTATATTGCACTAAACCACTTTCTGAATTTTCAGGCACAAATCACACAATACACTGTCACGGCAAGATCCGTTAACGGGACAAAAAAAAAGAAGAAGTTAAAAAGCAGCTAAAATCCCAAGAAAACCATTAAGATATCTTGGAGAACTACTGATAAAGACGGTTAAAATATATATTTTTTTAAAAAGCCTTGGTTTTGAAAGCAAATTTTAAATAAACTAGAAGTGGTTTCAAACTTTTACAGAATACTGTATATTGTTTGATTTTGTTTGATGGTATTATATTACAGTAACAGCTGTCTTGATCAATACGGATCAGATGGCGTTAACTGATCACCTAACAATAATCTGCACCCAGGTTAAAGAAGAACACGTTCAAAGAAACAAAAAAAGAGGACACAATAAATGCTGACAGCCGCTCATTTTTTACTCACAGCGAGATTTCTGCGCAATACGAACCTGAAAGATCGATCGACAATAGTTATCACATCTCCGTGCTTCAAGCGCTCAGACTGATGCAGAGCCTCTCCGTTGACAGACGTTGGATTGGCTGAGCTCAGATTGGTTAAAATAACCTGGGGAAAAACAAAAACAAAACAGGTGCACATTTTATTTTCCCCTCCTTCATACATTTTTCACAGAAAAACACCAACAAAAGCAGCCAAGCAAATTTACACTGAAACATGCCAACGAGGCCATCCTCTGCGTGCTCTGTTACCTCTTTATTTTCATTTAGGTCAATCCTGCAGTGCTCCTTGGAGACGCTCGGAAGCTGAATACGGATATCACACTCCGGCTTCCTGCATGATCAAACAGAAACATATCTCAACTTAGGACTTTATTGGGTTTACAAGAGATTTGCAGGTGCTCATAAAAAGCTCAAGCATGAACTGGCTCCAGGTTAAAACCTCTTGTAACTTTTATATCGGCTGCAACTACAAGAAACAAAAAAAAGAACGTAGAAATGTAACTTGATTTCTAAAGAGATGGCAAAAATATACTCCTTTAAAAAACCTCACCTTCCAAATAAACATGATGCAGTCAGAGGAAATTCAGTCCCATCCACTCCACTCCTCTTTATGACAACTATTTTCCCATGCAAAGGCATTTTCACCCCAACTTTACCTGAGAATATCACAACAGACAAGAGTCAAGCTGACAGATCTGACAACTTCAAATTAGCTGAACTTTAGCTTTAAATAGAGGATTTAAAGGGGAAAGCTTTTCAAATGCGGATTTTTCAAAGGCAGAAAAGAAAGACAAATTAAGGGAATATTTTACCCAACAGAGGCATGTGATATTCTGTTTGATTCAAGCTAACAGTATCGTAATTTGACATTTTTAAAGTTGCAAAACAAACAGGGAAAAAGTTTAAAAAAAGCCGTGTAATGTCTGCCAAATCCCACGTGCAACGCTGGCACGAAATTAAAGTTTTAAATAGATACCACATAGAAATGTGAAGCTACTGACTACGCTAAAATAATGATACACAATTTTAGGCTACGTGTATAACTTTATAAGTATGTTAGGTACGACGTTACGCGGTTAACGTAAAAAACAGTCTACGTCGCGTTGTTAGCATTACATAATAAAAAACATTGCTCAGCTGGATTTAATAATGAAGCCTTACCTGAAACGTCTTCAAAGACACGTCTCCTTTCCCATAAAATCAGTAAAGACGAAATTAAATTAAAATTTAATTAAAAGTATATCATTATCGGCCTAAAAGCAGAAACTAGCTCCCTACCTAGCGACGACAAAACTAACGTAAACTCCAGCGGACCGGGACGGCTGTCCTTCGTCCTTCCACGGGGACTGTTATATCAATCCGCGAAGCCGCGCAAACAAAGTACACCCACAAAAATCCTCAGCTTTACAGAGTTTAGTGTGTGTAACACGTGTAGCATTTTATTTAATTGTATTTTTATTGTGTGCCTTTTTGAGGGTGCCGTTAAAATTTTACCTGAATTTACCTCAAAGGGACTATTTTGTTTACATTTCTGGCGGAGCAATACCACTCCTCTTAAGAAACCGTAATTTAAAAATATTTGAAATTCCGCGCGAAGGATCCTGATTGGTTAAACGTCACTGCCTCGTAAAAAGGGCGGAACTATTGCTGCTTTGGAGCCGAAGTTCGTCAAAATCACTCCTCTCATAATTCGTTTGAAAAGTATTTTCTTTATAACTTTTTTTAAAGAACACACAGACAGTTTCACATTTGACTAAGCTTTGTGTAATGCTCCAGAGCAGAGCAAAGAGTTGATCTTTGTATCAGTTTTCCTGCCAAACTTGATGTGGAAATACTCCTTGTCCACGTGCTGTAGGAATAATTATGTAATTATAGGTAAAAAAAACAAAAACAAAACTGCTTAAATAAGTAAATGTATAAATAAATATAAATACACTGAATAAAAAATGTCTCATTAGACCAATTAAAAGTGACAAAAAATGCAATAAAGACATAAAACTAG
>JAOXNZ010000064.1:12148584-12179719 GCA_028566095.1 Kryptolebias brasiliensis
CACCCCACCCCTCTGTGTGTGTCAGGTTGAATAAATGCATCTTTCAAAATACATTATGAGAATATCAAATGCTTTAGGAGAAACTTGAATAGTTTTGTATTTACATGCTCTTTGCGTAAATATGATTTACACGAGCTGGTGTGTAATGTGTGCACGACACAGCAGGCGCACTCACTCGTTCTCTGACTGGATTTCAGCAGCAGCAGACGTCGGGTTTCAGAGCGGCGGTGTGTGTGTGTGGCTGCGTGACAGAGAGAGGTGGGCAGACAGGGATAATTTGTGTGAGGAAAATTAAAGCGGTGGCAGCTCGTCCATCACACAGATTAAATTCAATGGAAAGATAAAAATGTCAATGCCCCCCCCCAACCCTCCTTTGCTCCTGCAGCTCGCAGAACAGAGCCACCTCCAGCAGAGATGGACCCCCCCCCTCACCTTAGCCTCTCTCATTCCTCCTACTCCCCCCTCCTCTCTCAATTCTAGATTTTCATTCTCACTCACAAAGTTCAATACTCCCCCCCCCCCCCACCTCACGCTGCCTTCATGTTTCGCTGCCCTCCCGCCTCCTCCGCCGATGTTATCCTCACTCTGCGCTGTTCTCCATCATTCTCCGCTTCATCTTATTTTACTTTTATTACTTTTTCCATTGTGGAGGAACACCTTCCTCAAGAAAAATGTGGGCAATATTATGAATTTAACAAAAAAAATTAAGGGGGTGTGAGACACAGAGACAGAGGCTGCTCTGAACTCAGACACTAAATGGGATGTGAAACAGTACCAAAGAATAACCTTAGACGTGACACAAATGCAGCCTTTTATCTACCAGCTATAACTTCTGCTAATCATTTTTATCCTCCATCTGCTTGGGAACAGCAAAACCTTTTCTATACTTTAAATTTGAGGTCTTCAATAAAATTCAGCAAGGTCTGCAAACTGGATTTAAAGATCATTTATTTTTTGTGCCTTCAGATTAGATTACAGTGTCAACAATTGCTCGATTAATTTGTGTTTAATTCTGGAGTGACGTTTTACATCATGGATTTTAATAATCAGCCCCGTCCATGAACAAGGCAAATGGGTTTTAAACTCTCTATGAGAAGAATGAACATGTGAGGGTTTTTAACGGTCTGGATAAATACTTCTAGCTTTTCTCTAAGATTTTCTCTTTTTGTAACAGTCGTGTAGACTTTCTTTACTCATAGTGTTGTTTTATTGAGCTTGTACTTCTGTGGGTTGGTGGTACCCATAACTGTAAATGCTAGAAAACACAAGCAAGTAAAAATATTATTTCTACTGAAAATCAACAACTGATTTGGGTCCAGATAATTCATTTGGATCTTGATTCGGACCACAGTCCTCCATTTTGAGGCCTTGTCCACACGGAAATGCTGTCTTTCCAAAACTACCTTTTACTTTGTCGTTTCTAAAAATATCCTCATAAACAGGACACCATTTTCGACAAATGTTTTCATCCACACTAAACCAGAGAAAACGGCCCAAAATGCTGTAGTAACTATGCCAGGCCTGTATGTGGCGCTATAATGCTGTCGTGAAAATACAAAATTAGGAAACAAGGTGTGGAGCGTGCACATAAAGCTTACACAAACTAAACACAAGAAGAAGATGGAAGATGGCGAATAAAAGAGCGAGAGAAGACAACTTTACATGGACCAATGATGAAGTGGAATTTTCATTTGTATCACATTAAACTACAAAACAACAGCCGTGCGGGACGGTGTTGACTGGGAATCATGTCCAGATGTGTGACACCATCAAGAGTTTCAGGCACAGTATCCAGAGAGGGACGGCTGGAGGGAAGGGTTTACTTAATGTTTTCAGTAATGCGGACAGCTCAATAAAGTGATTAAAAACCTGGCTGTAGATTATTTGGTGTAATACTACTTTCCTCTGCTCTATTTAAGACAATGTTATTGTTTGTCAGTCTTGTCTGCTCATTGAAGTAATACAGTATATAAAGGCTTTGCTCGAGTTGAGCAACTGGTTTCTGCAACACAAAGCGAGCATGCTATCTGTCATTACTGGTGTTACGTCTGTTAAGCTTGGGGTTGTAGGTTAGGCAAAAAGTTGGACCAAGACATCATTTTTAAATAGTTGTGTTTTAGTGGTCCACACAAAAACACAAGAGTGGCCTTACAAGATTTCTCACTCTGAAACATGGTTTTAAAAAAAACAAACACAACCATTTTGGAGATCCTAAAATGCTGCTTCCATGTCCACAAGACTGAAACAATTAAAGAAAACCTTTGCATATTCACAAAACACTATTTCTGTGTAGACAGTACCAAAATAATTAGAATTTTTTAACGTACCTGAGACATAAGTAAAAAGCCAATGAAAGCAATGTGAGGCTTTCATCTAATGAACCACTAAAGATGCTTCAGCCCTCCGGACGCAAGTGTTCACACTTGGCAAAGATAAAAAATGTGCATAAATGAGACGAAAGCTTCATGAACCATATAAATATGAGTAAGTCATATAAAAACTTCTGTAATACTTTAACCTTTGTTTAGGCCATAATTAGCATGGGTAATAATAAAAAAGGGCTTATAGTCATTTCCAAACACTCTCTCCCAACACTCCCCCTCCCTCTGATGCCATCTTGCTTGGCATTGCCACCTGGCAGCAGACCTGGCACTGTCGTCTGGAGCTGTCTGCCAGCAGACACAAGGTCACCAAGACGCCCTTCGGCGCAACCAGGGGGGTCCACCTTCTGTATATGTGTGTGTGTGCAAGTCTGTGTGACACAAAGTGCTGTTCTAAGTGGAGCCGAGAGTGTGTTTCTGTAAATGCCTTCTTGTTCATATCACTTTGTGTTGTCACCTTGCATGTGCATAATTTTTGGCGTGAGCGAGTAATTATGCACAAGCGAGGCGTTATGACGGGCGTGTGCCGTCCAGTGTCAGTGTCAGAGGCACAGAGGGTCCCTGCTGGGCCCAGATGGCCGGCCGCTCCCCCGGCACCGGCCCACTTTGGCCACTCTCGCTGGCTGAAGTCACTTCTGTGACCACAGGGCAAGCAATCTGCACAAAAATTACCACAGAAAAAAAAGAAGCTAAAGAAAATAGAGTATAAATCTACATTAAAACTTTCAGCCAGGAGCTCATTCACAAAACCAGTTGTCTCCTGTGCAGTACCATACATTAATCACTAGATGTCACTCCAACTCCACCCTATCCACCTCCTCTGCATGCTGTGTGCCTCAGCATGCAGCTGTGTGTAAAGGAGGGCTGCTGTGATCCTTCTACCCATGATTAATGGCCCCATTCAAAGGTAAGGAGCTCAGAGGATAACTTCTTTTACTGTAAGCCACAGTGCTGTGGCACGGGGAGTGCTCCGTGTGCTTGCTGTAGCAGAAAGATGAGGTAAATAGCGCTGGGAAGACAGAAGGCACAAGAAGAATGCTACAGAGGCCTGGATGCATGTGTTTGAACAGGTGTGTGGATGTAACGAGGACAGAGGCTCTACACTTTCTGTCTGTATTTGTCTGCCATTGATTTTTCCATTTACTTGGCATTTATCAGTATTTACTACAACAAAGGTGTCCCGCGTACACACACTCTGGTAGTGTGTAGAATGGTGGAAACAGCCAGTCATGTGGTCAGGTGGAGGTAAATTCCCTGCTGGCCTCCGAGCTCTTTGTGGTCACACCTCCACCAATTACTTTATCAAGTTTGACTGCTTGTGCGTATGTGTGTTCACACAGTCCACCCCCCAACACCCCCCAGGGTGCGATGATGGGAGCAGACGCCTGCTCTTTCACTCTCTGCAGGTGAGAACATATTCATCACAGGAGCCTGCCAAGCCTGGCGACACCCTGACTGTTGCTGCCAGTCTACAACACGGCAGCCGTTTCCCTCAATTATACAGAGAGATCGTCTTCCAGCAAAAACTAAAGAACTAAACGAAGCTCATCAACCAAAGGTTTGATTAAAACAACTACGACTTTCAGTTGTAAACACAAGATGGTCTTAGTCTAAAACTCTGGCATGAAAGGCAGCAGGGCTTGTAAAATCTATAAAACCATCTCTCAAATAAAACAAGAATCATAAACAGCGAGGATGTTAACTAAATTTGATTAACACCAAACATCACATTTTCAAACATTAAAAAACATAAGCATGCAGTGAGAGCACAGGTTATTAAACTGAACTGGAAGATAACTGAGCACAGCTATGGATTGAGGCTAAATTAAGCATGAACATTTCCACCTGAATCACTGCCAACGCTGAGATGAGTGGGTAACAAATACTGATTGCTTATGCGATGTTAGCAGTGGAACGAATGTCAACAAATGTGGAGACTTAAGATTTTCTGGAATAACACGCTAACCCCCTTCAGGATTAAAGAGCCATGACAAGATCTCGTCCTCGGCTCTGGCGGCAAGTGGAATTTTATACTTACACTCTTTAGACATCCCGACTTCCAGGCACTTCTGTAACCGACAGTACTGGCAGCGATTGCGGGTGACTTTGTTGATGATGCAGTTCTTCTCTCGGTGACAAGTGTACACCATGTTCTTCTGAATGCTTCTCCGAAAGAAGCCCTGCATGATGACAAGGAAGAAGAAAAAAGTGTTATAGATTTGCTACTGTACAAATAAGCAAAGATAGTAATTTTTATACGTAGTTGTTCTGTTTTTATTATCTACGTAAGTTTTTGCTTTGCTGCAAACCCTTTCATAGAATCTTTCCTCTGCTGTAGTGTCACTTTTATCGCTTGAAAAGCCCAAAATGTCACTTTTAAAAAGAGGTCATGCAGAATAGATATATACCACAAAGCTGCAGTTAAAAGGCACTGAGCTATCAAGCTGTTAAGTCCTTAAGGGGCTTAATTTGTAACGTACTGTTTGTTCCATTTACCTCAGAGGCGAGAGTTGGCATCACACCAGAACTCACCTGAGTATCAGTACAAATCCAAGCACTTGTGTAGTGTTTGCTCATTGGCCAGATTGGGCTGTAACAAAACACTACGTTGTGTTTTGACATCAGATTTAGTGTGAAATGGAAAAATGGAATAAAACATAAAAACAAAAATGCAACAGAAGCTCAAAAAGCTAAACACAAAATGAAGTATTTGGCTCTGATTGGATCCAAAAAGCTATTAAAGTCCTGTCCAGCTTTGAGAAAACAATGAGGAATCAGTTGAAAAGCCTTACATTCCAACTTCTATTATCCTTGATACCACGCGACTAATAAAATCACCCCTAATGTCCGCGGTCCCGCCACCTAAACATCCCATGTGTGTCAAAAAGATAAAAAGAGGTTAATGCAAATCAGGCACAACTGGGTGAGTGCTCAGCGAGCAGCGATGTGGACAAATGTAATACAGGTCAGTGTCAGGACTGATGTTAAGGCAGTGGATGATGTGTTGGTGGGCAGGACGGTGGATGGGAACCATTAGATAAGGAGGGAGGGAGCCCCATCTAGCGCCGGTGGATTAGCTCTGCTAGCCGACAGATGGCTGGTGGACATAAGCCCGCAATTTGTCCTTCCCGGATCACCAGCCTCCTCTCATATCTCCTATCCACTACCGCAGAGTGGAAGTGAATCAGACTTCAGATGAAGTATAAAAAGGAAGTGTGGACTGCTTGTTATGTTTCTCATCTGTTTGAGCGAGGCAATACCATCATACGGTTGTAATGTCAACTGTGCAAAGCTTTGTTTTAAGGGTTAAAAGCCCCATATATCTCATCCTTAGCTGGAACCTTATTTATACCAACAGTCCCAACAACAACAACGCTTATAAAGAGTAAAAAAAAGTTTTGAAATAAAATATGGGTTTTCTTGAATCATTTCAAGCACAGAAAAACAGTTTTTCCTTTTTTTTAATCTCTGAAGACAACCTGACAAGCTTGGCCTGAGCAAACAGAGAAGACAACAAGGCTTGTAGTTTTAATTTTATTTGTGGCTGCTGATGCGAAAGGATTAGTCTGTGCTCTTTGTGTGCGCACATATCATCTCCGCTTTGATCCGACAGCACCCTGACCCTGACCTGGATGTCACAAGGGGATTGACCCGCTCCCTCCTGACTACACGAGGCGCAGGTGCCCCTTGTAGCGTCTCCTGATTGGGTGCTGCCGCCGGCTCGTGGGCCAGTCAGTTCTCCCCGCCCTTTCCCCACCCCCCTCTTTCTTCTTCTTCTTCTCCTTCTTTTTGGAGTCATTGCTTCCTGCAGCCCTTAAGCCTCTTTTTGTATCAGCGCTTAATCCAACCGGCGACAAGAGCCCTCAGCGGGCCTGTCAGCCACCCTGCGGAGATCGCAGGAGATGAGAGCGGCGAGAAGCGTGGGGGCTGGAGGGGTGGAGGGACGGCTGTAACAACACATTTGCGGTTACATTTGTCATGTGTGCCTCATCTTAGTGCTGACTACCTGTGAGTTATGAGCCTGGTGCAATTATGAGAGTTGTGCATGTGTGTGTGTGAGGATATGCGTTATTAAGTGGGGAGGAGTGCGGGGCCATTGTGTTCGCAGTGAAGCACAGGAATCCTGTCTTACATGACTTTCACGCTGTTTTCAGATTAAGAGTGCATTCTCAGCCTCCTATTGAGACCATGTATGTGTAAATATTTCTGTGCCTATCATATCAGTGCGAGTGAAATCCCTTATACCAAGTAGCTAATACAGCAAACCACACCTTAGTAAACAAAAAACATATGTTTTGTTAAAAAATCATATCAGTGTCATATCAAACAGGGGGCATTCGGGCATGAAGCATCAACAGGAATTTTCGGAAATGTTTTTTTTTCACTTTCTTGCACTGCAGTGGATACCAGGAACCTCCGCACTACCATGCCTTCAAGATAAAAACATAAACACGAGTGGGCGGGCATGCATATTTAACGCTTAAGTGTTAATATCTCCAGGCAAAAAGAAGTGTCTTCCTCATAAGTATGAGCGGGCGGCAGAACTTCAACAACAAGCGAATGAGCTGTCTCCAAGTAGCAGAGCTCCACATGCACCCTGTGCTTCCTCAGTTCACTGCAGCCCCCAGGAAATGCCTTTGTAGTTTGGCATGCTGCAGCAAATTCAACGCTGTTCACCCCCAACTTACCCCAGTCTCAGATGAGACACTATATACATTCACATGCCTGTAGTCGTGAATTATTGAGCATGCTATACCGAGTCATCGCCTCTGAAGTCAGAGATACGGTAAAGGCATCCTGAATTTTTTAAATTAGCACTGCAGATATTGAGTGGGAAGGAAGTTGGCTCACAGGTAGAGGACAAGCTGAACTGGAAGGTTTTTTCCTTTTCCTTTTTTTAGTCGATTTAAAATAGCTCTTATATCCTCAGCATATGCAAAAATGTGTCATTTTTAACTCAAAAGCTGCTCAAGATCTGCATTGATCTGATTAACCGAAGTGTGACACCGCTAGAACAACAAATTGTTACAATAAATTGCTTTAAATAATTACCAAATTCAACGCATTACCCTTGATCAGTGTAAAACTAAGACAAACTGGGGAGCTGCAAACACAAAGACTACAATTATGACACAGTTTGCACTCGCTTGATAGTTGCTCATTGTGCCAGCTATTAGCTTTATGAATAAATTCCAGCAAATAACCACATAAACATCCAAATTTAATCAGAGTACTCATAGCTACAGAAGCAAGGTTGCTGAATGAAGTTCAAGCAAACACAAAAAAAATCTGCATAGCTTTACAGTCACCAAAACACCTGTATAATAGTTTTAAAACATTAAGCACTCATTTCTAGGCACTAATGACAGTATTGATGCAGTAAAAAAAATCCAATTATTCAACCTTTCTCAGATATTCAGGGTTCATTTCTCCATGTCACATTATGAGTGATACACCCTACATACATATACTGATGACACCTTACTGTATTTTCTATCTCATTTATCTGTACGTGTTACAGTTCCAAACATCAGTGCTAAAAATAAAGCGTATAATTGTTTAGTGGGGTGGAGCAACAGAGGTTGATCGGTTTCTTTGCCGATTTGTGCATTGCATTTTGGGAAGTATGTTGAGTTTCATGGATCACTCCAACAATTCCTGTTAAAAGGTGCAAAAAGTCATTCTTTTTCTGTGATGTTCCTACCAAGCAATCTCGTCTTACATTTCCACTTCACACCCTCTGAAGCAGCCTGTCTCTGGGAGTCAGTAAGTTCAGCCCTCGTCCACCTAAATGTTCTGCCCCTTCAACTGTCTCTACTTTAACCCAGCCCCCCCACCACCCATTCCGCTCCCAAACCTCAATTTTCTCCCTCACCTCCACCATGTCACTTTTTGCAGTCTTTCCCATCTTTGAATCATTTGATCTGCATTCCTACTTTCCCTCTAGAGTTGCTAGCTTATTATTGCATCAAGACATGCATGCTGACATTCCTGCAGTTTGTCCTATTGCTAAAGTCAGGAAGTTTTGATCATGAAAACACAATAACAAACTTTAGTACCACTTCCAGACATCATGCCAATGGGTTCTTCAGTTCGTCCAATCTGATGACTTTTGTCCATATTTTTAAAGTTCTTCAATATAACCCTGGAGATTGTTGATCGGCAGTGACATTACATTATTATTTGCCCAACAAGCCATGATATTTAGGCACTTAAAAACTTCAAAAGAATGCTGTAGTCTTATTTGAAGCCGTTTTCTTAGTAAACACATCAGAAGTTCAGAGTTTCATTCACTGCCGGTCAAAGTGGAGGGGTTGTTTCCTCCAAAAGAAGGTGGGAATGTTGATTAGAGCCTAAGTACCTGGATGTGTTGCTCCACTCTCATGTTAAGCATCCACATCTTATATGGCCAAGACTTAAATTTCATCCCAGCAGATTTACTGTTTATTTAAAGTAACAATCCAATGGCTGTGCCATTTATGAGAAACTGAAACCTGCATACTGGCAGGTTTTGGTAAGCTATAAAAAGTGACCATATACCATTGTCAAAACTTTCGAAGTGCTTGTACTGCATACAGGTGAGTACCGGCCAACTTCGAGCACTGATAATAACGAGAAGATTGGTTCCTGAAATACTGCCATCACAAAAATATTAGCCTTGAATCTGCTGGTAACATTTCATTAGATACAACAGATCCCTCCTCCTCATCCTACTCTGAGCTTACACAACTCTGGCTCCTTTGCCTGGGAAGCAGCGAGATAAAGAAGCCTGTGTTCACACTAACAAGAGAACATGTATGCACGCACGGGGACTATCAACTGATAACAGAGCAGATGGGGGTTATGAGGCCTCTTCAGCACCTGTGCAACAGAGCTGTATTGATAATAGAGAGTCAATGTGGACACGTCAGCAAAGCTGATGAGGAGCAACAACATCTAAGCAAAAAAAAAAACCCTGCACAGACGACAAAATTGTACATACTGTTTGTGATAACAGGCATTTCCATCATATGAGGGTTCTATTTTTATAATAAATGAGTGTTGAAATAGGCCACCGCAAGGTGCCCATTTCATGTTCACTCATTTTCCACAAAAAAAAACAATTGTAATTTATTTTCTAAATCAAATTCCAGCTTTAAAAAATAAAAAAAAACTTACAGGAATAAAAAAAACTTGACTTCTATTGACATCGCTCACCTCTATGAATATATATATATTTCCCTCCCAGTGCAAATCACAGGAAGGTTAGAAAACTGATGAAAATGTTGCTTGCTTGGCAGATTCAGAGGAAGGCTGGGAGTCTTACCTTGCAGCCTTCACAGGCGCTGACACCATAGTGGTACCCTGAGGACTTGTCCTGGCACACAAAGCAGGGCTTGTAGACGCGGGGTGGCGGGGGAGGCGAGGGCGGGCTTGGCACTATCTCCTCTGAACTGGTACTCTGGGTTTCTATTGCTGCAGAAAGGAGAGAGCAACAAGAGTGGGTTAGCAAACACTATCAGATGGAGCCCTGACAGACGCTCAGCATTAATCAATACCAGTGGGATAAACACAATCTCATGAGTACACACGTCCACAAAAACATTAGGCAACCCAGGGCAGACAGATACGCCTAGCTACATCCAATACAAATCAGCACTTCAAGCCATGTGCCATAAAAACAGCTTAAAAACAAGGACAACTATCTTATCAGGTGTTTTCAAATCAGCCACAGGAAAGATTCCCTAATACATCTTGTATCAATCAATACAAACACAAGGCACTAAAGCACCACCAAATGAAGCATTGAAACTTATACCTTCGATGACGTATTTGTGTGTATGTGTGCTACAGTAAGCAGGCTGCATTGGGGTTCAAAGACCCGCTTTCTCCTTTGATACAGGACCTGGAGTTGTGCCTCAGTGTTAAAAATTCCACATTTCTTTTGAGTACACGTGCTTCAATTGACTGCAGGATCAATCGTACGCAGCACCAGACTCCTTCAGAGCAAGTGAGGTGAGTCTTTGTGTTGCATTCATCTCAAACCTTGTTTATCATTTATACATTCAGCACCACATCGGCACACAGAAGGTTAAATACATTCCATCTTGATCCAGCGGAGGTTACATTGACAAAGCAAACAACATATGGGTAGGGATTATGCGGAACGTAACCTGTCTTCGTGTATTACGTGTTGGACTCTGACCTCAATATCATCTCTGTTACAAAACACAGCTCTTAAATCAGTTAGAAAACACAGACTGGCAGGACAAAACCATCACCTCTTTGACCAAATAAGTCCATAATCTCCAATGGAGAATTTCGATGCTGAGCTTGGATCAATCTGTAAAATAGGGGACCTCATAAACATTTTAGGGTGGTATCAAAAATACCTTTAATTATTTTCTATTCACCCACACAATCAGGTATACTATTAAAATAATCATTGCATTTACATCTACAGCTTATAATTTTTCGGAGTCGACGTGATACAATATGGCTTCCACAGCTGACTGACTTTAATAATGATAAAAGAAAACAAAATGGTAATAACCCTCGACTGTCAGTGAGGTATACTTTGGTATGGTAGTAGCTGAGACTGATAACCAATACATATTCTGAGCACGAACATACTGTACAAGACCTTTGTTTTAAAATCTTAGCATCAACTATTTAAAGGGAACTCTGTCTGTTTGTTAGCAAAATATCTTATAAACCACTGGACAGATTTTTAGTGAAACTTCCAGGAAATAATGATTGAATCAATATTTACAACTGACAAACTTTTGTGCATAATGGCATTTTCAAGGTTTGACCAAAATGGTCGGCTACAACTCCACCATTTCTCATCCTAAGATGATCTTAGTTTCAAATTCTGACATGAAAGGCGGTCGATGATATGCATTATTTTAAGGAATGCGAGGCCTTTAATTTTATGTTGCTTTTGAAATCATGTCTAACTAGGATGAAGACCTTCAACCTTTGTACATGTGGTGAGCAGTTGGTATCAAATAAAGTAAAATGATGTTTGGGACATTGAATGAAAAAATCTAAATCTTAGCAATTCAAGTCTGCTGCTATAAAGACAAAAAAACCTTCATATGAACAAAGACAAATCGATGCTTTTATGCCACTTTATTCATTTCTAAACTGTGTAATAATTTATATCCAACATTTAAGACCTTGAGGTTTTCTCAGGGAAAGTTTATTGCGAGATTAAACAGTCCTTTTATGACAGAATACAGACTCATTAAATCTTCAGCAGCACTTGGTCTGCAAACCTAACAAAAATAAACAACAATGAGGCGTTTTCCCCTTACGCACACGCATAAATGAGCTTTACTGGAAGTTTTTTGTGTTTTGTGCAAAGTCTTTGCTTGCAAATAATTCACATTTTGATTACTTACAGAAAAATCAAAAACACAAGCTGATGATGACATTAATTCAAATGTTTCTGGAACGAAACAAAACAGTAATCACTGTACACCAAATCAGGCCAGGCAGCTTGTTTCCAAAGTAGGTTTCTGGTGTCTGATAAAGTTCATCTCAACTACCACAAAGCTCATGTAACAGACACGTAGTTTAGCTGTTTTCTATAAAGGTACATATAGACATGTAACTAACTACTTCCAAACATTTTGTGCCATTTTCTGCAGCTTGGAGAGAACAGAGGGAGAATGCTTTTAGATAGACGGTAAAAAAATCTGAGTTGATTTCGCAGAAATGAGGATTCATTCGTAGCAAATGTGAGAAAACAGGCACTTTGTGGACACGGGAGGGAAGATTTGCTGCTTAATGCCATTATGTTGGTGTCATTATGAGCCATTGTTGCCCATGCTACTGGGCAATGCAGTCACTACACTCATGTCAAGCAAATTAAGCTTAAACAGGGCAGGCCTTACATAACGTGGCATATTTTCTCATTAGCAAAAATCCATTCAGTTCTCCTCACTCTCCTGTCTCTGTTGATGTGGACTGATTACAGAGCTGTGTGATTAGGATGACCGCAGAGCTCTTCATGTTAACATTTTATTAAAAAAAAAGTAGAAAGAAGAATAACAGATGTGCCATCAAACCACAGATAAAATTTGCATTTAAGCGAAGATCTATAGACAAGACTATAGGCTTTCACACAGCCATTAACAGAAAACACAAACACATAGAATGCACACTCTATTAATGAGAGCACCCATGGAAATCTAGGACACAAGGACAAGAGTCTGTGAGGGGGCCAACGACCTGTAATTAAATACAATGGCTAGCTTCTGGAGTCCTGTCAAGCTGAGGCATGAAGCAAAACAATAGCAGGCCTGTGGACAGAAAGACAGAGGCAGAGAGGACAGAGCTACTTAGGCCTTCAGCAGCTCTCACCAGGCCAAACTCCTCTGATCAACACTAACCATCACACAAGCCTGCCTATTGTGTAATTCACAGAAAAGGAAAAAAAAAATCATATGCACAAACACTGACAGAACTGAGTCACTTTTGCCTGGAGAGCTTCCCTTGATATCCTTGCAACATTTCAGTGCTGGAAATGTGCATCTGGCAATGTTTCGAGGCCAGAGCCCAGAAAAAAAAAAATCACCACAGAAACTAATAGGTCAAACACAGTAAGAATATGATTCATTTGTTCAAGATGACAGTAACAATGGAGAATAATGCTTTGATTGGGGATTCAGGAACAGTAACTAGCTATGTTGAAGGCAACAATGAGAAGGTTTTTGTTTAAAAAAAAACCCAAAAAAACAATCTATTGTAGTTTGGTAGGAAAGTGAAACACAAACCATTAATCAGATGGTGCAGCCTGGCATGTTGTCAGACCAGTCCCAGGAGTGGGAATAAACAGCAAAGAGTGTCAAGCATAACGAGAAAAAACAGACATGAAACCACACTGTGTTTGAACAGTAAAGGTCAAATCAAATGTAGTTCTGCCAGACCTCTAAATATGATTTTGGCTAAGAACCAACAATCTTTTTTCTATTATTTGTAATTTAACACTGTCTGCTCACTTAATGTCCACATTTAAATGACATGCTTATCTCACGACTAATCCAAAACAACCCTAGATTATTATTTTTGTTTCACATTTTCTCTCACTTTTCTTGTAGATATTGTGTTGTGTGTCCATGCATGTGTAAGATGAACCCATATGTCTTAATAGCTTAAACTACCAAAGTGTTCTTAAACTCTGAGCCAAAGTACTGGTGATTTAATTAAGTTTAAGTGTGAGGCTTTTGTTACGCGGCTCTTTAAATTCACTTTGCATGCACAGCGAGCCGCAAGTGCACTTAGTCTGAAGTAAAGCCATCACAGACATAAGCAATTACCGCAGGGCAAGACTTAAATGGACAAATATGCACAAGACTGAAATGAAATCTGTTCTGGTGATGAACTGTCCTGTGCTGTAATACTGACAGGAGATAGCCTGGCTAACATCACCACTTCAAAGACAACAAGACCAAGAAACACTCACTCACACAAAAGGAAGCCCACTGGCTATTATCAAGCCTCCAGACACTGGGCTGCCTCAGACCAGTGCAAGGGAGCAGTTCTTGGGGTTCAGCTCTAGGTTAGTCCTCTGAGATTTGATTACCTTCGTCCCCACTGGTTACTGGGCCTGGCTGCGAAGCATATTAATGAGATTTTACCATCATTAGAGGGAAGCTAACAACATTAGCAGACAGGCAGGGTGGACTGTGGCAAAAAAAAGAACAGGAGAAAAGGAAAAGGGGGGGTTGAGGGTCTTCCACTTTGTTGAATCCCACTCAGCCGTGGTCCATTGTGCTCCCTGGGTCCCATTAGGTTAACTGGACACACACACACACACTCATTGACCATGTGTCAAGCACATGGAAGAACATATAGCAATGCATTTGTCTTTCCATCCATAGATTGAGCGTGGGGAGCAGAAATAAGACAGAGGAAGCCACTGTTCCACAGGCTGCTGCATAAAGGCTGTCTTTGAAGTCTGCTTAAAATAATGAAGTGGGAAGGCTAATGTTGGAGCCTCGGGGACAGAGACCGCCTTGCAAAACCCTGTGAATTGTAGACCTCATGAATGTCCCCAAAAGACCAACAAGTGAGCAGAACGTTCATGCACAGCGTTTGTCTGAAGCTAAATTTCCAGATTTTATGTCTGTGCAGGAATGTGGATCAGCATAAAAGAATATGTGAAACACACTTTATGTGGAATGCTTGGTCAGCACTCTTGAATGACTGAAAGGGGAAATGGGACTATTTCCTTGCTTACAGGGAAATCCTGCTATTCTCTAACAAACTGTCAAGCTGAAAATGGACTGGGTTCCATTTGCCACCTTCACACTGATTACAGACAGCAAAAAGCCACGCACAGCATCTGAATAAGGGCCGGCGTGTGCGATCGCACGCTAACAAGTTCGCACAAACTGACAGCCGTCAGAGAGAGCACCAGTGGGGTGTGTTTGTGTTCAAACACAGAGTGTTAACAGTTATTAGACGGGATAGAGGGAGGAATCTGATGGCAGAGTAGGCAGGGATAAGTGAAAACACACACACACACACACACACCAACTTAAAAGAGTCAGTAGAGGTTAACATGGGGTAGGAGAGCAGACAACAAGCTTCACTTCTCTTATATCTACTATAACCATATCCAGCCCACACACTCCAACCTACCCTTACTGCTACCTGATGACCTACACCTTCTCCTGCTCTGCAACTTGCATCTTAGGCAAATAATTTTAAATTCTGTAAACTTTTTAATTATTCTTTACCCAACACAAATCCTTCAACTTTAAGCAGCAATTAATTTTGAATAGTCACTAATTCAAACTTCCATGCCCAAACAAGAACTAATAAGCTATTGAGCTAAATTGGCATAATAATCCAAAAAAATTCTTAGGAAATGGCTGTCAATAACAGGCCAACTTATCCGCAATCAAGCTGTTTTGATTTGTCTTTCCACTGCAAGCAATAAAGTGCTCATGTTAGCCACAAAATAATTCATACATCTTTTGTGTGAAAACTCAGAGAAATCAGATTTTCTGTGAAAATGCAGTGTGAATGCTGAGCGCTGAAAGAAAGAAGCTGAAACTGAGCTAATACAACTAGAAGAAGCATAAGGCTAGCTAAAAGCTAAAAGAATCAAAATGACAGGAAAAAACGTGCAGAAAAATAAAACAATAGAGTGAATGCTGTCTCAGTACTCTCACAGTTAATGATTGGATTTTACTGATTCCAAGTATATTACATTAGAAGGACGCTTGTTTCCACTCTTATGAGGCTGGGTTAGGAGGATTACAGTGGATTCCCCTGCCTGACGGTGCTCCACCTAAGCTGCTTCATGCCAATCCTTCAGTCAGACATCTCAGTGCAGACAGATGGAGGAAGAGATGGAGAGAATGGATGAATTGATAAGAGTTCTGCTGTCAAAACATTTCCAAGCTTTCCAAGCTGAGAACAAATTAGTGTTGTGCAGTAACACCACAATATACCATAAAAGTAGGAATAAATCAAATCTGCCACGATATATGGCTTTTCAGAAAGTTACAATATACAATCTTCAAAAGAGCAGGACATTGATCAAACTTCAAAGTTGAGTTTAATGATTATAAAATTTCCTGCAGCAAATGACACGTCACTTCCATTTAGGAAAGGTTGCCGAGGTCCTACAGTAATTTCAGAGAAAGGACAGCTGGTTGTTTTGCAAACACCATTGATATTCAGAATTTGCAGACAGTGCAGAAATGTGATATGACACAGTTGGAACTGCACTATGTTTGAAAGCTAAACTTGCTCCTAAAACTAAATTTTGTACGCAAACGTTCCAAACTGGGGCCAGATAACTACCCTATCTAGAGTGTTACGAGGAACACACACACAAATGTGAGTGATAAATGAGGCCCTGAGCAGAGGCCGAAGGGCAGGGCGGTGCAAAGCACGAAGTCATTCCTGCCTGTTATGATGATCCCTCCTCAACAGCAGGAAATGGTGGTGTTTGTCTTGGACCAGAAGCGGGGAAGAACACCAGATTGTGTTTAGCCTGAGTAATTTATGGCATTTTTACATCAGGATGACCTAGGAGTGTGCACAAATATGTAACACAACACCCTACTTCTATTTTGTTTCTAAAGGAACAACTTACGCACATATAGGTATTGTACAAGCTTGGTATAAGTTGATGCTTTGTGATAACTTTTCTGTGTGTGAACATCAGCATGTTTCTGTCCGGGCCGGGCCTGGTTTTTATCAGCGCAGAAGACCCCACCCCACCGTACTCTCCAAGAGGCCTGAGACGATCTTTCTCTGCACCGCCTGGCCTCCGAAATAACAACACACCAGGTTTTGCCATCACTGCTTGTCGGCAAATGGAGACAGAACTGAGAACATGTGTGGACAAACTAGAGAGTGAGGAGTGGAGGGGGGAGGGGCAGCAAGTGATTGAGCAGATGGTTAAGGTGACTAGACTTTGAGCAAAGACTTCATGTTAACCATAGTAGCTGTTGTGTACTCCTGCTGCCGCATGTCAGAATTCCTACAATTAATTATGAGTCTCCTGACAAAGCACAGGACAGCTACAACACAAATATTTCATTAATTTAGGAAGTACTCTCAAATTTATGGCTCTAATTGAGCAGAAGAAAAAAGAAAAAACACCAAGAAGATAAAATAAAATCCACAATCTTGCTCGAAAGAACCAACCAACTCTCCACTGCAACCCTGAGTAATGCAGTGCAACTCCAACCCAGCAGCTGTCAGTGCCTGCTGAGTGACAGTGGGACTATCCATGTTGGCACATGCCCCAGGGTGACCGGAGATATCTGGCACGAGTTGATGGTGTGGGATGTGATGGTGGGTAAAAGGGGCAAAAGTCAGCCCTCGTCGGTCAGAGGATGCCAGGTTGTGTGCAGACACAGCAGCTTGTTTAAGGAGCCTCCACGAATTTGTGGTGGTAAGTGTGTGTGTGAACGTAAAAATATCAGTGAGAAGGACTTTACAGAGAGTTCTAAGAACAGACTAGAGCATCATTAGGGTTTGAGCCAATGATTTCAGAAACTTTTCACTTATTACTTTACATAACGTTAGCTTTCAGATTGATTTGCTAGAGACATCTAAAGATAATAAGTTTTATATTTTAAGCAGAGTATCCTAACTGACCTACATTAGAGAATATGAGAGTGGGCGGCCGGAAGAGTCTGTCTGCAAGAGGTTTAGGGTTCATCAAACACAGCTGAGAAGAAAGATGAGATGAGCGACAAGACAGAAGGAGCCCTGTGACACGTGAGACAAGCATTTTGAAATCAGAGATAAAAGCCGGGCATAATGGCACGTTTGCTTCAAGACACTGCTCAAAAAAGAAAAATGGAGGAGGTGTAACCACAATGTAACCTCACTCTGCCAACTTCCTAACGTTAAAATAATACACCCATCCTAGAGTATCTTACAGCTGTGATATCTCATTATGTATAATCCTAAATCAAGGTCATCAGTGAAGCGTAACACCAACACAAACACAGATGAAACCGCAGACTTTTACAGAGCGTCCACTAAAGCTTTCGCTCCAACGGTAAAAAAAGGCTTCATGAAACATTAAAAGCTGCACTTTTACTGAGTTTCTACATCTGTCTGTTGTACGATTGTGCTCAAGTGGGTGACTGTGTGTTTGTGCTTTTACTTCCAACCATAACAGACTTGCACTCATGCATACCAGGAGTCTGGAGGGGACAAAAGCGGAACAAAATCTGGGCCACCCAAAACTACAGTCTGAGTAGCCTTTTTTATTCATGCACCGCAGTCCTGAAATCACCTAGCAATATTTCAGAGGAGTATTGTGGGAGAATGAAAATGTCTGCAGCATTCGCTTTGATCTTGCAGACAATGTCCACTCAGTCAACAAGTAAAATATCAGTAAGATCAGCGAGAGAGAATGTGAGACTGCAGCAGCAAAATCCTGCAGAGCATTAAACAGCAAGTGAGAGTCCATTTGCTAGTAAGAGCTGTGTCAACTACAGCTGCAGGATACCAAGAAAATATGTGATATTACTGAATATTGCAATGACGACATCAGTTGTGATAACCACGTTTTTTTCACTCACATCTTTTTGTTCCTGTCATTGCAACGCCCACAAAAGTCTTTATGTGTATGGGCAGTTTAACAATTTATTCAACAAACAGGAGTCTCTGTAGCATGTGGACAAACCACATTTATTCTGGTAAAAGTAACATTTAAAAAAAGTCAAAGTTCTGTAAAGTAATTTTAGAGTGTAATTGTATGTGTGTTAGAATTACCAGTTTCATGATTTAGAATGTTTCTATTGCAGATAAGTCAGCTAATCTATGTGCTAAACCCCAAAACTAACATTACGGTTTGAGAATTTAATTAAAAGTTAAAGGATTTTGTCAGTGATATAACAAACAGCACAACAATAAAAATTGCTATGGCTGAATGATAGTTACAAGTAAAGCGCTGGCGCCATTTTAGGTCTGATTCTAATCCATAAGCACGCTGTCGACAAGGTATGTCTAAATGTATGATATTATTACTACTTACCCTGCCAGTCACCATAACTTTATTAACATGGAGAGTTTGGACACTCTTTACTAATCTGTTGAAACACTGATTGTATGAGTCCATTGCTTTAAGACCACGTAGCTTCTCCATGATGTAGGCTCTAAATAATTAACAATGTTGTAGTACGAGATGGGTGGTAAATTGTTGGGCTCGTCCAACATTTCCTCTTTTTTCACCTCATATAGGTCAATCCCAACAGTAGCGATCTTCTGCATATATCTTTCCTTGGCACATTAGTCAAGAATAAGTAAATACCTGGATTTAGTTCACTCTGAAGCCATCGTTGTCTAGCGTTTACCTACTAATGTGGCGAAAATATCTTTTCAAGGACGAGACTTGTGGGAACTATGTATAGACACTCCCTTCCATTTTCAATGTAACAAGCACATCTCTTGTGGTGGGGAAAAAAACCCCCGCAAATGATGTGTGTGAACAGCAATTGCAGATAAAGTCCTCTCCAAATTTCCTGCACTTTCTAGCGTCATCTCCAATTTTCATGTGTGACAATGGCTAATGTGCACCCAATCAAAAAGGGTTGAAGGTTAATATTTACTCATCTGGCTGATTTTCTTTTCCCAGTCCCACCTCGAATGACTGAAACTTCCAAATAAACCTTTTATTATTGCAAAACAAAAAAAAAAAGATATGCAATACAAGAAACCCGCCTAACCTGAGTTAGAGGGTCAAGAGGCCCCGAAAATATTCATGTGACAACTGTAATTACAAAGAGATGGGAGGGGGGTAAGACGTGAAAATTGTCTAAGGAGAGGCTTGTGAGCACAGTAAGTCTTTCAAAAACATTATGGTTTCAAGATTTAAAACAGATGATTTGAATTAGGGAGGTGATCATGAACACATTTCTGGCCTCGGCACTTGAAAACAATCACTGGGGAAGGAATACTGGAAAATGCAACTCATACACAAGTTTCCCTGCCAGCACTGAAATTACACCTATACGTATTAACAAGACCCTATTCAACTTTATTGGGCTGAGTGCCACACACAGTGGCTCTCCATGTTTAAAAGGCCAAAAGGATTGTCATGAATGCTTATACTTGAGTGTTTGCTCTTCTCTCAATAACAGAGAGGTTATCTACCCATTGACACTTGCTAATCCAATCTGACTGGCAGCATTCAAGGCTCTCTGTACTTAAGCGCATATTCAGCAGTGGAGGAAGCCGGGGGTCATAAATATGGAAGGCAGCAAAGGGCTATTTGCATCAGAGGGCTGAAGTGGATTTGGAGAGGCCAGGAGGAGGTGGAAATTTAAAAAATAAAATAAAAAGGACGCAAACAAGGGAACAAGAAAGAAGGATAAAGAGAAGAGGTTCATGAGGAGTTGCAGGAAAAAGGGAGGATCACCGGGGACAGGCTTTGTCATGTTAAACTGCTTCTCCTAACGCATGTTCTCCTTTTACTCCTGCTCCGCTTTCTCTCCTCCTCTCTGACACACAATAGTCAATCACGGGGGGAATAGATTACGAGAGTTTGATCTTCTCAACTTCAGAGCAGAAGCGTGACAGTGGAAGATGGGGGTGAGGTCGCGGGTGCAGCATGTGCGTGACTCGGGTGGATGAGACCTTGTGTTCAGTGGCGCTAAATAAATGCGCTCTCTCACTCTCACCGGACTGTTTCTCCTAAAACCCTTTCACTCTGGCTTTGTGTCTTTATGCTCTTGTCAATATGAGTTAGAGCTAATAGTTAGTTAATAGTGCTTTTTTTGCATCTCAGCCTTCAAGTCTCAGTGGGTTAATATGCATTCCTTTACTGTACATGAAGAAAACATAATGACAATTCTCCTCATAAATTAGCTCCAAGCACTAATGTCAGGTTATGAGCCGAAAGGGTGTTATTGTGGAAGTAAAAGGAGGTATTTGCAAAAGGTGGGGATGAGAAGATGCAGCATTGTGCCATTACTCTGTCACTTTATCTTTCTGTTAAAGAGCTTAATGATGCAGCAAGTTGAAAGGTTACTTTGTCAGGAAAGGGGTTAAAATGGCCCAAAGACCTCTGGAGGATAGCTGACACGTATGGGAAAAAAGAAAAACACAACCGAGTCTCACTTACTTGAATTCACTCTCGGACAGTTATTTACATAAATCCAGGTGAATAAATCCGCCAAAGATCTAGCTATAAACACCTTACCTTTAAAGCCACTCGGCCAACAACTGCTCTCCTTATGCACCCTAATGATGAGTGATGACACACATTTGATTCAAATGTCCGATGCTTGGTGTCAGGGGGCTCCTTAGTGGAAGATTTGGGCAGAGCGAGGGGGTGAACTGGTGGGCGGGAAGACGCAGAATCATTCGTCTTCAGTGTCAGTGCTAATGCCAAAATAAATAAATAAATAAAATGGAGGTGTTTGTCGATAGGGACATTAATTCTGCTTTGTGCTTAGGACAAATGGCTGATGAGAGCAGGCAGAGTCATCAGGGGAGTGCAGTGGGATGTTACTAGAATTTAATGAAGGACATGTTTGGCTTCCTCAAGTATGGGTTCTGCCTTTATGCGCTGTGTGTGTGTGTGTGTGTGTGTGTGTGTGTCTGCTGTCTGTGGCTCTGCAGACACTAATTTCCTGCATGGATCCCTGACCTTTCACTGTAGCCTGGGGGGAGCCATTTGATCACAACGCGCACACACAAAACACACATCATTTCCTGTGATATAGCTGCCTACCAGTCAGGGAACTGGTCATAGGCAAGCAGGACTGATCTTAAGCACAAAACAAAGTAAAAAGATTTTAACTTGTTTGATATTATTAGTTTATCTCCCTAAATTATGTAGTGTATTGTGAAAAAAAGTATCTTGTAAAAAAAAAAACCCACATGATTTCTGAAAACATATGATTTGGTTTCTTTGCTAATAAACTATGCAGCAGATACATCACAGCTGCTTTAACAACTCAAGTTCCAGTCACATTTTGTAAAAAGTTTTTGCTCCGACAGCTTTCTCTGACAAAGTAGAAAAGATATGCAACACATTACCTGCTCATTTGTAAATTATTGTAAATTTGAACCTTTTAGGAAATGTGGTAAACTTTGGTCAATTCAGCAACAAACTTTTACTCCTGCCTAGTTTTAAAATAGTGTTTTATGTATATTATTAAACTGCTTTTTGATGTAGTAACATTTCTAAACAATTGTATTTACATAGTTTAAACTTTCTGGTTTTCTAAAAGCCTTCAAAAGACCAGTAATATAAGTTCTTGCTATAAACACTGATGTATACATCGAATAACTGCTTGTTATCTATGATTCTGTGTTAGTAGTCCCTCTCAAATAAAAAAAGCTTAACCTTACTTTAGTGCTTGCAGGCATTGAGGTTCTCAGGGAGTAATATGATCATATACACCAACCTACTGTGTCCAAAAATAAGATGCACATAACTGTTATTCACACTGAATAAAATTTCAGTTGCAGTGATTCTTCAAAACACCACAGTAAACACTACAACCTAAATATGCATTTCAGGATACCCATGCCATCTTAATGGGACTGTGTGACAAAAACTCAACAATATCTGAATTTAGAGCCATATGCAGTATTGTGCTTGTTGTCTAAGTAAGCATTTTTGTCAAAAACAGTGAATAGAAGGAACCAGATCCGAGCCTTCAGGTGAGCTTGCTGTGAATTGCTTCCACCTCAGCTCTTCCCCTCAGGGGTCCAGTTAACCTCAGGACTTAGCTGGGCTTCGCTGGTTGCTGCCTCTCCTGGGTTTGTGTCCTGGACCTAATTATGACACTCCGGGTCCTGTTTTCTGCAAGTCAGTTCAACTGCAACAGGAATGCACCCTCCTCCCAGTTAACTCTGTCCATTAAGCTAAGTGAGGGCCATCAATTATTCAGCCATTTTCCATGTTTAATTCAAGGGATATGAGGGACTGTCATGAAACACAAAGGTGAGCAAAGTTTTCAGAAATCAAAGTTAACTGAAATGAAACAAATATTTCCCTTTTTCTTTTTGCCCCAGACTGACAAGCAGGGCATTCAGAAAAAAAAAATATCAATAAAAGCAATTTGTAAAGAGTAACAACACAGTGCAAAAAAATCAACTAACAGTATAAGCCAAAAGGACATGATGAGGAGATGGAGAGTGACAGGAAGAGGATTACCAAAAGAATGACTGGGTGTGCCACAAGTGGGAGTCTAAGCAGCATAATAATAACTGAGAATTGCATAACAACATAAAAGAAAGACAAAAACTGTGTTTAATGTGTTTGGACTTTTAAATCACACGCAACTAAAAAGAGAGTGTACAGAGAGAGGTACAACAGGCCAAAATATGTGAAAGAAAAGAGCTTTACATGCCCCGCCTCATCTCCCTACCACCCATCCCTGCGTGGGCGTGCGTCCTGGGGGACCCACCGATGTTAATACAGTTATTAAGCCTCTCCACTGAAGTCTGCTCCACCTCTCCAACCCCAGCATCAAGGAATTTTCTCTGCCTGCCAGGCAGCGGGCAAGCTCGTCTCGTCCACAATGAGATCAAACAATCCCGAGTAGGCCAGCTCAGGGGAAGCCAGTGATGGAGCTTCCCACTGAGCACTGAGGCCAGGTGAGGTTGAGTAAGTCAAGCCTGTAGAGAACCCCAGCAGGCTTTACGGAAGGGAGGCTTAGACTTCAACCTTGCAAAAGCTCCTCCTTCCCTTCCTCTCTCTCTTTAAAGTCAGCTGACAGAGATTCCCATGCAGCTCTTCTCGCTGCTGGGGATTACAGACATGAAAGACTTTAGCATGCATATATGTGAAAGCTGATTTTTTCTTTTTCCATTCTCCCACTTCTCTTCTCAGCTTTAGGATGCATGTTGCTCTGAGGGTTCATTAAAGGTGAGCAACGTTGGGAGAACAAGCCTGAATGTCAAGGTCGGAAAACAGCGCTGTATGCCAGGAAAAGCCAGGAAAGCCCTCTCGGTGCAAAAGGAAACCCTATAGCTGGACACTGCATCAAAGGGATGTGTGTGCACATCTGTTCAAACCACAAACAAAAAACCTGAAATGCATCGATTGACCTTTTTTGACCATTAACTTTCAAAGCTTAAATAACTATTTTGAAATATGTAATGAGGCTTGATCTAAACAGGTGCTCCGGCCCTCTGGAATGGGCAGCTGGGATGCAAACATTAAGGGTCAAACAGGGTTGTTGTGCTTAACACTTGATACAACCTGAATCATGTAAAGTTAAGAATAAACCAAGAATTGATAAGACAAAGAACAACATTGTAATGTACTAAATAGAACAGGGATATAGGTCATTTTGTACCAGTCTCAATTTACTGCCACAGGCCTGTAGGCAGCAACTGGACACATGCCAAGTCCTCATCATTCGCACTAGAACACTAATAATATCAGTCAGTGAGCAGGGGAACTCTCCATGTCTCTGTTATATCCCTTTACTTCCTCATTCTTCTCTCCTTTCCATTTGCTCTCAGCTGCTTTTTTGTTCAAAAGGAGAAAAGGGCAGAAATCCAGAGGCCAAAAATGACATTAAACCCCATGAAAGGCTCCACTCAGATTAGTGTTTGAAAATGCCAGCTCTCCCGGAGCCCTCCCTTCTCCTTCTCCATGCCTGAGATCAGTTTCTCTCCCCTAACCTCACTCTCATTTTCTTTCAGCTGAGAGCTGTTGACAGCTCAGACACAGTAATCCAGCTCTATTGTGGAGCCCTCTGCGAAGGTTTTCCCACGTACGGCGTGAGGGCAAAGTGGGGTGTCACGCCGCAGCCGAGCCACTGAACAGCACCACTGCAAGCAAAAGAGATGGCAGTGCCATGCTGTGCCCCTTGACAACTCGAGTTCAAACAGTTGTCACATTTTCCACGAGTCAAGTCCATGACTAAACCAAAGACAAAAAGGGAGGGGCAAGTCTATTTAACAAAGCGCTTCTACCCTTCTGAATTAAATTCCACAACTCAGAAAGGCTTCCCGTAAACTACAGAGCAGCGGCAATCACAGAACAAATGTACGCAAATGCTAAAATCCCAATATATTAACGTAAATACTGTTCATTTTTAACCAAAACAGAGAAAAGCACCAAACGTGCACCACATTAGTAAATAAAACATGCATTAAAAAAATCAAAGGTTGTCATATCTTTTAGAAGGAAGCCAAAGGCTGTATTAAACACGGTAAGGCAAAGTATTACTAACTCTTTCCTAACCATATCAAGAAAAGGAGAATATCTAATACTGAACATGTTTCTAAAATAATTCAGGTATTAAAAGAATTTTAATTTCATTTTTTTGCTAAATTAGAACATATATAAGAAAAATGTTTCTATCTCTCATTATGCAAAACAACTGCAGATAAATATCTATAACATAAATGACACTTCTAATGACAGGACAACAAAATCACTTTTTTCTGCTCCCTTATTTCCAATTCAAATCAAGCCTCGCAAACATAAATGTCCCTTCATAGCCTTTTTCTTTCTATTTTTTATATATTCCTTTAGGTCTACTAAATGAATAAAGTAAAAAAGCTTTCTTCAGTGTGCTGCCTTTTAAAAAGTCTCATGGAATAACAGAATGTGTCAAAGTGTTGAATATATCCCTATATGACCACCATCTGCCCAAACTGGAGCAACATGCAGGCTGACGGAGCTCTTGAAAACAGAAATAGGAAATACACTGAGACATTTCTGTGTCTAGTTTCATCCATAGAAAGAGGGCCCATCTCACGCTAAAGGCTTTATATCAGTTTCTTCTCCAGTGCACTGCCTCTGGGTATAAATATCAGAAAACTGTAGGTCATCGACTGAACCCAACACTGAGGCTTGTGGCACATGAATGAACATGCAGCAAAGTGGGCTGTGAGACATTTATTTCCTCAAGAACAGTAAGAGCTCCTCGATATCTGACAGGATGACTTAATTAGTCTGATATCCGCTTAGCAACTTTAACTTCCTCTAACTCAAAGTACTTCTCTAAAAGTGGCCCATACACGAAACAGGAGGCTACAAAAAAAAAAAAGTTACACAAGATCTCTATTTAAAGAGATGGGCTGCTTGATATCCCCATTTAACAAACAGTGGTTCCATTCTTAAGAAACAAGATTTAGTTGTTTCAGTGTATTCTCACTTCTCACCCTGATTAGAGTTGCTAGACTACAGGGCATCTCTCAGCTAACACAATGAACAAACGTTGTTACAGGAAACAAGCGGCCTGTAACTGGAGCCCCGTCAGCCTCCTTTTAAATTTGAACATGCTGTCCTATCCATCACGATCCACCACTACGCTCTTCCTTCTCACCTCTACAGCTCTGTTGGCAGTCTATTTCATCCAGATCCCAGGTGGGTCTTTAAGAGTCAAATGTCAGAGGCCGAGCTGCAGCCAGACACATAATGAATATGAAATGATTCAGAGGGACTGTGGGAAAGAGAGGAGGGCTGGTGTGCAGACAGTCCTGGCTCCTCCGTCACCAAGTGGGACCAGAATGAGTCAAGCTGAGCAGGGTTGGGCCTGGACAACGTGAGCGGATGATGCACAGTATGGAGTTACTTGAGAAACAGGTTTCAATAAATCAAGGCGTACGTAAAGATCCAGCAGTCTTCCTTAAATGTAAGCCCTCGGGGTCTGTTAGTAAATCTACACACAAGGTATTGTGGAAACTAGAAGAAAGGCCTTCAGTTTTAAACCACAATGAGATCATTCGACATGCTGAGACTCTTCTATCTTAAGAGACGGCTCGCTAGGTTGTTAAAAGCACAGCTCCGGCCAAGGGAGGCTTTATTTCATGTGCAGACAGTAAACAGGGTTAAGTCTGAGTGATTCTTTTTAGAACTTGTTTCATGCATTAAACAGAAAAGTGAGCCGATCGCATTCGCTCTCGCTCCTCCATTAACGAAACTGACTGAGACGGCAGCAACACGGCGCTATTTTTGCTTTGGCAGAGCTGCGAGGATCTTGTATTTTTAGCATAGTAACCTCTACTCTATTTTCTTGGCTGTCCCACTCTCAAAATAGGAACACATTTCCTCTGTGATGTGTATGTGTGTGTGCGTACTGCTCGAGGTGTGCACAGTTGTCATCCATGTGATGTTAACACAGATTCCCCAGAGGGAGAGCAGGGATGAGTGTGTTGGTAGAAACAACAGGGATGTACTTTGGCTTCGAACGAGTGGCCTGAGAGAGACTGCAAAAGGGGAGGCAGTGACGAACAAAGCAGCATACAAGGTAATCACTGTGTTTATAGTGGATGCTGAGGAAAAAGCAGGACAGAGGGCAGAAAATCTTGTAAAATATGAGGAAAAATTAGGGCAGGCGAGCATTAAAGATTAATCGCGACACCGACCGCCCGTCTCTGGCTTGCCATGCAGAGAACGCCACCGCAGAGACGAAAACAGAAAGAGATAAAGTGCAAGAGACGAGAGGGACACTTTGAGAATGAAAATGCCCCGCAGATGAATTTGGCGGGTGATGAATGTCCGCAGTTCAATACCCACATGAATTTATGTGTGGGTAGGGATAAAACATGGAGGTGGGTTGGAGAGATGGGAAGGGGGTGGTGTACGCAGAAGAACTAGCCATGCAGAGCACACTCCGAACAAGCCATCTGTAGAAATAAGTAAAGAAGTGATTACAACAGGCCCAGCTCAATTTCTGACAGTTGATGCTTGACTGCCCCTGTAGAGCTGAATTGATTTAAATGAAGAATCTATGAATATTTTATAGGGCAGACCCCCTCTCCCCTCCCTTTCACCTGAACCGTTTTGATCTTCTTCCCACTCGTGTGTCTGTGTGTGCCTGTGTGTGTTAGGCTGCTCCGGGCAGACGTTGAGGAGAATGTAATTATTGATAGCGAGATTATGGCCTTATTGTCCCAACGTCTGCAATCAGCTGCCTTCCTTAAGCCCCCGATGAATCAATGACACTAGCCTGGATCTTTTCTGTCTGCCCTGCTTTGTTCATCAAAGTGAGCTTTGCAGAGTACACCGACCCTTGGTTTGGGGATTTAATGTCAAATCAAAACCGGTGTACAGTACGCTCGGGCTGATGCCTCTGGCTAATTCTCTCTGCAAACAAGCTGAGGCCTATCAGTAAATCTGAGCAAGTCTTGGTGTGAGGATAAGAGGAAGAAAATGTCCAGTGGAAAATAATTTATTACGCCAAGCTTCTAATGTACACAAAATGGAATAAAACTCAACAATGATTGTCACTGCAAAAAGAACACCAAAGAGAAGATTACCAGTAGGCCTAACTAACAGTTGTGCATCTGCGTGCCAAAAGGCAAGTTGATCTGTTGAAAGCCACACCCGCTCATTACACCTTAAAAAGTGCCTAAAACAACAGACACTAAAATAAAAATATGCATCTCCGTGGCTCTTCTGAACTTCAGAGCTTGCTAAAAAAAAATTATCTCCGAGGGCACCTCAAATTTAGCTCATGATAAATCGCATTAAAAAGGCCAGCAACAACTTTGTACGTTGGTGGCAAGGTGCTGTTTTGGGAGCACGTAATGACGAGTTATGAAATGCTGCCCGGCGGCCTTTCCCAGGAAAGTGGCAGCAGTGGTGTTGAAGTCTTTGAACTCTCCTCACCCCTTTGCCATTGCAAACATACCTGGATGACAAACTGCTTTATTGATGTTCACCCGAAGGAGAAAACAGGCGTGTTCCTTTTGGACAAACCAACTGTTCCGACTTTTTCACGCACACACACACACAAACTGTGGCGTTTGACCCACTAAATCACTCTCGCTATTGGATGAAAGGCTTTAGGCAGACATGGCAAAATGAGGAGCCTGTCTGAGGCTTCCCCTCCCCTGAAAGGATCCAGGACTTTTCCCTCTGTGCTGCCCATCTATCCTGGACTCAAGAAAACGTCAGAAAGAAAGACCAACAGTCTGTTCATTAAGGTCCAAGTTTGAAAAGATATCAAATTAAAGGCCTAGCATTCCTCATTGTTGTCCACTCAGATTAGTGGTCATTGTTGAACAAGCCATCTGTAGAAATAAGTATGAAATGATGCAGCTATATATGTACAGTATTTTGGTCAAACTTGGAAAATAATCTCATGCAATATTGTGTTATCTCACATGATCTGTTAGCAGTTGAAGTATGTGTTGTAAATGACTCTCAGCTACTACACTACCAAATTTTAGCTCAATATCTGTAAAACTGACTTGAGTTACAGCCATTTTTGTGTTCGTTAAGATTGCTTAGCTGTGGCAGCCATCTTAAATAAGGATGATTCCAAAAGTTAATCAGTTGTAGATGGCAACCCAGTAATAGCTTTCTGAAAGTTTCATTAATACATGTTCAATGAGTCTTGAGATACTTTGCAAACAGACAAACAGGGTTGACTACAAACAGCTAAGGCCATGGTTTTACGCAAAGATGTCATGCAAAGTGAGGTGCTCAATTAGGTGAGGTGTTGGAGACAATTCTCAGCTGCTACCACATCAAATTTTAGCTCAATAACTGTGAAATTGTTTGAATTTTAGCCATTTTTAAAATTATTTTAAAGTCTGTTGGCTGTGGTAGCCATCTCGAATCAGTTGTAGATGCACATCCATGAATTACTTTCTGAAAGTTTCATTTAAATTCATTTAGTGGTTCATGGGATATTTTGCTAACAGTACAGACAGTTGAACACATACATACACACAGACAAGGGCAAAAACATTATCATTCTGCCTTTGCCTTCGGTGACAGGTGATAAAATTGTGAAGAGGATCATAAATTGACTTATAAGGCTTTGATTTTTACTCCCATTTTGTGTCAAAGTAAAAAAAAAGGTTTTTTTTACAAAGTTTTGAGCAAATTGTTAAATGAAATACACTTCACATGTTCAAATGACTCATATCACAGTGTTTACAAAAGAAACCCCCCTCAATGTCAAACTCTGGCTACTGAAGCCAATTCTGTTTGGGGGGGGGAGGACTGTGTTTATGTGTTGTTCATGTTTCCCAATTCTCAGGAGACTCTTGCCAAATAAATACTACACACAGGAGGCAGGAAGTGATATTTACAGTTCTCACACAAGGCCAAGGCCAAACTGTTGGAGTCCAAACAGTTCCTCTAGTTTTATGAAAATTGTATTTGAGACACTTCTGTTGCCCTCTAAGATGCATTGGCATGTGTTCGGTTTAGCATCAATTCTAACTGACTTTCATATCCCCCTTCCTCCCTCCCTCCCTCCCTCATTCATGTTACTTCAAATGTATCACGCTTTCAGCTCAAGAAACAATAAAACACCATCTGTTTTTTTTCATGGGCCTCATCTCCTGCTAGGCAATAGGACTTCCGCACTTAAAATACCACATGAGCCAGATTAAGCTGCCAGTCGCTTGCCTCTCAGACACACACCATTCATGCAGCCCACTTTACATCCCCCTGCGCTCAGAAGACAAACTAGCTCGAGCTCGTCTGACTCCGCTTCATCTTCTCTCTATGGATATCCCTGGTGATCATTTGTCTTTGTACCGTGGACAGAATGAGAGGGGGAGCAAAAAAAAAAAAGAAAGAACAAAAACCCTATGGGCTGCTGAGCCCCTGATGCAATCCCTCTTTGCTTCACCCCCCCTCCCCATTTTTTAAAAAGTGTGTGACAGTCATGTGAACAAGGTCATGCACATTCTTTCATGCATGAGCCCCCAACTGTTGTTAGGATTCTGACAGGCAGCCTGTGAAAAATCAAGTACATTTAATCTGCCAGACCTGGGACTTTTCACTGCAGACTTTTAGAACCGGTGCTCTGAAAATAACCATCTGCAGACTGGATGCAACTGCAGCCCTGCGTTATCAAAGTCAAAATGACAACAACTGACGAGGAAGCATATTTAATGAACCAATAACACTGGGACTGAAGCATCCATAGGATCTACATTAAAGCTCTGATACTTAATGCGTCCTGAAGGCCAGTTAAGCTGCGACTGTTGGAGACTAGTTGGTGACTCAGAAATTTGAGAAAAAAGGCAAATTTTCAAAATACAATCTTACTGCATTTTAAGCTTTTGCGGTCTAGCAACCAGTGAGAAATGCAGCTGCCATTTTTACAGCCAACCTTTGAAAAACATGACCTAAAACTGTTAACGTCAGAGTTTTGAACTCTCAGGTGAAACAGTGGCTGAAACAAAAACCAACCTGTGAACACTGATGGCCCATACAACCGTTAAAGGACAATGTTTTATTCCTTCACATGAGTTCTTGCTTTTCTGTCTTTCCTTGTATCAATGTAGCATGTGTTTTTGTATAATAATAATAACAATAATAATAATAATAATGAATT
>JAOXNZ010000064.1:12179819-12200980 GCA_028566095.1 Kryptolebias brasiliensis
ATAATAATAATAATAATGAATTTAATTTGTAACGCACTTTTCATTAGCAAAAGAAATCTCAAAGTGCTACAAAACAAGAATCACAGTAAAAAATACACTAATAAAATTAACAACCACAGCTCACTTAAACACTGTTAAAATATCTAAAATCAGTGATAAGATCACTCAGATAGAATAGGCTTGTTTAAAAAGAAAAGTCTTTAAACCTTTTTTAAAATCAACCAATGATTGAGGAGCTCTCAGATCTATGTGTTGTATGTGTGAAAATGTCTAATTGTATTGTTGTCTTAGTTTAAAAGCCCAAACAAGGACTAGGTTTGCAAACTAACCTTTGGATAGACAACCCCTGTACAAAGCAACTGTGGCACTGTTCTAACATGCAGCATTGTGTGTGTGTGTGTTGACCTTGTCAAATAAACTATTTTCATGTACACAGCTTGCAAAACTGTATTCTAGGCTAAGCACATCATTTCATTGCCCACCTCCACCCACATCGGCCCACTTTGGCTGACGCCCCCACGTTCAAGATTTAATCTAGTGGTGCACACTTTTGAAATGAAAATGTACAGATTTGGACCAGGTTTTTTTTTAAATACATATTATTTATCATTGGTGTGATTTTCAGACCTGGACATTCAATGCTGTAGCTCCCATACCGGTGTCAAAAATACAGCCCTAGCACTCTTGATAAGGGTTTAATAACCCAAAGACATTTTTTTAACATGTTCAAGCGACAGGACTGTAAGCCTCTGTGACTCAAGAAACGGAGAACCCCTGCAAACATTGAGACATTTTGGAGACTCTTGCAAATGCTGCTCGCCAACTAGTCACAGGCCAAAGAGATACTGACTTCAGTGAAGATGTCACAGGGTTCATTCTCAAACCACCGGAAAGCTTATAATGAAGAGACAGATCCAGTGGGGAAAGGTTAAAACGACAGAGGACCATAAAGCACTAAGAACAAAAGAGTACCAGAAATGCAAACTTTTGTAAAGAAAAAAAAAAAGATGTAACCAGATGCTTTTGGATTATCTTGTGCATTTTAATTCTGACTTCTACTTTAAAATAAAAAGGTAAAAATAATTTTAAAATTGTTTAGTTTTCCCACCATATGATCCAACAAGCTGCTGAGTCACGTGACGACACTAACAAATAAAGTGTCTCTCCCCCCAGCCAACGTCCCCTACATGTGCATTAAATGTTTTATTACATCCAAGCAGTAAAGCAAAGAGCAGCATGCTATCCTCGCCCCCACCCCTGCAATTCCCTACTTGGAGCAAAACAATGTGGAATTGAGGGATCAGAGGTCTTTTCCTGGGCCAAACCCCCACCGTCTCCCTCAGACGAGCTCACATGGTTTGAATCAATGCTGCCACAAGAGCTGTTTAGTGGACCGGCTCAATAAATACTATCAAGCTCGCTTGGGTATCTGCTCGAAAATGATTTGTCTCTTTAGTCAGGAGGAAATTCTAATCTCGTCTGACTTGGAAAAACAAGCGGTGACACAGAGAACGAGAGATGGAGGCAGACTGCAACGCAAACAAAAACAGTTTTTTGGGGAGGTTTTGTTCTTGCTGCCAAAACATCAGACATTCTTGTCTAAATTTCCCTTTTGTCACATGCTTCCTATAGTCTTGAGGCGAGAAGGAAATTGGCCCTTAAGAGCCTGTGGAGATTCCTGTCTTTTTACGCTCCTGCAGCACTGAAAGACAACAGAACTCTCTCTTTCATTACGCTTAGTGCCGTGCAGCTGCTTTGAGGTGAAGAATGGGACGGGCCTCCAATACCCTGTCGCTGCAATAAAATTCTCTTATTGCAGCAGATATGGTATCAATAAAACAACAAAAACAAACAAAACAAAAAATCTCCACAGCCACTGCTGGTTGCTCGACCAACACACACACACACACACACAAATACACATGTAACACAAATAAATCCAGAACTCCCTGATATGAAAGCATCATTAAAAATTGAAATGCTATTTATAGAGATGACAGAAGGGCTCCCTCACTCCTGGAGCTGACAGACATGGAGCACATCATTAAAATGTGCGTGTCTATTTCAGGTAAGACTGCACCTTGAACGTGCATTTTAAGAACTATAAATCACTAATTAAAAGCATGGATGCAGTGACTGAAAAAAATCAGAGCTGTGCAAGCTGCTGCTGGGGAACTGTGGTCTGTAACGGGAACAGATTACCAGAGACACCGAGGATAAGGCTGGCAGAAAAGTTTGAGCTGATTAGGGCTGGCATGGCTTGCAAAACACTGTTTGTATTAGGAGCATATTGCATATTTCAGGAAGGCAGGATAAAGTGGCTTGGAGATACAAAAAGCAAGGCGAATTTGGAAGGGGGGGGGGTCAACTATGTGTTGCAGTGATAAAGGTCAGGGACGAATCGAGCTGAATTATAGGCCTTTTTGGTCACTTATAGATCCGGACACATTCATTAAAGGGGGTAAAAACGAGGCACCTACAGTGATTGGATCCGTTCCAGTGCTGGTTCCTGATGGACGTGCTGTAGGGATGGGGCGCACCGGGAACCAGTCCTTTCTCTGGGATCAAGCAGCCTCTGCTCTGGTTGTAGTAATCCATCATTAGAAACGGGTTCGGGCTGGGATTGAGTCCCACAACGTCCACACTCTCGTACATCATACGCGGCGGGGAGGAGGAGGAAGGGGGAGTAGAAGAAAACGCTATCAAAACACACGAACGAGCCTTGTGGGTTTCAGCAGGGTCTGTCCGCACGGCATCAAAATACAGCGAGAAGTGGGAAATCCGAACCCAGCGGGGACACGGGAGCGTTTGGCATCTCTGTTGCTTGGAAAACAAAACACGAGTGGTGGATGAAATCAGCCCGATCGGCTCCGCTCAGTTTGGGGAATGAATAGAGCGGTGCGCATTGTGTCCAGGCTTGGAGCAGCGCGCACTTGGAGCACAATATATGCACACACACACACACACACACACACACATAAATATAATTCCAGCTGGTCAAACAGAGAGCAACATCTGAGGATTTATCCACACGACGAAAAATAAAAATAAAAATAAAAAAACAGAAAGCAGGGTAGTCCGTGAGGCTTCAGTTGGGGGGCTAAATCTCGCAGAGTTGCAGTTTGTCCTTCGGGGGTTACGGTCCCGTTAGCGGCCGGACTCCTCCTGAACCCCCACCCCTCTCTTTCTCTCTCACTCCCTCAGAGGTCTACTCTACCGAGCTCTCGCTCGCGCGCACAAATCCAGGTCCGTCCGAACCGCGCAGCGCTGCCTCGTTAGGCTCTGCAGACCTGAATTATTCCCACGAGCAGACCGAACTGCGAGCAGATCCTGCAGAAATGTGACAAGGCGCAGCAGCTGAGGCGCTCTGGCTCCTCCTCCTCCTCCTGCTGCCTCCCCTCTCAGTCATGCATGGCTCCGCCCCCTGTTTAACCCTTTCGGGGATGGATCTCCCCGTCTCCACGCACAGGCCCTCCCTCAAACTGAGCAGCGGGGGCTTTAAATAGTATTTGAGGACATGATGAAGTTATATAAGCTCACTAATTAGTCTTTCATATCTTTACACTGGAGTTCATGGACATAATGAAAGCTGCCACAGAATGCATCTCTCTTGCTCCTTTTTTTTCCTCGCCCCTGGAAGTTCCTCCTCAGTTCCCAGATAAATAGACCCCCCTCCGCCCCCCTCTCAATGTTCTCATCAGTGCTTATACCCCTCAGATTTTTTTTTCTGCCTTCCCTGTCTCCCTAATTTGCCTAATGCTATGCTGCTGAACTTTTCCTGAACTCAGAGAAGAAGGCAGCCTCACCTCCTGTTGACCCACTGGGTGACTTGCCTCCTTCTCTGGCTGCACATTATTCAAGGTTTCCCACCTTGTACACCCAGAGTTAACACCGGTGCACTTTTTTTTTCCTCGAGAGTTGCCTGGAGAGGTGCCTCGGTTCATGCAGCCAATAATACAGAGAAACAAAACACACAAAAAAAAGCAGCCAGTCACGTAAGGGACACTTTTCCCACGGTTTGCTTACAGCTGAAATTGAACTCCTTGAAGTTTAGTTGTTGCCTAGTGAAGAAAAAAAAAAAAATGCTGCCGACTTTACTCTGCAACATTCCGAGCAACATTGTTGAGTCTTGTCATGCACGCATGCAGCTGTGTTAAAAGATCCCGCCAAAAGTCATTACGAGACTAAAAAAAGGATTTCACCTTTACAAATGTTGGGTATGAGTTTGTCAGTGATACTAAGAGTATACAGGCCATAGAAGCAAAAAAAAAACCAAACAAACAAAAAAAATTAAAATTACTCAGACGTATCACAAACAGATTTACAGAGCTTGAGATTTTTTGGTGACTAGTATCTTAAATTGCTTCATGTACCCACTTCACTTAACTTTTTTCCCTGACATTGAGAGAAGTTTCATTGCATAAAATATAAAAATGACCTATGACAAAATCTAACCTGACTCACTGGTTGGGACATTCCTGACAAAACACAGAAGTTTCTGAGTTGCAGAATCTGACAAATTCTCAGATGCTGTGTTTCATTTTAGAGGTAATTCTGACTGGACTGATGAGCTAACTGGTAGCCCGAAAGACCACAGACCAAAGTGGATCACTGCCGCCTTTAAAACAACTCCAGTTCTAAAATTTCCATACCAGTTCAATTAAATCCTATTTTATAAACCTTTAGATCAGTCAGTGTCTTATTACAAGATTATTAACATAGAATGTTATGGTTATTTGTAGGAGTAAATAGCACCAGCAGCAGCTAGCTGCTCAGATTAGCTGTCGGCTCGTCAATCTGGTCAGAATTAAACTATTTTCTTCAAAATGAGGTGGTCACAAAGGTTTTGAACATTCTCTGTGAAATAAACTTAAGTGGATATTTTGAATGTCAATAAAAAGTGTTAAGTAATTTTGGTTTGGCGCCACTAAACTAAGTCATCAGCAGATCATGTGATTGGCTAGGTAACACAAACAACTGCAACTTGTAAATAATCTACCATGTTAGCAAATATTTACTGTTAATCTTTTTTATAAAATATAAAAACTGAACCTTTTTGTGATTATTTACATTTTGCTGCAGTATATATATTTAGCAAAAATGTAACTCCAGTGTTTTTATTGGAGGTTAAACAGATAAAAAAATAGCCAACTATTACCTTGAAGTATACTGTTTCTCTCTTTTTTTTTAAAAGGGTGCAAATTAGCTTGTTTTCCTAATGTTCTTCAAACAGCAATGATGAAAACACTCTGCAGGCAGGAAAGTCACCTGTAATACCTGTCAGGTAAAGAGATACGCATTGTTTTGGCATTGCAATATGAGTAAAAGCTTTTCAAAACTGCTTGATTAGACAGAAAAAGTAACCAAGTAACCTCTTCAATTATATATGCATTGATGTGGACAAAACCCTGAGTGACTTGTGTTGTAAATGACACCACCGACAGAACAATCCCTCACCTCCCCCGCTGTCCTACACCTGAGCCACAGGCCACAGCTGGGTCTGACCGGTGCAGTTTTTCAAAAGGATTATCAGCATGGAGACTGGCAGGGTGGATGGGGGGGTGACTATGCCTGCTCCACCCCCACTGACTGTGACACTTATTTAATGCAGACCGCAGTGTGTTTACCCTGCCTGATAAGAGCCAATATGCAGGCCTAGGCCACAGCGACCCCTCGCCTGCATTGATAGCCAAGCATTCCTTGACGGGATTAGCCCGATGAGTAATGGCTGTCAGAAAATGCTAATTTTCCAGGCTGTTTTCTTCTCCGAGGGGAGAGCATTCATACATGGCTGATACCCTGTGATTGTGTAGGACAGGCTAACAGATAACAGGCTGTTGATCATTAGTTCAGAGGAGAGGGAGGAGTAAAAGCTTAAGCTGAAAAAAAAGAAAGGTCATTTCTCAGAACTTGTCTACATGAAATTTAGACAAATAAGTGATTTTTCTGCTTAAAAAACAAGAATGAAGGAAAATAAACTTAACGCATGGCATGAGTCACGTGTAAAAAAACGATCAATCTTCTATTCTATACTGAATAATCTATGTTGTGTGCAGCTGACGTCAAATGTGAGATGAGGTACAAATAAACCCACAAAAACGTACAATAGCGCAATGGTGCCAAAGGACTGCAATGTTGCCATCATTCACCTTTACACGAACATAATCAGAAAATAGGTAGTGCCGTCCCAATATGTGGTTTTAAGCAGCGTGCCGATGCTTCAGAATCAGAGACACAAATGTAGCATTGATGTGCCACATTTGTGTCACCTACACACAATGATTCAGTTATACCTTCACTGCCGGCTCAGAAGTTCAACAACTTTGTCCCAACATTCATTCCATCCTTGTGACTTTCAAACAACATGGAGGTGCACCGGAGCCGCCTTGACCAGTATGTGAGAAATGGATTTCACATCTACACATATGACATGTCTTATGTAGGAGGACACAAAAGCACTGAGAGAAAAGAAAACCCGTCACGCCACAAGAACCTGCATTTTTAACACATAAGTGTTGGTAAACGTGGGTGTCTGAGACTGAGTGGCGAATAGAGCTCACAACAGCAAAAATATTAAAACTAGATCTAATCATGCATCAAATTCCCAGAAATATGCAAGAAATCACATGTCCATTCAAAGACAAAAGCAGGCTATGTTTGTGTTTCTCTGTATTTGAGAAAAGCAAACTATATTGAGCACAAGAGCATTTTGAATACAGCGACAGAGTGGGAAGAAAGAGCACAATGTGGGCTGATAATTGTTGGCATCCAGCAATAGCTCAGATGTTTCATGGATATAAGAAAGAAAATTATTAAGGTAAGCAGCAGGAGCTGGACAAGGAGTTGTCTTCTATTGCTGCAACAATGTAGTGACATTGCTTTGGACTTTGCTGGTAAAAAGGAGGGATCTTTGTCTTAATCCTAAAATGTTTGTGTAACTAAGGAGTCATTAATAACAAATATAAATTTAAAAATCTAAAAATTTCTATGGTAATCCAAGATAGAGTGACTATTATTTTTTAATTTAGAGCTAACATAAAAAACAGCAGATATTAATGAATAATTTATCAAATAAAACTAGACAAATTGCATTTTTCGCAAAAATGAAGTATGAATGCTGACAGCTAAATAAAGCTAAAATAAAGCAAACAGTTGCTAAAAGCTAAAATTAGCATAAGAAGACAAAACAGATCTAGTATGTTTAAGTAGATTTCAGGGACCAATGGTTTTGAAGAAATTGAAGACATCTTAATGTATTACTATGAAAAATTTCTTTATAAATAATGTTAAATAAATCAAAAAGTTTAAACCTTACAAATACTAAAAGCCACAGAACACTATTTACACTTTCCACAATAAAATAATAAACTAGATTTAAAAAAATAACATACTGCAGATCAAAATGCAAAGCAAACAAACAGCAGACATAATCAGAGCATAAAGAAGAAACTACCTTATTTTAAGACACACCTCTTGTTGTGTTCATATATTATGTTTTAGCATACTGTATATAAAGTAAAATAAAAAATATCTGTTTTATCCTTTTATCATAAGACAAAAAAAGACATTCCACTTTAGTTATGACTGGAACTTTTCTATGAGAAGGATGAATAAAACAAGACGAGCAGAGGAGATGAAGACTTTAACAGACGGATACAATTTACCCAGGTGAGGAAAATAGACAAAACACAGGATTATGTCATGGTTTCTTCCACGCGGAAGAAACAAAAAGTTAGAGAGATGACTCGGTAACTTTGTGGTAAAACCATTGTCTCGTCTGAAGATTCAGAAATTTCTCAAGTAAGCCGAAGTGTTTCAGGAGCTTAACACTCTTGAAACAGTGCATGAGAACACATTAATGCATCACAACTTGTGCCACATATACAGAGGAAATACGAGCTCTTTGTGGCCTTTACTGCATCTTCATGACTGTGTGAAGACTGTGTGGGAAAAAAAAAAAGAGAGGAGCCACAAGAGGTTCAGACCACATTAACACACCAGTACAGGTAGATGTAGGTGCGCAAGCATCAACATGCACCACACTCCTGAGAACACGAAAAAGTACTTTAGTGCAGAGAAGTCAGAGAGATCAGATTGTGCCTCGATGTCTTAAGCTGTCGCTGAGAGCCGTGTCTCAGGTGCAGGGCTTCAAAGGATTGTTGCACTGAATCAGGTCAAAGTGATAGCGAGTTGATCCGAGCAGCACTGAGCTGTGGAGGACTCGCAGGAATGGATGATTACGCAACTACAAATAATTTGAGGAATACCACAAGTGGTAAACATAACGTCCTTGGTTTGAAGAAAAGCTGTAAACGAGAGTCAAGCAAAGAGACGCAAGGCAGGGAGGAGAGGGGGAGAGGGGAGAGGGATTTCAGCTGGGGATTCAAAGAGTTTTATAGGCGGGGTGGGGAGGAGATTGCTGACTGGACCTTGAGGGTGTCAAAGTATTTTTACTGCCCCCACTCTTCTTCTTTCTCAGTCCAATCAGGGGTGTTAGCAAGCAGTAAAAAGTGCTTCCCCTGCCATTCCCCAAGGAGATGAGCCGACAGGTTAGAACAAACAATAGGCTGTTTGGTCATTTGGATTATTGTGCATGATAAAAGGAGGAGGGAGAGCTCCCTCTCTGCAAATGTACAAAGTGGAGTAAACAATGTCAGAGCAGACCTTGGTTTAGCTAATCAGTGGGAATTTGTTTTGATTGTCCAGAAGATTCTGGAGATGATCCACCAACATCTGCAATCAGCTGTGCCTTGGCCCTTGTGTTCCTGCACTCTAAGGATCCTTTCTCTGCAGATATAAACACTTCTTGCACAGTGTGTTCTTTATTGGAGTGGACATTCAAATCAAAACACATTCAAAATGTCTTAAAGCCATGGGAAAATCTGCTGAGCTCTGGCTGCCTGAAGACACTCACCAGGCTTTAAAAAAAAGAAAAAGAAAAGAAAAACAGACCAGACCTGCCGTATCACTAGGACAACACTTGGCTTGGGTAAAAGCCATCTCCTGACAAGATAAGGCCAGACATGTTGGAGTTAGAATGGCCAGAGCCTAATTTTAGAGTTCCTGTCTGCCTTAGTGGCTACAACACAAACATAGGCGCTGAATGCTGCTACTCCTCCCCCTCGAGCACTCCTGCACATGTGCCGGCAGATGGCTAATGCCCAGACGATAAAAGAAGTTGGGACAAGCCTCTGCAAGGCTTTCTATCTTTCTTAAATCTTTCTAGCGACCTAATAAAGAAGCACAGCAGGGAAAGATAGAAGAGGAGACAATCATAGGGGGAAGTACTGTAAGGATTTTGAAACGTGTCGGTATCTGAGAGGCAACAAGAGACTAAGATAATAGATGTGCCTGCCCAGAGCTCATTGTGCATGTCAGCAGCATTATCCTACGACTGTGATGATCCGCACCATAATCCCCCACCCCCCACCCCCACAAAGCGTAGCAGTTAACTTCCTCATGCTATGATCACATCTCCCTTGAATGAATGCCACTGAGTGCCAAGGTGCATGTTTGCTTTTAAGTCTACCTGAAACCCCACAACCTGTCTGTGGCCACAGCATCTCTCTAGCTGCCCTCAGAGTTTTTGAGTGTTTGCACAGCTGGTTTTACGCAGCCCATACAAGCAGCACCAGCCAAACCCAGCAGCTGTGCTTCCCGACAGCAAGCCAATGTGTAATGAGGGCCCGACCCCTTCGACATGAGAACAAGCTTCAGTTATTGATGAACGATACATCACTTCCATCTTGCTTCTGTCAGTCTGCCTGATACGCATACATAAACCCTGACCAAACGTTAAATTGTTCGATAGATTTCAAAACTGGTGCTTTGCTGTCTTTTCTGTGTGTTTGCGTGTGTGTGTCTTCTCTAAAAGACCCTCTAAGTGGTTACATGGATCTTTGTGAAAGCACCCCCCCCAATCATTATCCCTTTAATGTTCTTCCGACAGCAGATTCCAGCATTTATGGTACAGGCCTATATCTGCCCATAAAGCCTTTTATTGTTTGGCTGAGCTCTATAGTGGCCGTAACCTGGTTTTCCCATTTTTTATGGGGACCTTCACTATATCACTGGGGGGAGGACAAAGCTGCACACCATCGGTGTTTACCAAAGTATGGCCTACTCATAAATCCATCGTGGCCAGCGGCATTCTGGAAATACCTCATCAGAGGGAGAGAAGAAGAGAGGAGAGAGGGTAGGAGACAAAGCTTATCGCATGCTTCGTAATCATCCACACTCTACAGCCTTGAGTCAGAGAGCCCATCTCCTCAATGATCATTAGGGTCCATGTTCCTTTGCAACGAGTCCATCACTCAGCATATCAAAAGAAAATTGCAAAGGATGTTACCCTGGAGGAAAGATATCTCGATATCAGTCATCCCAGACTTGGAATGGTTCCCCATTAGCTGTCAGAAATGGGCAGACGTACATACAGATGGACACGAAGCTAATTTTATAAGAATGACAAGAGGGACAGGAAATAAAAAGCAGTGACAAGGGGAAACCAAGGACACTTTTGGATCAAAAAGTTCTGGGGAGGCCACTCTTAAAAGCTTTGAAGACTTTTTTCTGCTTACTTTTGCATCACCAATAGATAGTAATATAACTACTGCTTGTACATCTTTCTATTTTTGAAGAATAAACTGGTGAAGTTTTGTGCAATTGGTATTCAGAAAATGAAGAATGCTTTGTGTTTGTTAAAAGTAATTATCAGTTAGGAAATGACGTTTATACAGGTATTTTATTTTTGAGCTAATTAATCTAAATGTGTACATTTACAGTCTTTAATATGTTTTTATTTTTTCTCTTAGTGCAAAACTGGACAAAATGGTATTCTTAAACGAGATGAGTGACTATATTAAAGAGCCGCTTTAGTCCAACTGAGGTCCAATTTTACATGAAAATTGAACAAAGATCGAAGACATTATTATCATGCACATATGAAATTTTAAAATTGGCCAGTCGAATGGCAAATGAGAGAAAAGGAACTCCATCATGGCAGACAAGCATTTTGTAAAAACCATGGCCTTCTTTTGAACTGGATGCAGATGCTACCAAGTATAAGTAATGGCACAGAAGAATAAGCCATTTCTTACACACTTAACTGACTAAATACTTGGCATGGAGTTTAAGGAGGCTGATAAAGGAGGTGATCTCCAGCAGGGCTTCACAGAAAGACACAACAAGAGAGTGGAAAAACTAAGACTTTCTACCTCAAACGTCTTTTCAAGCTTTTGATTTTGCCTCTTTTATTAGATTCCTGGCATTTCTTCTCCTTCTGTCAGAGATCCACTTATTTCCCTCCATCCGCCCCCTTCGCCGCTTTCACTCTCTTTAGAATTTCAAGTGGTACTGAGGGCCAATTTGCTGTTTTTTCATTCAGAAGTGTGATGCTGGAAAGGATCTGAGAGGAAGTAAGGGGGGGTGAGAGGTTCGCTTTAAGTGGATTGCCCTCAGTCTTGTTGTGCCCAACCCAAAGCATTAAAACACTTCTGCGAATGACCTCCACTTGAGCAGTGCCCCTTGCACCAGCATCAGGCAGGCTGCGCCGATTGTTGTCCTTGTTGCACAAAGACTGTGTGTGTCCCCCGCACACACAATATTACTGTGAACTCCACAGTCTGATCCTGTGTTGTGTGTTTGTGTGTACAGAGGGGTGGTGGTACCTGTAATACAGCTGTAATCCCGGCCGGCTCTGTCACAAACCTGACTGCTATCTTCTGGACTCAACTGTCGAATGCGTGTGTGTAATGTGAAATGTTCAAAAGTGCCATACAGGTTTTGATGTTGATGAAACATGTGAAATCCCCTTGCTTAGCCAGCAAGTTGGGAGCAGAGAACAACAAAGGCCCTTGGGAGAGCAACAGACTGTGCCCGGCTCAGAGCATGACAAATGCCCCTGCCATAGTCACCACTGTGGCCCCTGCTGCCCTGCCTTTCACAGGGAAGGGGTGGGGGTGCAGAGCCAGGGGGTAGTGTGGATCTGCCCCATTCTAACTTGGGGAGCAGGAGGAGGGTTATTGGAAAGGATGACTCCGTCACATTAAAGGAGTAAAAAGGAGCGTAACGAGGGTGTGTTTTTTGTTTATTTCTAAGAGTAAATGTAGATTAAGAAGGAATGGAAACACCTGTAGACCTCATCTGACCTATTTAAGATTGAAACTATGACCACCAGCCTGAACCATAACTCTTGTGACTGATCAGTACTTTCTTTGTTAATTAATGAATTTAATACAACTTTCAGAAAGTAATAACTGAGTTGACAACTTCAACAGATTAACTATAATAGTTACTCCAATTAATGATGGCTAAAATGCAATCTTAGCAAACTTAAAACTGGCTAAACTCTACAGATATTGAGCTAAAATCCGGTGTGGTAGTAGCTGAAACTGATACCTAAAGTATACTGTGAGCTCTAACTGATCATGCAAGATCTGTGTTTATCTGTGCCAATAACTATTGGAATCAACTGTTTTTGATTGTTAGCAAAATATTTCATGAACCACTGGATGGATTTTATTGAAACCTTCAGAAAGTAATTAACGAACATACAACTACAACTGATTAATTTTAAGAGTCATCCCAATTTAAGATGGCCGCCACTGCTAACTGACTTTAGCCAACAGAAAAATGACTATAGCTCAATGAATTTTACAAAAATTGAGCTAAAATTTGGTCTGGTAGCAGCTGACAGTCATTCACAACACATACTCTATGTGCTAACAGATTGTGCAAGATCTTGCAATATTACTTGAGATTTCACATGACGTTATTTTCAGGGTTGGATCAAAAAACCTATAACTAATTTCTCAACATATGATCTTAGTCCTAATCTCTGGCATGAAAGGTGGTGGGTGAAGTGCAATTTTTAAAGGAATGCTAGACCTTTAATTCTTAATGTCGATGCTCATCACATTTCATCACATTGTTTTTTTTTTTTAATCCACTCTTGAGGTTTGTTTCTAGCTAGGACAGCTAATTTAAAAGCAGTCTCTACACTACTCTACACAGCTTGTTTTACTTATTTCAAGATAGCTAATGGAAAAGTGTCTGAATCAGTCTTTTACTGTGGCTTTTCAACTGGTTGCTTCAGTTTGCTTTGCTAGTGAATGAGAACTTAACCTCGACAGTAAATACTGTTCTGCCAGAGCAAATTTTTTTTATGCTGTGGTTGTTTCTGAAGTCCGCAAGTTTACTTACCTTAGACACAGGCAACAGAAAACAAAACTTCTAGGTTGTCATGTAATCAATCAAAATGTAATTTTCTTTCCTACTTCAGATGCGCCTTGCATTGAAAAGCTGAAATAAAAAGTTAAAATCATCTACTTCTTTGTAATTAATAAAGCTTTACTGTTTGAAAAAAAAAAATAATTTGGCTTTGACCTGATGGCATCCATTGGCAGTCACCATGGCTACCGAAGCCATCTGTGTTGCGAACCCAAAGACAGAGGATTGTCTCAAAAGAAAGTTGATACAAAAAGAAGCCACTGAGGAGCAAATCATTATCTGGTCACATCTTGCCATTCTCTGCATGATACCAGAACAGGAGGGGTGTGGGCGGGGGGTACACACACACAAAAAAAGGAATCCTGATAATTTTTAACCCGTGGAGATCTATCATCAATCCGGACCGTCTCCCCTCACATCATTAGTCCTCAGTCCCGGATCTGGCCTATTGTCATTCAGACTGTGGCTCCTTTTCAGTCCTTATTCAATATTTTTGGGCCATTGTTCCGTCTTACATGCCCCTTCTGAACTACATTACTTTTCCCACTCTACGGTGAAAGGACAGGGGCAAGAGGCAGAAAAAACATAATATGTTATAGTGTCAGGAGTAACAAAAACGTCAGTGAGCATTTTAAAAGTCGAGGTTTTGCCTGCCTTCTAGGACACAAACTTCAGACAAACCCGGAAACACTGCTTTAGTTCGTCTTTTTTCTTTTCTTGCCCACCCCTCTTTTTTTGTCTTCTTCTGTCTTCTCACACACAAACACACACACACACACACACACACACACCCACACACACACACCCCCACACACACACACGGTGACCCTGTGGGCTTTAGTGGGCTTGTTGAATGAAAAAGAGAAGTCATTTATCCGACTCATCTTTGCTACACCTCGCAGCACCTTTTAAAAACACTCTTTATTCCTAACTAAAGCTAAAGCTGCACCTTACTGACAGCATGATGGAGAGCCCCCATTCTTTCCCTCCCTTTTCTCTCTGTCTTTGCCCTCTCTAGAGCTTCTATCTTTCCATCCAAGTTGCCAAAAGCAAAAAAAGTGACGCTAAGCTTCAGTGATGGAGTAAGAAAGTGTAAATCTGTGTGAATATCTAGATTTGTGTGTACAAGAGTGTGCTCATGTGTGCTTTGTGCTAATTTGGCATAGATCTGTCTGTGACACTTTGAAAAAGGGCTGCTGGAGTAAAACACATAAAAGGGAGCAAGGAGGAGTTCACAGTTAAGCTTGTTCATGTTTGTTATCAGGACTGAATAAAATCAGATCTCAACAAGTTTGCTCTTAGTATCTCATCTTTTGTTATTTCTGCAGCAAAATTAGGTTCTGATAAATTTATCTAAGCCTTCATGCCACTCAACATGAGCTAAATTAATGTAAAATGTTATATTTTTTGCCACACCACGTTCTGAATAATGCAACTCAATGCAGATGTAATGTTTCGGATTGGAGCAGGACCTAAAAATTAATCAAAAATTTGATTATGTGATCCTAATCATGTCTGTAGTAAAACAAAAAAAGCTACACATATTTCAGTTAACAACCCAGCAAAACACAAGTTGTTCAGACGGCCTCTGAAAAGATGTGTGCTTCTCTAAGTAAATATGTTTGGACACTGGAGTAGTTTCTATGCAACCGAGCAGACATCAACACCAACACCTTTAACCTACTTGGCGAACAGCCCACCTCATTCAACTCTGTCGCTATGGATGGGATATCCATCACCCTCTCCCTCCTTCGTTCTCTACACACAGCGTCCCTGTCTGCAACATTAGCTCCGCTAATGCAGCTTTTACTACAGAGTAACCAACACAGCAGTTCGGAATTGTTAAGCAAAAGCATTTTTAATACTTTTTATTTTTAAATTCTGTCATTTCTAACCAACGTTAGGACATATCTGTCAATACATCCTCTTCAATTATAACTATGTACATTTTAAAGACCAGCTACTGACAGCAGCTCTCTGAGGGCCATAGAGTCATTTTAAACTAAGGTGTGTCCTGTAATCAGCATCACAGTTGTCTTCAATCTTGTAATCAGTCAGTCTGCCTATTTAAAAGGTGAAAAGTAGTGACAGTGCTGTTTGATATCATGGTGTATACCACACTGAACATGGACCAAAGAAGGCTGAGGACAGAGTTGTCTCAGGAGCTTAGAAAGAAAATGATTGAGTAGCATGTTAAAAGGTAAAGACTATAAGACCATCTCTAAGCAACTTCATGTCCCTGTGACTACAGCTGCACAAATTATTTAGAAGTTTAAGGTCCATGAGACTGGAGCCAACATCCATGGACATGGCCAGAAGAGGAAAATTGATGACAAATTGAAAAGACGGATAATACCAATGGTAACCAAAGAGCTCAGACAACTTCCAAATAGATTAGAGGTGAACTCCAAGGTCAAGGTACATCAGTGTCAGATCCCACCATCGATTGCTGTTTGAGTCAAAGTGAACTTGGAAGACGACCAAGGAGGACACTGAATCATAAAAAAGTGAGACTGAAATGTACCAAAATAGAAATTGACAAGCCACAAAGCTTCTTGTAAAATGTTCTTTGAACAGATAAGACAAAACTGGACTGTTTTGGCAACAACTCCCATCAAGTCTATGTTCACTGATCCAAAAAATGAAGCATACAAATAAATAACCACAGTACCTACAATGAAACATGGAGGAGGTTCTGTTCTGTTTCGGGGCTGCTTTGCTGCATCTGACACAGGGTGTCTTGATTCTGTTCAGGGTACAATTAAATCTCAAGACTATCAAGGCATTCTGGGGTCTGCCTGTCATTGAAAGAGTAATATAATATTTTTCAAGGGAAGAAAATGAAGTTTGACTGGAAAACCTAATTTGTAGTTTTGTGTCTTTTATTAGAAAAAAACAAAACAAACAAAAACCTTAAGGGACTTTCTGTAACTATGTTACTGTTCAAATATTGGCCAAAAGTGAGTGGGCAGATCTGACTTCACGTATTGCAAAATTAACAAGCGCTTTGACAAAGATTTTTCAGCAATACCCAAATAATTGAAGCAACAGTGACACAACAGTGTTGGTGTGCAACATACAGTAAGTGATATTCAAAAAAAAAACAACGCAGTACTAACTAATGGTTTCTACACTTCCCTTATGTGCTGAAACTTCCCCATGTTGCAAAACAATGACATCCATATGTTTGGTATATGAGCACAATTTTGTGTGCTTTTGTAGCAAAAGTGGCCAAATGAACTGCATCAGCAGCTCCATCAACGCAATCTGTGTTTCCACATAAAGGAAACAAAAATTCAAGTAGTGACTTTAATCAACGGCATTAATGACCTCATTTTACACAACTGAAAAACTCTGTTGCAGTTGTATATCTTAGAAAGATTTTAAAAGGAAACATTTCATATGAAGGGCAAAAACTTCAAACATCTGCAGTAAAGTAACCCACGAATCCAAATTATTGTATGTGAAAACCTTCCAGTGTGAGGTGTTAGAGCTTATCCAACAGTGGATCTGACAACTAAGAAGTGAAGAAACTGTGTGAATAATTCATAAAGGACAGAAAGTGACAGTTAACGCGAGTGTGTCATAGGACACTAATGCCCCATCTATCCATCCATCCACTGAACCATCCTGATCTACTCCGTCTCACTCCCCTCCTCGCTCTGCTCTGAGGAGTTCAGATAAAGGATAATGGATCTGCTGACATTCATCTGTCCCAAATAGAAAATTCACATAAAATAACCCCATCAGGATGACTGAGCATGCAAATAGCCAAAAACATGCACAGCAGCCAAATGAGGCCTTGCATACTTTCAAGTACATGTAAGCAAAGAGTAAAATATAGACTAAATGTCTCCAGTAGCAATTTAATTTGTTTATGTATGGTCAATTAAATGTGTACTGTAATAGATTGCTGTAAATTTATAAGATGCTACTGTACTTAACAATAAATATAAAATTACTGCAGAATATTCATCCTGTAAGTGAAAATTAACTTTTAAGCTAATCAGTTCAGCATTAATATTAGATACCTGTACATCAGCTGCACGAGACATTATTTTCCACCACACACACCCAACTTGGGTAAAGGAGGGTGAACCAACAACCAACCTACACCCGTTTGTTTGCTGTACTCTGGCGTTGTGGGTGGGCCCAGGAAGTTCGGACTTTGTGGTTACGAATCTTTTACTCGTTAGCTTATATGTGATATATATTCTGTCACACTGAGCTGTCCTGTATTTGTTCAGCCATGTTTATAGATGCTCAGTGCTGCTTCTACTCAGTCTCATGTTCAGGAATGAAATATAGTTTGATTGATTATAATGGTTTAAACTATATATATATATATATATATCTTCCCAGGACAACTTAGTAGTCTCATAACCTTACCTCACAAAGCACACAAAGGAAGTAGTACTAATATTCTTTGGAATTAGTATTATTACTTTAGTGCTATTATAAGAATAAACTCATAGATCATGCAAAACATTTTTATAATAATGTAAAACTGTTGTATTTTTGTTCAAGATCATCATCTCGTCAGTATTTCAAACCCGTCCCTGTCTAAAATGCCTGGTAAAATAATAAAGAATTCCTCTGCCATTATTTGATTACAGTGAAATTCTTTGCAAGGTTTCCCATTTTACTTGATAAATCAGGTTGGTCAGTCAATCTGTACACACTCCCTCCATTTCTACTTATTTCTATCTCATGGACACACACACAAATGTGCACTCAAACACAGATACCATCCCCTGCAGGCATATTGCTGAGATAGTTGCGAAACCACACCTCAAAGTTCAACAGTCACCTGACTGCTGGCAGTCAGCTAGAGCTCCCCAAGCTGAGGATGGCGTTTAAGTCAGAATTTTTGTGAGAAAGGGTTTTATAAAATAACAATGACCTAAAAAAGCAATGACGCCATTTGACTTTGAAGATGCTGATTAGCAACAAGCAACACAGATGCTCATCATATCTGGCTAATGCAACAGACTGATGTAACCGATGCGCAAAAACATCCAATGCGGCAAATCCCACCATCAGCAACATGCAGGTGCGCGATCATTCCAGCAAAGAGACAACAAAGGACTCCATCCCCTTTCCAGTTCTCTGACCCTCTGTGTTGCCAAAAGCCCAGTCATCTGGCAAAACAGCTGAGTGCTACACATCATCAAGGTTGTTTTTGTTGTCCCACAGCAAAACCACAAAATATGTCTGACCCCCACAGGCCAAAGCAAAGACACTCAGGCTACAGGCTTGTATTTATTTTATTCTCATCTTTTCTAGACAATTCTTTCAAAGCTCTAAAAAGGTAACATCAAATTATTTTAATAATGCTACTGCAAACTGATTAAAAAATATACAGTCAACAGGAAGCTAACTGCAAAGTTATGTGAGAGTTATGAAACCTCATCATCCTCAACAATAAGCTCATTAAGAAAGGGAAGACTGTAACAGTGAATCACTGATTTCTAACATTTGCTGCTGCTCAAACACAGTTAATATGCATATTTATACACACATTACAGAGTGAAATAAACACATGCAGGATGATTTCTTATTTTTCATTGACTGCGTCATAAACCAGGTCACGCATTTATGCACGTGTGTCTCACACTGAACTGTTCTTTGGATTTTTCTGTAAATCATCTACATGTTGTTTTTTTTTTAATTGAACATGAACAAATTGCAGGTATAAATACAGAAAATCTTCTCATTCATATTGTACTGCTTCTGTTTCTCGAGGGTGGGGGGTACGCAGACAAAAATGTTCCCCAGCGGTTTAAAGACCCTTTTATTTTCCAGGAGCAAAGCCAAAGTAAAAAAAAAAAAAAAAAAAGGGATCAGGGTTTTATTTGTGTGTGAGAAATGAATTTATGTATTGTAGGTTAATTCTTTGGATTATTTAAGTAATACTTTGTTTTGTGCTTATGTATAACAAACATACAGTGTATTTGTAATCATACTTTTAAGTAAATATTTGTAATCTATACTTGGTGCATGGCTGTCTTGGTTTATTCCAGTGATGATTTATTCCTGTTGCAAGTTGTTATATAAAATAAAACCTTTAATCAGACAATGAAGTAGGTTAATAATTTGGTTCTCTGTGCTGCTGTAATTCTGATAATTTGTCTCCGTTGCCTCTCAACGAAAACAACAAAGATGTACATTATTTAAAAAATGAATTGCGTTGATTTAAAGTCTTTTTGACTGCTGGACATCATGGCAGAGAATGAACTAAAGTTCCATAGAGATTATTAATAAAATACTGCAACTTTCAATGATTCAGGCTGACATCATTTAAAGATCCTAAATCAGTCAGAAAAAAAAACAAAAAACGGTTTACATGCATTTTGCAATATAACTTCAAGGATGATTCAAATGTCCTTTGCTGGCATGGCAACAAATGAAATTATTGAATTGCCTGACTACAAACAAAAATACAATTTGGCAAAAACATCTATTTTCGAGGAGGTATGCACTTAATTCCAAGAACTGAACAAAGCAGAGATTTCAGGCATGGTGACCTATAATAAACCATTTCTGTGAGCGCAAGAGTACAGTTCATCTTTTCTTTCGCTTTAAAAAATAAGAACATTTCTGGGTATTTTAAAGAGCATAAGTAGAAAGAAGTACAGGGGAATAACATTCTCCAAAGAAACACTCTGCTGTTGAATTGCCTCGACAAGAACATTTTTTGATAAACAAATGATTAAGAAAAATAAATCTATGTTGTACGTTTTAACAGAATAATAAGATTTTTTAAAGTAGATTATTTGTTAAAATATCTGTTATAGAAGAGAAGAGATTAAATTGATATGCCATAGGTTGAATTATCACACACACCTATTCAAACCCCTAGATTCACTGATTTGTCAACTTTTTTCCCCCCTCTAAGTCTTAACACTTATCTTTATCTCTGCATATCTGAGATAATTCTGCTTGTCTCAACACATAATTTCCTCTTTATCTTTTCCTCCTCCCTATCTCGCTCTGCCTGTCCCTATCTGATGCTCATTTTTCCTCTCCGATTGTACTCATCCTCCCGCATACAACTGCCTCTCAGCATCTCCTTAGCTGATGGCAGAAACGTACAACTCTATATAATCAACTTAACTGCTTTGCCGTCTGCCACCGTGCCGATCAGCCGGGCGGTTTACCGGTCACACGGCTTATCGTGGCGTCTTCAGAGGTCTGGGCAGGCAGCGGCAGAGCTGCTGTCAGTGATTTAACTGACTGGCAAAACCGCCTCGGTGCATGGGTGTGTATGTAACACTTTTTATGACTTGTAGAATAAAAAAAATATATCTCCTTTCCTTGTGAAAGTAGTAATTAGCTGCAATTAACCTTGAAGAAAGGAGCCTAAATGGATCTATTTCTTTCACATTTAACAACTGAAAAGATTATAATGTAGTGCATTCCTTGCTTGTGCTGAGAATTTGATTGTATTTATCCTTCACTGTTTGGATTTTCTTTGAGAACAAATACATTTCATGAATTTTTAAATGATGATACTTAGTCATTAAACAATCTTTTGTGACTCTTGGTTTAAAAATGCCTGAACAATGAATGCTTTCTTAAATAAAAAAAATATATATACATTTTATTATTTGTTAAGGATAAGGAGCTCAAATATTCTGTAGGTGCTCAGAGTGGAGTCTGCAGTGAGACTGCCTTCTGGAAATCATTCAAGGAAGATGTTCCAGATATATCCCACAGGGAAGAGGCCCTGGGGCAGACCCATGTCTTGGAGAAATTATATCTCAAGGCTGAGAATACTAAGAGGTCCAAGTGGGAGAACTGGAGGAGCCAGCTGGAGAAAGGCAGTTTGGTGGTTTTAAGTTCAGACCCAGATAAATGAATGAATGGATGGATGGATGGATGGATGGATGGATGGATGGATGGATGGATGGATGGATGGATGGATGGATGGA
>JAOXNZ010000064.1:12216224-12235186 GCA_028566095.1 Kryptolebias brasiliensis
GCGATGGACTTGCGACCTGTCCAGGGTGTCCCCCGCCTCTCGCACAGTGACTGCTGGAGATAGGCACTGGCTCCCCACGACCCTGAATGGAAAAAGCGGGTAAAGAAAATGGATGGATGGATGATGATTTATGCATGCTACCACATGACTGATACAGAAAATTGGGAACCCCACCAACCAAGTGCTCTCTAATTCACTGTCTAAACCAAAGGCTGAATTTTACAACTCATAACTAAAGCTTGTTACTCTACAAGAACTGAGAAAATTGTTGGTTTACTCAGGGTGACGAGAACAAGAACAACGTTGGTTTTGCTTAGGACGTATCATACGCCACGAGAAACTCAAGTGCAGAACTCCCAGGAAGGCCCTCTTAGGCCAAAAGCTGGGAAATGTCAACGTTTTTTGCTTTTCCACCCACTTCAAACTTCTGACCAATCACATAATAGTTATCGGACACCACATGAGAAGAAACTACTCCCCAGAGGATGTCATTCTTTTCTTGCAGCCCTGGGAGAGATAATGATTTTCTTGGTTCTTGCGGAGTATGCAGCAGCCCTTAGCATGGCTAAGAGATGTAACCAAACAAAATGTGGAAGCAGTGCAATGTATATGTGAGAGAGCAATACGCATCAACTTTTTTTTTTTTTTACTAAAACCAATAAATCATTGTCATAATATTTCAAAGCACTTAGGGCTGCACAATATTAGGAAAACGTGCAATTGTAATATTATTGCTGAATATTGAAATGACAATATCAGTTATGTTAAAGCCATATTTTCCTTTTCATCACAATGCTCACAACACTTTAGCTTCAGCAATTCAGCTTTGTTCTTCTAAATCAGTTGTGAGCCCTTAGTGGTATGATCATATTATTAGCATCCAGTTTGGTGTTTGCTTCGCGATACTCATATTGTACACTCTGATACTGCAATGACGATGACATTTTTATATATTGTGTCGCCTTAATAATACATGTCAAACAATCTCAACATTTATCAAAAACTATATGTGACAATTATTTTGGTCATCATTGTGTAGCTCAATTCTTTATCTGTTTAGTAATTTGGTTTGTTGACTTTATTGCTGCATGTGCATGTCAAATTAGTGTTTTCTGTATGGCTGAGCCTAAGCCTGACTAATATCTTCATGGTAATGAAAGGTTTTACCACCAAATCTTGCAATTTCATTGCAGATTTTGGTCTTCGTTTGCATCTGCTGCAAGAATCAACATTTGACACAGATGAAGATTAACCCTCTTCCAGTTATGTTTTGTGTAAACCATTTAATATTTATTGTCCTCGGGTTTACTTAGTCCAAATCTTTTAACAATCTAAAAATAGGGTTTAGGTACAACTGCCAACTAAGATGAGATTTTACAAAACGATTCTGACAAAGTGTTAAAAACATCTCTAAAAGGATTTTCACAAAAAAAAACAAACACACAAACCGAAGAGAAAAGGTTGCAGTGTTTTAAAAGTGCTAAAATGTTCAACCTTAAATGAACAAGATCATTATGTAGTGTAAAAAAGAGACAATAAAAAAGACATTTTTTCACAAATAACTCAAAAGGGAATGAGAAATGAACACACCAGGAGAACACAGAGGGTCACAACCACATTAGGTTGTCCACAAATGTCTGGAATGCTAATGATGAATTAAACACAACACGATTCATTTGGCATCAGCTAGCCTACGGTACACTTAGCCCTGTAACGTGCTAGTGTTGTCACAAGGGCATTATCCTACCACTCTGACAAAGTTATGTGCTAATGCTAGTAGACAGGCTGGAGGTTAAGTATGGCCAGAGGCCCCTTAGAGAGGTGCCAGGAGAGACCTGGTGGCCCCATAAGCTCTGGCCCAACTCAGCTCCCTCAGCTCCTTTGCGCAACACAGCCACCCATTGTGCTTGGCTGAAAAAGCGCATTAGCCGCTGAGAAAAGGGCTTTCCCCTCTGAAACCCTTTTGGACAACAAGCAAAGCTCTGCTTGATAATTCAATCACTCTTCGAACTGTGTCGGGCAGAACCCTCTCACGGCGCTCTCCTCTTCCTTCCTCCCTTGTCTCCTCCATTAGATAACTGCCCTATATTTTACACATGCCATCACTCCCGCCGCTTATCAAAGAACAGTGGAGGAATGATGCCCGGGAGGAGAGCGCCATTGACATTTGAATGCATGCAGCGGTGTGAATTATGGCTTTATGAAATGGATATTGCAAAAAAGCCATAAGAAGATAAAGACATATGAGGGTGTAGTCTAGGTAAGTGAAAAGGGTCACTGCAAGAGTGGGTAAGACAAGGGAAATAAAAGGAGACTGCCAGAGAGAGATCAAGGCGAGAAAAAAAAAAAAAAAAAAAAAGAATTATTGCTTTACCCTTGTCTTGACTTCCTTGAGGGACCTTTGAAAAGCGCAGGAATAAAAGCAACTTGTGCTGGCACATCAGAGACAGATTTAGATTATGCCAGTGTTTACCCAACTGAGTGCTGCGTGGCTGCTGGCGACAGCCTGCTGGTTTTTAAGTCGTTATGGCCCAGTGACCGCTTAAAGTGCTGGCTGCTCAAAATATAACACAGTTGCTGCAGAGAAGGGCATTCTATCTGTATGTGTGTGTGCATCAGCTGCTGAATGTTTATGAGAGATACCGTGTGTCCTTGTATTCCTGATAGAGTATGTGATGCTCTCTGCATGTGTGTGTGTGTGTGTGGCGCTCTGAAAATGGAGCCATCCATCGGATTATGGGGTAGACAGCTTTCTGAAAAGGAGGGCCCGTATTTGCATAAGCGGTCATGGAAGGGAAAACCTGCAGAAAGACAGAAAGAGAGAGTAAGGAACGGAGGGGAAAAAAAAGAGGGAGAAAGGGGCTGTCTGTGTGTGTGGGGGGGTGGACCCAATTTGCCAAACTGCTCGGGATTAACAAAAAGATGTGAGGAAAGAGGGGACTGCAGGAATTACTAAAGAAGAATGAGCGTAGAATGGCGTGATGGAGAGAGAAATGCTGAAACAGGAAGAAGAGGAGCTCCAGTGTCCGTATAAGTGAAGCTTACTGGTACTGTATGCTGGCACATGACGACTGCACGGGGCATGGATGCTGCCAAGGCGAGCATCTGTCGGAGTGTGTGCCTGCTCCCACTTCGGTCACATCTGTTCAAATTGTACACCACACTGAATTGATTTTCCCCTTTTCTGCCAACGTTTTCCAAAACCCTATTCACTTGGTTAACCGACTCCTGCGTATGTAAACAGCGTGTTTCGTAACAACTGTTTTTGTCCTTACCTGCTTCCAGGAGGAGCGACAGCCAAACGGACCTTGAGCCTTAATAAAAAGCCTCAAGGCCACTTTAATCGGTGCCAAACACGAAAGCAGAAACTAGGACCTATGCAGACCATTTATAGTGACTTATTTACAAAAGCTGTCAGTCGGAGGTTGGAAAGCACTTTGGCCATGTTACAGTAATTATGAAACATTACAATCTATGCTGACATTGGCAGAACTGAGTTTTATTCTTGTTCAGGTTAGGCTGCAAAAATTTTACTAAATACCTACAAACGGTGGATTTTGTTATTCTATTATGAGTGCACAGCTAAAGGTATTGTCCTCCAGTTTTTTTTTTATTATCATATGTTCCTTTTTTTTGCAATCTAACTACTTCTCCATACTTTGTGGTATTTTAACCATTCACATATTAAAATGTTCGGCACATTCAGGAGATGGGTACTATGACTTTTGTTTTGTTTGTTTTATCACTATTATACTTTTAAAAATATTTAACTATATTTATAAATATTTCTCCATAGAGTTACAATGAGATCTCTTCAGTTCCTTCAGAAACATTGTTCTCTTTTAAATCTGCTTTAGCATACTGCGTTCTTTTTTGTCTTTGTATGCTACATGTAGTTTTTGCTACCGTTCTGCTACTTTTAGATTTTAGCTACTGTTCTGCCACTTTTAGCTACCACTCTACTACTTTTAGCATTTAGCTACCCTTATGATACTTTTAGCTAACCTTTTACTACTTTTAACAACCATTTTGCTACTTTTAGCTAGTGTTTTGCTTCTGTTAGCAAGCATTTAGCTATGTTTAGCCTTTAGCTAGTGTTCTGGTTTTTTTAGCTTTAACAACTCAGTTTCAGCGTCTTCAGTAACGTCCTTCAGCTCTTAACATTCACACTGCTTTTTGCAGAAAATGCCATTTCAGTAGTTTAAGTGTCGTTTCTGTGCAGCAAAGACAACCTTAGCTGTTACTTTGCTCTGTGTAATTTTGTCTATTAAAATCATTTTAAATGATCTAACTCAGTCTTTTCATCAAACCAGGATCAATTAAGGCACGAGTTTCACTGCCACAGCTGCACCTAAGTTAGAAAAAAATGCACCACCAGATTTCAGGAACTCATTAAAGAAGTAAAAATGGGAAACTTGTATACCTGTATAACAGCAAAGGCCCTTCAGTTCATAGATTATATGTGCGTAATGTACCCACACAACAGGAATAGTAGTCGAAGAGCAGCGAAATATGAGCGCTTCTCACCATCAATAGCTTCACTCCTACTACACAGGCCTCGTGACTGAGAAAGTGAGAGTTGTTGCCACCTATTGAGCGTACTGACGGGCCCCCTTAAACGCTGCAGACCACCGAGGCAGAAAGGAACCACTGGTCTGTCCAAAATCCAACGCAAACGCATTTTGTCCAACATTACCATATTCATATTTACTCATGGTCAGTGCATTCCACAGCAGGCTGCTTAATGGGACAGATAACACCTACGCACAAACACAACCTTTATTGATGCCCGAAAATACCATATTTCACCTAGTGACTCACATTTTCATTCATAAATGTCATTTAACCTCTAAATAAATCAGATAGAGATTATGTGGCAGCAGGTAATAAGTTGGCTGCATTTGTTACAGCCCCTAATAACACTAGTTTGTTAAAAAATAATATTAAATCAGATGATAGACAGCTTAAGGCTTTTTGATAATAATAATAATCATTAGTGAATTGTTTCCAGACAAATTCTCATGCATGGATTTAGGTGAATTATTAATGTAATGTCTGTGTGTCTACAGTATAAGGCTTCTGAGCTTTCTTTGATACTTGGTAAAAGTCAGTACAGCAGCGTGGATGTTTATAAGGCAGTTTATTCAAACTAGAGATAATATTCAGTTAACTAATAAAGCTGCAGGCGATTATTCTAATATCAATACGTGCAGCTGATCTGCTCCAGTGAAAGGCCAAACCTCATGATTCTCAGATAATGCGATGTGAAGATGTAACTCAGGAGGCTGGAGGTGAAAACGGAGCGAAATGGTTGTGTATTAGGACTAGATTACTCCTTCTGCTCTGCTTCGTCCAAATAATTGGCCTATTGTGGTTTGCAAATGGAAGCTCAGGGTGAGAAGCTGGACAGTTCAGAGAGAAGGGTGAAAAACGAGTGCGAGGGGGGGATAAACAATACGAGAAGGTCAACAGAACCGGGTTTTTAATGGTGAATAAAATCAGAATTTAAAAGGGCAAGATCAGGCTTTTATATGTGCAGTGTAAGAATTAGGTGTTTGTTGCTATCTGGTCAAAGATGGGGATTTTTTTAAAAAGGTACAGTCACAAGACATGCAATTTTTTTCATGAACTTCTAAGAAAGCTTAGGGGATTCAAAAAGTCTGATCGAACTGTTACATATTCACATTTAGATTCATGAGGGCATACTTACATCTATGTGGAACACCAAAATGAATACACTGTAAAAAGCTGAGGCTGTTTGGCAAATTCTAAAAGTTAGACACTAAAAAGACACCTAAAAATAGGAATCATTATAAGTTTTGTTAGTTTCTAACAACTTTTTGTGGATATCTGTAGGCATAACGACCCTTTGGAGATGTGGAAAGAATGTGTACCATTTTGCACACTAAGAAGCAAAAAACAAAAAGCAAAAGTGTTAAAAAAAAAAAATTTCCTTTGACAAAAATAATATTTGTGACAAAAGTAACCAAGTTTTCAAAGGCAGCATTGTTAAACAATACCAAAGTTATTTCACCTTGAAACCAATTTGTCTGAAAACAAAAAAAGTTGATAAATTAGAATATTGGACAAACTTTTTAAACGGCAACTCCACAAGGCTGCAGTTTTTACTCGATTTGTATTTGCTACAAAATGACAAGGGCAGAAATGTTCTTAGGTCAAAAAAGAATCCAAGTACAACTTTATTGGAGACAAAAATAAGAGACTGAACACAACTGATAAACTTTTCTGAAAACGTCTCTCAAGTAAAGATGAAACAAGAGACAAAGAGACAGATGTTAATCACAAGAAAAGGCACCATTTTTCATTGTGGATACACAGTTTTGTTGATGCGAACCTTCCTGTCAAGTGCATTAATCCCACTCTGGAGGCTCTGTCATGTTTGAAATTCATCAAGGACGATGCTTGGCTCTTTTGCCTCCAATCTGACATTTTGTAAATCCCTCCCCATTCAAGCTCCAAACTCTTTCTGCCAATCCCTCTGCAGTCCAAATCTTTTCTCTGTCTCTTGACTGAGTAGCAGCTTAGCTTGTGTGTGTGTGTGTGTGTGTGAGAGTGAGTGAATAAATGCGAGAGAAAAGAAGCAGGAGGAAGGGAAAGAGAGAGAAACAATCTGCCAGAGAAAGGGACAGGAAGGAGAAAAGGAAGGGGTGACGACAGTTTGTTACTGTTTGCATAAGGAGACAAGGAGGAAGCGGCCTGTTTCTATTGCTCTGTGTGTGTGTGTGCATGTGTGTGAGAGAGAACAAGTGTGAATTGTGCCTGCAGTCAGCTGCACGTGAGGAGGAGCAGGAGCGAGAAAAAGTGAGCCAGCATGAAGGGCAAAGATTGTGTTTATGTTGTGCATATGTGTAAGTATGAGTGTTCACTCGTGCATGTCAGGAAACTGTGGTGTCCCTGGATCTCCAGTGTGTGCAGACAGGAAATGTTTGTCCAGGCAAAAGGGAAGAAATCCTGCCGCCCCAGAAGGCAAATGCTGGTGGATACACACATGCAAACACACGCACACATGCACACAAATGCATGCCTGCAGCAGCGTAAAAGAGGAATCTGATGGACGGATCAGCCTTTGTGCGTGAGACAGGGGGGTGGTGGGGGGTGTTTGGTATTAGGGAAGTGGGAGTGATTGGGTTGGGCACCAACTATTCTTCACTTCCCTAAACAATGACTGCAAATGCAGACTTCAGGAGATGGAAAATCAATACAGAGCCCCCTCTGATCCTGCGAGGCCGAGGTCTACCCGAGGTCTGCCCTAATGCAGACAAACTAAGTGTATCAGCACCTCCATCTGATTTGCTCCTTATCAGAACGGAAATGCCATGTACTCCAAAAATGTAGCCACACAAGAATATGTGTATTAAAATTACCTCAAAGATACAGCTTAAACAGAAATTCATCTGTAATTAAAAGTCCTAGCGTTCCTCGAAGAAATGCATGCTGCCTATTTGTGTAACATTGGCTGAGTTCAGTTGGCTGTGGCAGCCATCTTGAATTGAGTTGACACCAAAAGGTAATCTTTTGTAGATGTTCATTCAGTGATTACTGTCTGAGAGTTTCATTCAAATCTGTGCACTGGTTCATCAGATGTTTTGCTAACACGGCAGACACGGGCAAAACCAGTCCCTTTGCCTTCGGCGGTGGGTGAAAAATAACATCGTGAAAGTGGCCCACTACTTTTTGGTTTAGGAAAAACTTTAATGCAAAACTTATAAAAGTGTCAATTTTATATAAATGCTAAATTATGTGAATACTTCTTCCAGTACTTTTAGTGGTTATACTTATTTGTGTGTTCACATAGAACAGAAGTGCTTTTAATTCTTTTTTTTTTTTTTAAATAAAAAATAGCACTCTTCCTGCTTTGGCCTCAAGTCAGTTCTGACGTTTTTCACACGCTGTATGAAAGGAGCTGTTGCGTGACCGTTAGCTCCAGTGACAGCATTTGTGAAATGTATTTTAGGAACATTTGCCAAATGTGTGTTCTCCAAACAAACAATGCGCTTGTCTGACTGCCCTGCCTCATTTCCTTGTGATCTCTGCTCAAATTTCCATGTGTGTCTGTCTGCTGATGTGTGTGGGTTTGGAAATTAAGGACAGCGCTGGAGGCAATGCGGTGTGTGTGTGTGTCTGTCTGTCTGTCTGTCTGTCTGTCTGTTTACAGACACACACATCTTTCAAACACAAATGATCTAAACAGGATGAGATGAAAGTGTTCTTTCACCAGTGGGCTCACGGGCGTAAGTACGCACAAAGTCAGCACAGGAAACGGGGAAGCTGCAGCCGCACAGGTAAACCAGGACAAAAAGAAACCTTCAACACCGCCTGTCACTCAAGAAGCAAAAGCTGTTTTACAACCCAACCAACAGAGAGTGGATAAAAGAGAGCTTTTACTTACTAGCTGGAGATGGGGTGCTGTACCCGCTGATGGGCAGTCCCGGCAGGGCTGGAGGTGACAAGCTCCCCAACATGTGTGGGAAGAAGTAGGAGTAATTGGGCATGGGGAAGCCGTTTAGGTGTCTGCCTGGGTTGCCCTTCCCAGCCATGATGGCTCAGTGACAAACACTCACTGACAATAAAAAACCTTTAACAAGATGCGTCTGAGCCAAAGAGGAGTCAGTACAGATTCCAGAAGTGATTTAATCCCCCATAGAGATCGTGGAGCAGAAGATATTCCAAAAGACTGTCAGGCAAAGTTTGTATATCCTTGAGGTTATAAAAGTTTTTTAGAAAACAGCTGCAGTAGATGTCACCGGGATAAAAAAAAAAAATCCTGTTTATTTAGTCAATGTGTGTGCTTAGGGTTGAGTTACAGAGGACAAAAACATAAGAAAACAGACACAGGGTAAAGTATAAAAAGGAACTGCGAGGTCTTTTTATCCCTCCTTTCTCAGGTATTGTTAAACAAGCTGAAAGGCACTATTTGCAAAGGCGTTGGAGGGGCAGAAAGGGAGCACAGCCATTCTTTATTTTCAAGATGAAGGGGGAGACAAAAGGCAGGAGGCAAGTTGAGTCATGAAGAGCAGACCTGGATGGCAGCCGTCGGGAGTAGTGATAGTGGTGATAGGGGGTGCTAGTGGTTGGGAAGCTTTCACAAGCGTGCAGAGTTCACTCCTCCATTGTCAAGCACTCCAAGGGAATGTGCACATCACATGATGCCAAGAGGGAGTTCTTCTCCTTAGTCAGGCCCCCTGGTTGTGGTTGCAAAGTCTCTGCCTAGAAAAGAAAAGAAAAACAAAAAGAGGGAGAGAACATTTCAGTGATACAGAAAAGAAATTACTTCCCTTTGTGCTTAAGTGCTTGAGCAAAAGCGCTCTCTGCTTCTGACGCTAATTAATGGTAATGTCTCAGCTGAAATGTTACAAAAACACCCCGTCCGCCTTAATTATCTAATGGAGTGTTAAGATTGCGCGGAGAGCAGTAGGTGTGTGATGCCTCCTCACATGCTCATTAACGGTGACAGGCTACAAATACCGTGGGAGGCGAGCCAAAACATAAACGAAGAGTGCAGCACAAAAGGAAAACTTTGCTAATTACACCAGTCGCAGGAGGCAGAGGTGAGACCCCAAGGCAGCATTATGGGAACCACGAGAGATTTCAGCTGCAGAGTTTACTTCCAAATTAAGAGCAAAGACATGAGCAAACAGAGCTGTAATCACTGTGGAAAGCGGGAGTCGACATACGGGCGCTGACAACTACACCGCTAAGAAATATAATTACCATAAAACAGTATGTTAGCGCTGCGATACATCCAAGGGTATGAGGAAAGCTTTTTCCTCACAACAGCTTGTCAGAACAGGAACTTTTGTTGTTTTTTAAACTGTAATAACCTTTTTTTATGAATAGGTGTAATGAACGTCAGCGAAACTAAAAGACACTGCGGAGACCCTACTGAGAAAGCAGGAGGAATGAGTCCTCGCATGAGCACTGTAGCTCAGAAATGTAGCACTGTTGCATGAATGAGAACGGGACATCATGGATGATCGCCTAGAGAGCAAGACGAATCGAGTCAGACATGCTAGCATGCTGGCTCACGCCTGTATGATGCATATAAGGCATCAGGTTATGACAGGTGAGAGAATGGGAAGTAGATGGGTATGTATGGGTGAAAAACTGAAGAAAGAAAAAGTGTTACAAGAATGCTCTGAGCACGTGGCCATCACAAAAAGAAACACTATTCATTTATTATTCATTAAACGGAATAGATCTAAATTACCACATCTGACATTGCAATGATGCTGACAGAAAGCACCATCAGCTCACACTAAACATTTTGAATTGCCCCTTTATTAATCTTGCATAAGCATTGGAGTACCCTTATTATCAGTAGACTATTATTCATCCATTTCTCCCACAAGCTTTGATTCACACACCTCCTGCAGTTCTGGAAAAACCCATTCAAATATATACCATTGGTGCGGCTCAATTGGTAAAAGTTTGCTATAACCTTTGGTAGTAATATATCTATTTATATAATGTAAAATTGTAAAAAAAATTGCAAAGATATTTCACAGTAGAAACAATATTTAAAGTTTAAATTGGGCACCGAAAGTTTAATTCTATGATTTTTAAAGACAGGAAAACGTAAGAGTATGATGAAGTCATGCACTAACTTTTAGGATGCCTAAAAGTTTCAAAATGTACAAAAAACTCTTCTTACTCCCACAAACCTTACTCTTCTTTTCCAGTTTACACATCAAAACAGTCATTCTTATCTTCTTTCACCCAGTGTGTCTCACACTGCTATAGGAGTTTTCTATCAAATTCCTGCAAAATGTAGAGTAGACACTCATGTTCCCATTGACTCCCATTGTATTTGAGTTCAGGATTTTCTCCTCAAAACTGGAGATAAAAGAGCCCTTTATCCCCCACATAAAACACTATAGAGGTATAAAATTTTACATGTGTGATAACCACATACTTTTTATGGTTCAGGATTATTTTCAGTTTAACTTTTGTTTTTTACAGTGACTTTATTTGAGACATCATTTTTTACGTTTTGTTGAAGAGTACTGTCAGGGAATGCAAAACACAAGTGTTGTTAACCTTGAGGTTCAAAATAAAACTTGTTGATACTCTTCAAAATAAACGTATAGCTTTGTCACACCTTAAGTTATTACAAAATTAAAACCTAAATTGATGTGTGTATGTACGTGAATTTCTTACAGTAGCTTCACTTCACTTTCTTCACTTTCTTCAAAAACTTTTCTAGTTTCATTAATGCCTCTTTGCATTCTAGTTCAGACTCAGGCAGAACACAAAAAAAAAAACAATTTCTAAAACTATATGTTCCTGAGTCTGGGTTTGCATACTTGGTTATTTAAGCAAAAATCTTTTCTAGAGGTCTCCTTATTTAAATTTGCTTGTTGCCAAAACACTTTCAGCTCACCTTGTCACATGGAGCTGGTGTTGGGCCTCCATCAGAAAATGTGAGCTGAAAGGTGAAAATGTATCAGCTTGAAAGCTTTTATGGTGTATTTTAAAGCCTGTGGGAGTACAGTATAGTTTTATTTACTTTTAAAGCCCCTCTCTTTCCTTTTCAGCCACCCATTACATACCATAAATCCCCCATAAGGTGTTATTTCTTGCTCCATAATGCAGCCACAACCATTACTATCATAGAAAATAGCCTAGATACACTCCTCATTGCATATTTGCGCAGTGATGTAAAATGCATCACCACTGTCAGAAATACATGCTGAAGTGATGTAAAGTCAGATATATTTTCATGAAATACCCCGAGGCTACAGGCGCTACACTGAGTCTACAAATGTGGAACTCAATGGGGTGATGGGAGACTCTTGGGCTGAAAATGGGCCACTTCCTTTGCTTTTTTTTGTGGGTCTGTAAGGGGCAGCTTTGAATGATTGGTGCCATTTAACATGATTGTTCACACGCACTGAAAGTTACTCCTTTTGATGTACTCGCATCTAATTTCTTGGGAACCTAATGAGATGTTTGAACCACCTCACCTTCTGAATGCGGAGGAGCAGCAGCTCCACTCCAAGCTCCCCCCAGATGATGGAGCTCCTCACTTGATCTGCACCCTACAGAGGAATTTCAGCTGCTTGTATCAGGAAGCTTTGTCTCTTGGTCATGATTCATAGCTCATGGCCATGGATGAGGGGTGGAAAAAAGCCTTAAACTTTAAGGTACTCATTGCAATATCGTGAAGATCAGTCAAAAAACCCAACAACACATGTTTACCTACAGAAACTACAAAGTGATTGAAAATAGGTCAACAATGGCGACGTCCATGGAAGAGCCGTACAGGATTAAAAAATTGGACAATTTTGATGTATAGGTTCATATTTACACTAAGATTTGTTGAGCAAAGTAAGCAAATGAAAAAAAAATGTTAGGCTGAAAAGCTAAACGTAACAGAAGTTTTGCAAAAGTTGTGTGTTTGAATGCCGAGCTCTGTCTTTAAGACGCTCCAACACCCTGCCTGATCCCTGATATTTATCCTTGACAGTTGTCTTACTAGTTTCTCTTTTACATTTAGCAGCAGATTCACTCTTATATTTCGACCTAAACATCTCCGAGATTGTACGCTTGTCTGATTCTGTCATATTTGTTTACCTACACAGACTACAGCCAGCCTAATGTAGATCAATAACACGGCTCAAGCTTCCACGTGGTTTTCGGCAAATTCAATTGAGTGCTTTGTTTACAGTGAATGTGTACCTGCATTTCAGAATTGCATATCATTATATCTGGAAAACTACTGGCGTAAACTCTTTCAAACTGCACCATTTGATATAGTTCAGAAAAACCTATTTTAGGTTTGATTTCATGGTTTGTTTCAATGAGTACCTTTAAAATAAGTCAAAATATTTGGAAATAAAATGTAGCGGGGCGGGAAAAAAAAAATCTAATTTATTTTTGAAGAATTCATTTTACCTTTACATACAGCAGCTTTCCACTAGATAATGAACTAGCAGCCACTATGAAGACAGATATTACTATTTGTAGCTTATATGTTACTGAGCTACAGATGTTAAGGTGCTGTACCTACTTCCATAAAAGCTCTGTTTGATTTTAGTAGCTTTTTACTCCCCCTGGGTTAACATGGATGTTATTTTTGAACACCTTGCATATGTTGTGATTAGCTGTCTTTAAGTTGTCCTTGTAAAAACCTTGTAAAAACATTCACAGCATGAGTTAACACTTTACTATATTGTGCTTACTGACAAAAAAAAACTGGTCAGACGCTTGATCAACCTTTAAATCGTCCAATTTTGGTCAATTGTCAAGCAGTTGGTGTGTCCCTTCTGTGGACCTGAGTAGCTCTGTAATCCCTCAGATGAAACAGTCACAAAGATCACGCAAACTCATTATAATCTGCTGTGAAAACTGCACACAAGACAATGGAAATTGAGGAAACCTGATGACACACATGCACATCCTCCTTCCTATCAAAGTACACACACCAATCACAAACAGCAGTGCACTTTGAACGGGATAGGGTAAGTCATGCACCATGCCAAACACATGCTGCAGATATATGCAAAGAGTAAACACTGATCTCTCACACTAATCCCCTCTCAAATCTCAGCAGCAGGTGCCTCCTGTCACAACTTTGTATACACCGAGGGGAGTTACTGAAATAAAAAGGACAAACAGTGTGCATAATATTTATACAGGCAGTTGTCGGTCTTCATTGCACTGAGATGTCTCACATAGATGAGAATGCAAAGATGCAAATACTGAAGAAAAAGCAAACATGCGTGACCAAAAAGTATGCAAGCTTTTTCTTTGCTGTTGTTTTACCTCTATATGACAAATGGAACACTGTAGTGAACATAAAAAGTGCACAGAAGTCTCAAATTAAGCCGTGATGCAATGGCGTAGAAAGGAAAAGGGACCCCAGGGCTTGGAATCGCATCATTAATGTAAATCGTTTTAAAGATTTACAAAAGAATTTTTAACCCATGCCAAATATAGTTCGACATGCTCAATGGCTCACAAGCAAGGTGATGCAGCAAGGAGTGCGGATCCTGAGGGAACACATGTGATCCCTTACAGTGGAAGGAAAAACAAACAAACAATCTGGGTCATTTGGACTTAACTCTCTTTGGCATATAACAGGCAGAGGGAAGGAAAGGTCAGAGGTTATGGGGCATGAGAGACCATGATCGGTTGTGACAGGAAACACTGAATTAATAATCAAGAAAAGGCAGCAAATGGCAGCGCGAGGTCAGGTCGGGCGGGGGTACAAGACGCAAAACACAGCCAAGGGGGACGGCAAACTCAACGCACGACATGCAGAGGCACTCGTTCGAATGTGCACAAACATGTGCACATGTGAATGCACACGGATAAAGTTTAAGGAGGTCAGAGAGAGAAAGTAAAACAGATGCTTAGTTTTGATTAAGGTCTAGAAAACTGTTAAACTCTTCACATCCCAACTAATACTGACACATGTATCATCTACAAGCCCATATCTCCCCTCATGACCAATTATCTCTATGGTTAGTGCTAAATTTCTATGTAAAGAGCAGCTGGTGGTCAGTGGCAAGCTGCATTACACATAAAATGTGCTACTAATGCCACTGAGTTGAATGGAATTGGCTACATAGTTTTAGTATAAATATATTAGCTACTGCAGCCCTTTTTAAAGGCCAACTTAATGCTTTGTTTTGATTTGCATAACTCTAAGCCTACACATCACAGTGAAGGATAACTGTTAGTGTTATGTACAGTAGTTTAGTATAAGGCAACAAATATTAAAATACTCTAAACACATAATCAGGCCCATTGCTGTTGTGTAGCTGTATAATACTTAAAGCGTTTACTTTTTTCAAGGCTTGTCATTGGAGTGTGCCTCATATGATGCATCAATAAACCAGGAGTTGCTTCATATTTAGTTACCCATGTTACTGGGCGGCTGTGACTGAGTGGTTAGAGCAGTTGTCCTCCAATGAGAAAGTTGGAGGTTCGATTCCTGGCAGGGGTCAAATGGCGAAGTGTCCCTGGGTAAGACACTAAATCCCTCACTGACTCCAATGCGCCCCATTGGTGTATGAATGGAGTTTAAAGATCTTAGTCTCAATAGAATGATTTATTCAGATTAGCTTTGTAGAGATTCAGTGCTGTATGAATGTGTGTGTATGGTTGAGTAAATGAGGGCACAGATTGTGTTGTAAAGTGCTTTGAGTAGCCTAATTTGGCTAGATATATAAGTACAGTCCATTTACCATTTCTGTATTTCAACATTTAAGACTCAGATAAATAGCAGGAACTTTGAACATAATGGCTTAAAACACTAAATCTACATCTCCACAGGGCTTGCATGAAGATGCCAGCTCAGAGAGGATGTCAGCCTCTAAGCATCACAGAGAGAGGACTCTTTGACGCAAACCTGTATGGCCGTGCAGTGCCACACATAATGAAAGTTGCTCAAGCGCGATACTCTCAAATATTTATGATGACTGCAGCGTGGGTGGATATATACGTCAGAAGTGAGACAGGATGTTGTGGGAACCAGCCAGTGTTTGTGTGTGTTGCATTGGCAGCAGTGTGCTGCGCATGCACCAAAAGAACATATATCAAGTGTCTAAGCGAGCCAGTGGAGTGTGCAGTTATGTAGGCAGACTGTGCGTGTTCATTAATGTGTGCCAAATCTACATCCTAAATCACACAGGCATATTGTCTCTATGCCCTAAGGGAGTTTTAGGGCATTTACTGTACATTACCAGCTCAGAATGGATGAGCTTTGCATAACATGGACACCATGTGATTGTGAGGTGAAAGTGGTTATCGGACAAGTAAAAGTTGAAAAGTCACATGCATAAGGATTTATCAAGTTTTTGTATTGCTTTGTACAGTTTTGATGATTACCACATTACAAATTTTGATTTGTATAATTTGTTGACAGACACCATGTAAGCCTTTGTCAGAAAGGCTGAGGTTTTAGCCCTTGCCTTTGGTGGCAGAGAGCTTAGCTACAAATAGCACAATGCAAACTCACAAAACCCATGTAAATAAAAAAAAACCAACATCTTCATTATTTAAAAACTCTTATACTATAAATACAACAAATAGTGATTGCTACTCAAAAACTTATAACAAATGCACAAAAAGAAAATTCATGGAAAATTTGCTTAAACTACTAAGTTTGTTTGTCCACAAGCTTAGAAAAACCACTAAGCCAAATGGGGCTATGTAACTTTAGTCCACGATCAAAACTGAAACAGTTATCATGTCTCCAATTAACATTGAATTGTGTTAAATGGGACCAGAAGTGTTCTTGCAAAACATTACAACGTCACAAAAAAGCTGACAGTTGACCTTTTTCACATAAAATGTCACCACTTCATCACATTAACCACTAAGACGTTTGTGTGAAATTTTGTCAGAATTCATAAAATCATGCTTGAGTTACGAACAATGGGTTATGAACTTGTAGCGGCCATGACCTGACCATCAAATTATGGTCAGTTTGTTTTTCTTGAGAGTTCAAAAGACTTTTCATGCAAAATGGGGATCCACCAACTAAAACAGTGTTGAAGTTTATTAAATGATTATTATTAGTTCTGGTCAAATCACCAAACTTTTAGGAAGTCATACATTATATATTAAGAGAAATACTAACCCAAAACGATTATTTCTTGCATTTGTGCAATTTAAAAAATAATACATTGACAACTGCAATTTACTTTAACTTTTTAAACAAAATGGTCTAACCTGTCAAGAATGCTGCAGTTTTCTCTGAGCCAAAGCTCATTTAAAATGGACTGAGGCAGAGTGGAAAACTGTTCTGTGGTCAGACAAATGGAAATTTGAAATTCTTTCTTGGAAACCATGAACGCCACATCCTCTGTACTAAAGAGTAGAGGAACCATCCAGTCTGTTATCTGCACACAGTTCAAAAACCTGCCTCTCTGATGGTATGGGGGTGCATTAGTGCCTATGACATGTGCAGCTTACACATCTGGAAAGGCACCATCAATGCAGAAAAGTAAAAACAGGTTTTTAAACAACATTTGCTCCCATCCAGACAAAGGCCATGCCTTTATTTTTCCAGGGAAGGCCTTGCATATTTCAGCAAGACAATGCTAAACCTCATACTGCATCCATTACAACAGCATGGCTTCATAGTAGAAGAACCCAGGTGCTGAACTGTTCTGCCTGCAGCCCAGTTGAACACACCTTACCAATAAAATAATTTGATGCATCATAAAACAACAACAAAAAGAAAATCCAGCAAAGACCCAGAACTGTTGAACAGCTAGAATCCTCCATCAGACAAGAATGAGACAACATTCCCCTCCAAAATCTCCAGCAACTCGACTCCTCAGGTCCAAGTCGTCATAGTGGTAAACATCACCATGTCCCATGTTTTTGAGATATGTTATTGCCATCAAATTCAAATATATTGCCTAAAATTTTTTAGTTTTAAAATTTGATTTGCTTACCATGTTCCATTGTGAATAATAATAAAATAATAATAATTTGCTGTATTCTGATTTTATTTACATTTTACACAACTTCCCAAATTGTTTTTGGAATTGGGGTTGTAAAAAGAAGTGCTCTTCCAAATGGTCTGATCCAATGATTTTTTTTGCCTCAGTGGTTCTTCTACCTGTTGGCCTTGAGATGGTCAGAATCAAGCTGATGCTCTGTGGATGAGAGAGCAAAAGGTGGGAGCTGCTTTTCGATACCAGTCAGAGAGTGTGGCTCAAGAAGGCTAAAGGGTGCTAAGTGCACATTCAGGCTCGTGAGAACCCTCAGCCGTTTTGCCAAGGCCCCCCATCGGGTGAATCCACTTGTCAGAAAAGCCGACTGGGTGACATTTCTGCTCACCTCAGAAAGGTCAGCCCTTAATTATCTCAAATGCCAGCAAGCACGGCACCTGCAAAAAATAAACCCAAGGATGAGCAGGCTGTGTGTGTGTGTGTGTTAAGAGTAAGAGCTGCTCTCCTCACACAAAATAAGCACGACTGTGGCTGTCAGTGCAGAACTGGACCATCTGCCTTCCTGCTATGCATGCACACAGACCCATTATGACACACAATTTCAAGCCTTAACAGATGCCCACACGCTCTTGCTCTTGAACTGTGTCACACAAAGTCAGCAAAACCTACTCCTAAAGTTACCCACCAACCCATAAATAAATAGTTTCACCAGAAGACCGGAAAATCCCTGGAACAGTTGCAACTTCCAGGAGAAGCAAGGTAAAAAAAAATAGGTAGCTGTAAGAATAAATGTACCAATTACAGATTTTCAGATGGGAGTAAAAGCTGCTAAATTTGAGTGAACTATACCTTGATGTCACAGACAGCGGAGATTGTTTCCAATCACATAAAAACCTAAACAATCAGAGAAAATAGTGGGGAAAACTGGAGAAGTCAGAGGATTCAGCAAGCTAAATGATAACTGGTGAGAACGTATTTGGTGACAAAACAGCAGGCACATTTGGCCGGCCATGAAATGCTGTGTTTGCTTTTAAGCTACTCACTGTAGCTATTCAGCTCGGTCAATATTTGCGGGAGGCTGTGGTAACAGAAAGCTCTCATACCCGCATAAACACACTCAGCCTCACACGCACACACACAAAAACAACAAATCTGCCCCGAGAATCTCTCTCGTACTCAAAGGGGGTGAAAGAGACAAAGGGCAATAGATCAACCGTCTGGACGGCGTGCAGCGAGCTCCTTGTTTCTAGGGTTTTTTTCCTGCATTTTTCTCTCGTTCTGAGAAAACATTAAGGGCTGGTCGCTATTGTTTACACAGCTGGCTCCATGGAAAGGATTGCTTAATATGAAATATGAAGAGAGAGGAGAGGTGAGAGGGCTAAGGAGAAAAAAAACAAAAAAAACGAAGGGAGCCAAGTAAGAGGGGTGTGGCGGTGGTGGGGTATCAGATTATCAGAGTAATTTGGGACCGTTAGAAACTCAACCAGCCAGCGAGCAGGTTTACTTCACAACGTCTGTTACCGTGGTGAT
>JAOXNZ010000064.1:12252327-12265513 GCA_028566095.1 Kryptolebias brasiliensis
TAACCACGTTAGGAGCAACCAACTGCTCCGCCTGTGTTCGCAGCACAGCAACCCGCTCTGCTCAGATGCAGAACGGCTGCAGCATGTGTGCCGTGTTTGTGGACTGACGAAAGACTACCAAAACAGAAGATTTACTAAGATACAGCATTTCTTCCCCCTGTTCAAATGCATTTTGAATGAGCAGCACATGTGCTTCATTACTTGGGGGAAAAAACAAAATAGTAGCACAAGTCTACTTCAAGGGACAAACACATGTGTGCTTTGACCTGTGGACACGTAATGGACTGGATACAAGGAGAAAGAAATAAGAGAATAAAGCCCGTATTTCATCCTTCCCTCCCTCCTTTTTGCATCACTTTGCCCTCTGTCTGATGGCAAGCTGAGCCTCTAATGTCCATTGTGTCTGGATGAGCTGCAACAACACACACGTCTGTTGGTGTTTGCACGCATGTGTGTGTGTGTAGCCATCTTTCTCTTGAGGTTATTTCTGTGGAAATGAGACATAAATGCTCCTACAGTAGCTAAATAATATGCATGCTGTAAATGGATAAAGATGTGTGTGTTCATGTGTGTGAATGTGTGTATTTGTGTGATGGCAGCCCCTCAGCCATTCAGCTATCATCTCCTGCCAGACAGGCCCCACCAAGCTGTCCCAGCTGGATAATGAGATCCATTATGATTTACGTGCCAAGAGGACAGCCAGACTGAGCAAAGACGCATACACACACACAGAAAAGAAACTGAAATTTGAAACAGTGGCAGCACACATCAGCACATACAGTACAAGACAGAGAGGCCACATTCATTCACCAAACTTTGTGTGTGTGTGTTTGGGGGGGGGGGGGCTATACTAGCTGCCTGTAGGGCATCCTATAGTGGCTCCTCTTTCAGCCTGCAACTTGAGAGCTCTGAACATTTCTCTTTCTCACTCACACTTCCCTTCCTCCTCTGCCTCTCACATGTCAGAGTAAACAGTGAAAGGTAGGGAGCTCGAAGCACAGCAACACACAAACACACACCTTCAAAAAGGTGAAGATTACAACTATGTGAGGATTTAAAAAAAAAAAAAAAAAAAGACCACAGATCTATACCCTGATTGTTCTCTGCTGCACACTGAAGTTGTGATTTGTTTGAACATATATGTGCTTGTCAGCCTGTGTGTTGTGGGATTTGTTGGTGGAGAGCTGGGACAGCTTTCAAATATGTTTTGGAAAAGGAGTGGATCATTGCTTAATTTCAATTTGAGTGCAGTGTTCAGCTGAGAGGCAGAGGAGATCGCTCCTGTGTGTCCCAGGTTGACTTTTATAACAATTAATAATCCTACTTATCTTCTAAAGTACACTGAACTGGACCACAACCACAGGAGACTCAATCCCGCCTGACTCCAAGCTCTGTTTGTCACTGAGGCTGCTGGCAATAACTGCAGCTCTTTTTGAGATTATTGCAGATGCTTGAACAGTCATTTCATCAATGGTTTCCACTTTGTTGATCTAAAGTCTTGCATCTGCAACGGGGCTGCTAGTTACCAGAGTTTCCAGCTCTAAAATGGGAGACAGAGCATGACTTTGTATTAAAGTCAAATTGTAAACCATTCAAATCACTGACCTGTTTTCCAATACTTGAGATCTATTCTTCTACTGTATGAATGCTGAGTCAGCGTTTATATATCAAAACGTACGGCTCCTTCAGGCTATGGCTTTTGTAACGTCTATACTTTTTAAAATGTTTAATTTTATTTACAATTATTTATTAAAATGAATGGAAAACTCTTCAAATCTTTGAAAACCTGTGATCTTCAATTCTATTTCAGCATATTTGCTTCATTTTAGCATTTAGATACTCCTTTGCTGCGTTCCGCTTTTTATCTACTGTGTTGCTAATTTTAGCCTCAAGTTTTTTGGGGGTTCTTTTGCATTTAGCTAGTGTTAACCTTTTTTACATGTAGATATCGGTTTAAGTTTAGCTTTCAAAAACACAATTCTTCTTATTTGCAAAGTGCTTTCTAAATAAACCCCATTAGAGCAGACTGATAAATGGAAGTCTGTTGGTGTAAAGTGACAGAAAAATGATTTATCCAATCACTTTGGGAAGTTCCTGCCTGTTTCCAAGCAGTTTCAACTCAGACTTCTTCAACAGCTACAACCCACTGAAGAAAGTGGCACACTGCATTAAAGTAACCTGTCCTCAGTCTAAGCTCTAATTCAATTTTAGAAATTCTAACATTTTCATTTGAAGAGTTTAATGATTATATTGCTTTCTTTTTCAAGGAATGTTTAGAGTTCATACCTTCTGAATATGTTCGTTCATAGTGACTCATTTTCTTCATTGACACAGTTCTCCTTTCAAATATTAAGAAAAATCTATTCCCTTTCTCTGCAGATGAAAACATTAAACACATGACTTTCATTATTCCAAATTGAAATTCCTCGGTTTGATGAAAGTCAAATTAAAAAAATACATCAAACCGCATATCCGGCACTTATTGAAAACCAATTTGGACACATGCAGGTGCAACGAAAAGAGCTTTTTATTTTAATTTATTATTTATTCAGGTCCTAAATCACCAGGAGAGATCTGCAGCTTGCAGTTTTAGTTATTTTTATGGAAACTGTTTAGGTTATTTAATATTTACTGTAGGGATAATGCTGCATTTACAAAATATGTACAATAAAAATGCAGTCCAAGTTTGAAAAGAGCTGAAAAGCGTCAAATAGTCTGAATTTTTCTCTCTCTGAAATTCTCCGTCACACACACAGAGCAGCTATGCCTTCTCCCCCTGAACACCAGACACAGAAAACAATGACAGGATTCTCTCTTGTTCCTGCTTCATGAAGTATTCAAGTGACGCCAGCTCAGTTAGAAGCCTAAATGCCAAGATACAGACTGGGGAGAGATGAAGCCAGATTAAAAGCTGAATGTGGGGCGAAAAGGCAGGGGCAGCAAGGACAGCCCAACAAGCCACAATGAAGAACTGGGGTTAAACACACAGATCCTCTAAAGAAAATCCCAAACAACAAGAAGATTGGATGAAAAGCTAAAACAGGCAAAAACGAGCGACTTTAATATCATGTTGAAATAAATAAGCTAAAAAAAGACAAAGATCATGATGCGTTATCATGCAAAACGCAAAAAACATCGTTCCAATCCTCAGTGGTACGCAGCGTATTTCGATCAGACAAGATCAGTTAGTTTCTGTGAGCCAACATTCACTCAGCTGCGATTACCCCTCAAGGAGGACATACACACAAAGAGATTCCTTCTCAAAGATCCCTGAGAAGGATTTGACATGTCAAGTTAAATTAAAAGGTCAAATAAATTAAATAAACATCAAAGGGAACGAGATCAGATGAATCACACGGCAGTTGAAGAGGCTGGAGGGGCTGCCTTTAAGAAAACACCAAGCACCATAATTATCTATTAGGTTTTAATTGAAAAGATCATTTCAGTTTTGAACAGCGTGGGTGTTATTTTTATTGGTAATAACACAGTGCTCGCCAAGTTAATTGAGAATGTACTTAAAAGCAGCCAAGGAAAAGCATGAGAGTAATAATATTTGACAATGAGTTTTCTTTTTATTGCGCGAAACGGTACTTCCTTTACGGTAAACAGGGGCTTTTGGCTTTAGATATATCAGTTCTGGAGTCCTTGATGCTAGCTAGGGCTGGTTATACAGACTAATGTTTTCAAGATGGTAATGCAACGGCTGTTTTGATTCAATGTCACAGTGAAACGCTGTAACAAAGCACAGCGAACGCCACTTGATGGGCTTTTATCCAAAGAGTCTGTTTGTAGTACGTGTGTGTGTGTGGGTGTGTGTGTGTGTGTGTGTGTGTGTGTGAGAGAGAGAGCAAAGCTGCAGCTGAGTTTATAACCGTGAAAATATCATCACCAATCTCTGGATAGTTCCAGACAAATTTTTGAGGTTGCAATAAAATTCCCATCAGTGCAGTTAAAGTGTTCATACGCTCCATGGTTAGTCTTTTTTTTTTTAACTAAGCTACAATGTGTGAAGAGGAACCTACGGTCCAACTGACTCAACAATTGGTGCTGTGACCAAAATAATCTTTAATTAAACATTAACCAAACAACATTGTGCCTCAGCTTTTGCCCAGACGAGAACTCCACAGCGATGTTTCTCCAGCAAATGTATCTCAGGCGACATCCTCACATCTTCATCTTACTTAACCAAACAGCTCTTTGCTCACTGTGGTGCCAGCAGTAATCACTTCCTTCAGTGTCAGGTGGTTCTCATCGACCGGGGCCCCGCTCCTCTGCTCGGCGGGACGCTTCGCCGGAGGAAATTGGCTCGTCTACACGGGTTTTATTGCTCATGAGCTCCATGGTACCGAAGAGTCGTGCGGGCCCTCCAGTGCTGCTGTTGGACTTTGTACAGGCCGTATAAAAGGCCCGGTTCTCTGCAAGGAAACAGCTGCTGCATCGCACACTCCACCGTCCAAAGAACCAATTACAAACACCCTTTTCCTATTACTTCCAACCATTAACCTTCATTGTATGAAATTAGTCGCAGTCTATGGAATAAGTGGATTCTAATTCATGCCGTCTTTTCCTGGGCTGCCGCTGCAATTTTAATGAAGAGGATGAAAGAAGTGTTAATCAAACTGAGCATCTCATCTGGGGCAATAAGACGCAGAGAATGGGCCTTGGAGTTGCTCCCTTGTGATGTTTCTGTGGGATGAAACGTGGCTTTAACTGCATCTGTTGTGCTAAGTTTAGCTGTTCTAAATTACACTTGAAAACAAAAGATAAATAAAAAAAACTAGCATTTGTTGAAGGATCAAAAAAAAAAAAAAAGAGGATATCACCCACTGCCTTTCATGCCAAAGTGGTAAACTAAAATCATCTTATAATGAGAAAAGATGGAGCTGCAGCTGTTTAGTAATTCATCACATATTTTGCTAACAGACACATGAACACACAAAAACACTATCGCTCCGCTTTCCCCTTTTGGCGGTGGGTGATAATAAAGGGAATGAATTAAGCTGAGGGATTTAGTCATCTAGTTGGCAAGCCTCAGACACTTTCCGCTGCTCCCAGACTCCCTTGTGTTGGACCACAGTGCTAACCAGGCTGATTAGATTTAAATGTCGAGAGGGATAAGACAATAGAGTTATCTTTCAAATGATGACCCATTAAGTGGTCCAAAGCAGTGTGCCTCCCCCCTTAACAAACTAATCACCCACCAGATTCATCATCTCACACACCAGAACATAATTTAGGGGGCTGCGGTTTCCCCTGCTGCTCCTGCCTCGTGTCCACACGTCACACTGAGAGCAAACATGTCCAGGACCGTCTGTAATGTGCAGTCAGCATGTGCGCATGCTGTTTTTGTGCTGTACCAAAGGGAGCTGGTTCGGTGCCCCGGGCCAGTGCCCCCATAAAGGGGGTACGAAACTGAGAGTGTGAGAGAGGAGGAGAGGGGCTCCTCATTTGGACAGCAGGAGTGGCAGGCTGCGCTCCACCTGCAGCCCGCAGACGGGCAGACAGAGCGCCAAGGGTGAGGATGCCTCCCAGCTGCCTTTTCTTAATTCACCTGCTGTCCTCAGGGGGTCATGGGTGGCCAAATGCCAAAAAGTTGTTTCTTCTTCTCCGGCTTTCCTCACTTTCCTTGTCTGGCTGTCTTGTTATTCTTAGGATGGATGGTTTCGGGTTTTCACTTGTAGTCTTTGATCGTTTCAATTTTTTTCTCCTGCGTTTATCTATCACTGAACTTGTCTCAAGATGTATCATCTATATGCTTACCTCTTTTTAAACCTACGCTTCTGTATTTATTACCCACTTTTTCTTGTTTTCACCTGACTTATTGTCTGCTCTTTAATCTTTTTCATATCTCTTGTTCTTTTGTTCTCCTTTTTTTTTATTTAGTCTTTTGTGCCCGACTTGTCTATCAAACAAACTGGCTCTGAATTTAAACTTCTGCTGGCGATTTATGGACAGGAGCCTAGGTGATGTGCATTAGGGGACTATGAAGTATGGCAAGACAATATGGATTTGTGCTATAAATAGCAGCTGTGCGTCCTGTGAAAGCTTTTCATTACATAGAGACATTGTCCGATCAATAAAAGATCCTGCTAAATCTAATTACCAAAAACAACCAAGGCCAGAATAAATGACTACTTAGTTTTAAGATGGTTGAGGAAGTACAATTGGCTGTAATTTTAACCAAAGTGGTTTCGAGAGGACTCTCACCAAAATAAATACCTGATTTCAAGCACGGAAAACAAGAGGTACTATGGGAGCACAACCAAAGAAAAAGGATGAGTGAGGCAAAGTGGTTTAAAAAGAGGCTTGAAAATATGCTATCTAAAAAAGCGTGCTTCACAAAGGCAGATGTTTTTGGTGCCTTGACTTTATGTTCAGACAAATTCTCAGCAGAACTGTGCTGACAGGGGAGTCCAGCCGGAGCTCTATGGATGCCACCGGTCTGAGCCAGTCACACTGCCGAGCTTCACATGAGCTGCAGCTGGAGGTGGAGTGGAAAAAACAAGAGGAGAAACGGGGGAGTGAAGAGGAAAGAGAGAGAATAGGAGGAGCCCAGGGTGTCATTTCTCTCTGTGTCAGCTCTCTGCCTCCCCCCATCCTCCTTCCCCCATCACCCCATGAGATGTGGATGCTTCGCGGGGACAATTACCGACTGACACTTCATCATGGGCCCTGTGACAGCCGCTGACGGCCCTCGTCCAAACAAATGATGCTGAGGTCGAGGTTGCAGGCCTGCCTCTGAGTCTGCCTAGCCCTGCTGCACGGCCCTGCACTGCATTAGCAAGCCACACACACACACACACACACACATAGAAAAAAGCTACATTAAAAGAGACTCCTCTAAACCAACCACCTTCTTCCCTTAAGAAAAACACATTTATCAGCAGAGGGGAGGAGGTGGAGGAGAAGGGTGGTGATGGTGGGGGCTTAGATAGAAGGATTGGGGGTGGGGTGGGGGCACTACAGTTCTGTCAAACCCCATACCCCTTAGGTAAAGAGAGAGCTCTTCATCTTTGTGAGGCAACTGGGACTCACGCACACAAAAATGTACACAAAAAATTCCCAAACCTGCTGTGCGTCCATCCAATCAGATAATGGGGTTAAACAGCAACTTTAAGAGGCCAAAGAGGCTAAAAAAAGTGAGTAATCAGCATGGTGACATCAGCATGTATCAATTAACCCTGGGTCTTTGTGGCGCCCAGGTAACACTCTGACCCGCCAATAACAAGTAAAACCATCAGCTCACTCATTTCATTTGCTTGAGTGCAGCTAAGATTAGATGCAAAAACTGGGTCGATTGCTAAAAGTTAAAAAGGGAGACAAAGTAATTTTTTTTCTTTAACAAAAAAAAAACAAACATAAAAATTAAAGTATGCAGAGGACCTGCTGATGATGGTCTGAACCTGTAGATTAATAAATGCTGCCGGTGATCTTGGCCTGGGGAGGCAGATACACAACAACTGAGCAACATCAAACGTTCAAAAAACACCCAACAAAAAAGCTCACCAGGGTCTGCAAACACTCATCAGCATCGAGAGAGAAAAAGAGAAAGAGAGAGAGAGAGAGAGAGAAACTGAGACAGAGATAGTAAAAGCAATGAAACATTTATCAAAGAGGAAGAGTGTGGTGTCTTCTGTGTGACTTGGGCAGACTGTCACTGAGGGTGGCATTTCAAGCATCCAAAAACAAACCTGGCAGTATCCATCGTTCAGCTATTTATGCTTATTATCACATTCCTATTATTCATACTCTTTGTGCTTTCCACACTGGCTCCTGCCCTTGATCAGGGGGTTTGGCATGTGTTTTGATTGTCTTAAAATTAAAAATAAAGTCCTAAATTCAGCCTCCTAAAACCTGAGTTCTGACCAGGATTGTCAATTTTTTTTTTCTTAGCCTCTAAAGAAACTATAAATATTAAATAAAACCGATTTGTTTATTGATATTCTAAAATGTTACTGTGTGAATTCTGACGCAGCATTCACACTATTGTTTTCCCTTTTTTTCCCCATACAGTTTTTGCAATTATACTGCTTCTGCATATTATGTGCTATTTTAGCATATAATATATGATATATCATATATCAAAACGTTCAGCTCATTCAGAAGATAGGTGCTGTGACTTTTAGTTTTTGTACCTTTTATACTTTTAAAAATATCTTATTTTATTGATAGATAGAAATACATTGAAATTTCTTTGATTCTTTCAAAAAACTTTGTTCTCTTTAAAATCTATTTTAGAATACATGCCCTTTTTTAGTATATTACTACTCTTAGCTTGTAGGTACATATGTTCAACTACCTTTAGCCACCTTTTTCCTAACTTTAGCTTTGAGCTACCATTTTGGTGCATTTAAACTTTTAGCTAGCTTTTTGCCTCTTTTAGCCTTAAGAACTCACTTTCAGCTTCTTCTGCATATTTCAGCAAAGTCATTCAGCACTCGGCATTCACACAGCATCCTCCCTAAGATACTGTTGAGGATAATAAAAGGAGAGCTAAAAGGGGGTGGGAAGGGTGGAGGCAACAAAATGAAGGACAGAAAGAAAAAAATACAGACTGAGAGCCATATGTCATGTTAGGAAGGCCCTGGAGAGTGCTCTCAATCTTTCCGTCAATATTCAGCGAGCGGGCTTGTAAACCATCATTAAAAAGGGGATGCTTCACTGTTTATTTATCATAAGGACACAAGGTTGACAGCTTCCTGTAAACAAGTCCTGTGTTTGTGAGATACATTCACTGTAGCTCGCCAAAGCCCACTCTCCCTGTCCTCTATCTGTGAAAACTGATTGGTGTTGTTTAATAACAGGAGGAACAATTTGTGCAGGGGGCTCAAGTGTTTTCTGATAATAGAAACATGCTCTCTTCACATTGACTGAAGGTTAAGAAGCTTGCTCCAGAAGTGTGGGAACAAATGAGGTGACGTCCCATCGTCAAGCTGCTTTCCTCACATACACCTCCTCCCAGATCAATAATCAAATTGTAATTCTAGGTCACAACATTATCATATTGCAGCCTCGAAACAGGCTTAATCAAATCAGCTTCTCTCCACAATTTATCAACTTCTTTCACTTTTTTCACAATTTTATCACTGACAAATATTAACAGCAGAGAAAGTACAGAAACGGACAGTTTTCCCCCCAAAGTTAAGAGGAGCAGAATATCTGCAGTATTGTGATTTCTGTGTTTACCCCTTCAGACACTCAGTCATCTCACAGAAAAGCTAAACCTGAGTTTCTGCAGGCTAGTAGCTACATCTACTCAGAAAACAGCAGTAAAACTTGTTATATACCAGTATTTTCCAGTAGGAAGATTCTTGTGATTTTTGCGATGTGGATATCATGGATGGAATCACATAATTGGACAAATATATGTGACTTCACTGTAAAATGCAAAATGTTGTGGCATTTTTGATTATGTGGATGTGATTGAATCTGTGTTTTCCTTAATAATTAAGCATTTTTCACACTTTACAACGATATCTACAATGAGGAAGAGCGGGTATCAGGTCTCCCCCAAACATCACAAGTCGCCAAGGCAAAGAAGTCTGCTTCTGATATCCAAAAACTTAGGACACTTAATGCTAAGCCAGAGTTTAGAACAAAACAACTAAATGATTTCCTTGATTTGGAAGAACAACTTTTCTGTAGGTTTTGTCAGCAGGTAATTAACTGGAACCTGAAAAATATTTGACACCCCAAACAATTTTAAAAAATCCCTTCAAGATTCAAGATGGCTGCCATAGCTAATGAACCATAACGCACATAAAAATGGCTATAACTCAGTTAACAGATATTGAGCTAAAGCTTAGTGTGGTAGTAGCTAAGATTCATCCTCAACACATACTTCGAGCACTAACAAATCGTGGAAGAGCTTTGTTTAAAACATTGGCATTCAATGTTGGAGTCAACCCTGTTTGTCTGTTAGCAAAATATCTCATGAACCACTGGATGGATTTAATGAAACTCTTAGAAAATAATCACTGGATGTACATACAACTGATTAACTTTTGAAGTCAACCTGATTCAAGATACCTGGCACAGCCAATTAACTTTAGCAAACACAAAAATGGCTAAAACTAATTTTTACAGATATTAAAGTATAATGTGGTGTAGTAGTAGCCCAGCACATACTCCAATTGATAACAGACCAGGCTAGTTCTTGCAAAATTGTATGCAACTGAGCAGAACAATATTTTTCGAGATTAGACCAAAAAGAAAGTCTAAAACGCCATCATTTTTCAAGATAAGAGTTTCAAACTCTGGCACAAAAGGCTGCAGGTGATATGCATTCCTCAAAGGAATGCTAGACCATTAATTTACCAAGGACTTACAGGCAATTTTTTATGAACTTTACAAAACTATTGAATGTTCTGTTAGACACGCTGGATTGTATTTTTGTAGAAATGTCAAAATTCATTAAATTTAGGATATTCTTCTATTAAACCATTAAAGTTCTAATTAATCAAACATAAAATAAGGCACCTTTTAGGTGAAACAATTTAGTAATATTATAAAACACGAAATTCAGAAAAATTTAAATGAAAAAAAAAAATAAAAATTGGGAAAAATATAAAACATAGGGCCCTAGATCATGCTGGTCACCTATTAGCAGGTATTTGTGTCTGAATGCATATGTGTATCTGACCCACAGAGAAAGACAAATGGCTGAAGCAGGGGGGCTGCATTTGACATTTAGGCTTCACGTGGAAATGGACGATGACCTGCTGAGGTCAGGCAGCAGAGAGGAGGACCATTCTTGTGCAGGGCCTCCTCCTCGTAACTAGACACTAGCAAAACAGTCATAGACACACACAGGCATACATAATCACTCATTCAGTCAGTAGATAGGAGGACATGCCAGAGGCAGGACCACATAGGTGGGGTGTCATTATAGAGAAGAGACAGATGTGTTTGGTATGTGGTTTTTAAGGGTCAGCAGCAGCATGTGCTGCCAAGATCACCGGCATACACCGCTATTGTTTAAATTTTCTGTTCTTTTCATCAATGCACATTGGTTACTACCGCCATAGCAACACCTTTTCCTCTGCAGTTATTTAAGAGATGTGGAAGCCCCCTGATGTTAAGAGAGTGGTTTCTATACTCGCCCATTACTTGGCAACAGGAGGCTACTTTATACACTGTTTGTGACAGCTTTGTGGTAATAATGGAGCCCAGGCCCTTTGCTAGTGCAATGGCATGCTCAGTCAAGTGAGACTTTGGCAGAGAGAATACACGTACACACAAGGCTGCCTCCCTCATGCCTAATGAGACCGCTGGGAGAACAGAGAACACGATACAGAGAGAAGGAGATGACTAGAGAGAGAAGGGAAGAACAAAAGGAAAACTAAAGAGAGAACGTTTGAAACAACAGCAGCAAGAAGGTAGTTTAAAGCAGACAATTTCAAGTGTTAGTGTGAGTGGGGAGTGTGTAATGGTGAGGGACACCACCCTAGGCTCAGCGGAGGGGAGGTTATGCAATTCACACAGCACAGGGGGTGCACAAGGAGGGGCGGAGGGGTGATCAAAGATATGATGTGCATACATAACCAAATTTGACACCAGAGTGCAGCAGAGACATTGAGCAGGAAGGAGAAAATGAGTTAGAAAATTAGAAAAAAATACAAGAAAAGACACTCCCAGGGGGTGGAAGAAGAGAGGAAGATGGCACTGAGTGCACATTGTCTCAGTGCAGCACAGGTAATGATAGATTAAAAAATAAATAAACAACAACAAAAAAAGCTGACAGTGAGGATGAAAAACACACATGCCAAAGCTGCTCTGCCTCTGTAGCATCATCTGCTTTTTCAGGCAGGTGCAGAGTGAAGAGTGAGGGTTGGGGGGGTTAGAGAGTAAATAACTTGCTGTCTAAAATGGGAAATGGGTTTGAAGTGACAAGAAATAAGGACAGACGGGCACAACTGAGCCTTTGGTTTAACTATTAGAGAAAAAGGCGCTTGGTTTAATAAAGTGACACTTGGCTCTGTGGTCTTTAGAGCAGATGACCGGGTTTGTTTAAACTGTTCAGCCCCTTCGCCAAATCACCTCCATCTATGCTGTGAACATTTCTTTGCAATTTTTTTTTTTTAATTCACTGCTTTGTCCTGGCTCTAAACAGTTGATATCAAATTTAAAAATAAGTCTCATCTAGGTGGTCTCTACTCAGCCATTTATAGATGAAGACTGAGTGTTGCAAACAATTGTATGCTTTTCACCTGATGTCAGAATCAAAACCGAAATGTTAGTGAAAACTTTAACAGTACCTCTCCACTTCTAGACTGAGAAAAAACTGCTTGAAAAGCACTCCCTTTTGTTTTGAAGAAGGAACACGCCCACAACCATTCTAGCTTATCATCATTCATTGTTTATTGTGAAAACTCCAGGACAGCTTTTCATCAGAACGGGCAAGTTTATTTATTCATTGTTTCATACTTCCCACTAGCACATCCTGTTAGCATTATAATATTATTGTAATTTACTCTGGCATTCTCTAAATGCCTTCTGCAGTGTCCTGGGTTGAACTTTGCGAATGTTTAAAAAAAAAATTTAAATCCCAACAAGCCTAATTGTGCACTCAGTTTTGATTCTACAGGGCAGTGCTTTTTGAAAGCCTGCCACCACCGATGGTGCCACACTACTGTAATTCCCTTAAAGACCCAAGAGAAGCTTGGCCTTCATCTTGTGTGAGATGTGAAAGCTAATGATAGCAACCACGTATTGTCAATGTGTGAAAGGACTTATCAAGAGAGCTAAATCCTTCTTCTGAATAGACATGAATTCAAAGCTGGTGGTTTTTGCTGAGGTCAATGCGGACCAGCTAGATTCCTTTGTGATTGCTCTGATCGATCCTCTGCTGACTTAGGGTTCTTTCACACCAGAGCCGTTTGGTACCTCTTTTGGGCAGGTGTGACAGCTCACCTGAACTCTGGTGCGGACCAAACATGCAAACTCTGGTCCGCCTGAAGACATGGGTCTCTGTTTGCTTGCACGTGAACCCTGGTGCGGTTCACTTACAGCGTGAAATGCAAACAGACTATCCAGCAAACCAAAGAGATGAAGTGAGTACGTCATAGTCTCTCGCCCTCCGCCATCTTTTCCGGTACTTCTGAATTCGTCTCATGTACAGAGCAACCTGCAGGAGTGTGCAGATTGACCCAAATATCAATATTACAACCTTGGTATTGTATCGGAT
>JAOXNZ010000064.1:12265613-12287273 GCA_028566095.1 Kryptolebias brasiliensis
CTCATGTACAGAGCAACCTGCAGGAGTGTGCAGATTGACCCAAATATCAATATTACAACCTTGGTATTGTATCGGATCAATACTAACGTGACTACATTTCAGGTTTTGGTCCTGGCCAGTCTGTGAGCCACGTTTTCTGTTTTTTCCTTGATGGTCAGTGATTGTTTGAGGCAACACTGTCCCAAATGAGACAGTTTGGTCTGCTTTGGTCAGCTTTCAGAAGTGCAGTGTGTGAAAGTGAATTTTTTGGCATTGCTCGCCCAATCGAATAGAGTCCCCCAGACAATCCTGGTGTGAAAGCACTCTTAAAGGCTTGACATGCTTCTTTGTGGCCACGTGCGCAAGCCACTGGGATCTTGCCAACATGTACGCACTTATATTTATACTACTTTTGGATCAGCTGCATCAACATGGATACAGTCAGGGATCCCTAATTTCTCTCCAAACAAGCTTTCTTGTTGTTTTTCTTCTTCAGCTAGTGGTTTACCACACTGTCTTTGTTGTTGTGTTTGGTGCCACCTTTTAAATGAGTGTTATCCTCACACGTTCATTGTTGGCATACAAAGTCTGTGAGGTCACAAAAATCTGTAATGCACATGCTCATCTGCTTAAGGACTTGGTGGACCTTCGCATACAGATCATATTAACGAAATTTATGTCAGTCAAGCATAAATGTAACCATAAATTGTGCCTCCTATGAACAAGGGTTGGTCAGCTAGTAAGTTTCAAACATAGATATTTTTATTATTGTCCAAGACAAGAGCCTTTCCATATTTACTGTTGACTGAACTAAAAATAATAATAATAAAGTGACTTTTGTAAAAAAAAAAAAAAAAAAAAAAAAAAGGTATTCTTTGAATATGCAGCACATAGCCTGGCTTTGACATCAACTACTCTTCATTTACTTCAATCTTTAGAATGGAGGTGCAGCGCAGAGATAGCTTGTTTTGTGAAGCATGACCATACTGTACGTCTGGTTCAAAAACACCAGAAGCAAAGAGACATTAATAAGACTTTGTCATTCCTAATCTCTCCCCAAACAGAATGTTCAAGACCATACTGTGTTTGCAATGACTCAGGGTGTACTGCATACAAAAGGTCTACACTGAAAGGCAATTGAATGGTCCAGTGAGTCAGTGCCATACAGAAGAACCAAACACATAGCTGTTATTAGCCAATATACCTTCTGGGTAATATTCTCAGAGAGGACATGTTTACCTTAGGCACCAACCCAATTAGACCTTGTCAACGTTGCACAAACATTGAAGATTGTGGCAATAAAGTAGGTCACAAGTGTCAAGCCCTTCCATTATGAAGACAGCTAACAATGCAGTCGAAGGAATAATATGCTCGATTATCATTCAATAAGGCAATCCTCTTCAGTGAGGCTTTCAGTGGCATAGCGCTCAATCGTGAGAAGCCTGAAGGCAAGCAACAATATTCAGCTGCTGAGATATCTCATCACTGGGTTAAATTTAATGAAAATGGGCAATTTCACACAGTGAGAGGAAACGGAGTCTGAGAATTATGGCTTTATACTTAAAAGCACAGAAGTTATCATATCTGACTAAACAGTAAAAAAAGTAAGCACGCTGAACATGCCAACTCATCCTTGTTTTAGTCCCCCTTTTGATGGACAATTCTAAGTGCTGGAAGGACAGACATTGCTGCAAATGAGCAACTACTGCCTGTAAGTTTTCTGTCTTTCTCTCTCTCTCTTCAGGCGTTTCCAGTTGCTGTTCATAGCACACGTGTTTTGGTTTACCCAGAGTGGAGCTCTATCTGAGAACAGACTGTGGGCTTTGTCTGTGGCATCATTAATCAACTATTCTTTAACAAAAACAGAAAACCAGATGAGAGACAAAGGGAAGAGACGTGGGGGGTTGGCTCTGATTTGGGTAGGAAAAAAAAAAAAAAAAAAGGACGGTCGGTAAAAAAAAAAGAAAAGAAGGAACAGAGGACCAAGAGAGAAGGGGGAAGCTTGACCCAGTTCCAGGCTTTCAATAAATCACACAGCAACAATAACAAGCAAAGTTTTCTTGTGGCTTGACTGATTAATCAGTTGTTGTCTTTTTTAATATGGAAAGCGCAACAGTTTTCTTTTTATGTCTGGCATCTCTTGAGACAGCAGTTGCTGTGTGGCTCTTCTTATGTCGAGTGTTTATGTCTTCATGCTGCAAGGTTTAAGACACGGAGGCCTAAATCGTTCATGGTTTAATGAGACTAAGGCCCTCACTTCAAGGTGCAGAGGGGCAATTTCACTGAAGGTTTTCAGTGACACTAACAGAGTACAGAGAGGTTAACAGAAAGGCATGAACACACACATTCCAACGCACAAAGACATATAATGGTGCTGGCATTCAGAAACACTCTTCCTCTCTAAAAAGAAAAGAAATATATATATATGTATATAAATATATATACACACATATGCACAGACCACACTATGTACACAGCATGGTGACAGGATGTGTAGCAGCCCTCTGAGACTCTTTGCGAGGTGCCGATCGATGGGCATTGAGTGTGGACAAGGAGGCCTCAGGATCGATAGGGGGCCATTACAGAGATGTGCCTACTGGGACGTGGGAGCAAGGGAGGGGGGAGCAAAGATACATCTAGGGCCCCTTGATGCAGTCTTCTTTACCTCATTGATGTGAGGTTTTACTCTACATGAGTGCAAGAACACATTGGCTTAAAGCAGAAATGTGGACAACTGCAAGCATTTGAGAGAGCCTGATGCATGGAGTTAAATATAAATGATCAAACGTTCTATATTCACACACACACACACACACACACACACACACACACACACACACACACCAGCTAATGGTATCCCAGAAGAATTGTACCACATTAGGAGTGCTCATCTTTGTTTCTCGTTCTCAGTCTCCTATTTTTAAGTGTCCCCATCTAAGTCTCCAGCACAACATGTACTTTTCTTCAGTCTAACTCACTTCTGGAACCATCTTCTCCATTTCCTCCCACTTTCTTCCACAATTTTTCTCTATCTGCACCGCAGTGTCACCACGACAATCTGCACTGAGCTCTCTCAATGGACAAGCTTGATCCTGAGTGGTTTTTTTGTCTTCCACCTCCCAACCACTCTGCTCTTCACTTAAGACACTATTAACTATACAATTTTTCTGTCTTGTAACAAACATCCATAATCTCTGTGTGCACAATAAGTAAAAAACAATATTGTGAAGTGCTTCCCATTTGATACGTTCTTGAAGCATTCAACAGTCATTTAAATACAGGTTTAGTTATGATTTGATACAGATGTATTGCTGAAAATTTGTGTGAAAAGGGACCAGCGTTAGTCACAAGGTTGAATACACCTCAAATCTGTCAAATAAGTGTGCATATACAAACTCTTTAATGTTACTTCCGGTTTAATAAAATTTACAGAACTGAAATGTCTGGTATTTAAATGATTAGGGTAACACAAATACTGTATGTCAATGACTCTCTGCTATTATTACATCAAATTTTAGCTCAATATCTATTGAACTGTAGTCATTTTTGTGTTAGCTCATGTCAATTAGCTGTGGCAGCCATCTTGAATTGAGATGGCTCCTTGGGTTAATCAGTTGTAGATGTACACCCAACAATTATTACCTGCAAATTTCAATAAACTCTGTTCAGTAGTACATGAGATATTTTACTGACAGAGATAGTCTCGAGTCCAAATACGTATTGGCAAAATTTCAAACAAAGGTCTTAAACAATGTGTTAATGCACAGACTATGTGTTGGAAATTGATCTCAGCTACTACCACTCAATATTTGTAAAACTGACTAGAGTTATAGCCCTTTTTGTGTTTTTAAGGTCATCTGGCTGTGGCAGCCATCTTGAACAAGGCTGACTCCAAAGGTGTATCAGTTGTAGATGTCAACCCAATAATTGCTTTGTGTACGTTTTATTCAGATTTGTCCAGTGGTGTCTGAGATATTTTGTCAACAGACAGACACAAACACTGGCAAGAAAACCATCATTCACCTTCACCTTTTGGCGGCGGGCAAAAGAAAACACCTTTCTATAAGACATAAATGGAAAATCCACATAAAAAACACTTTACTTCTTCAATAATACATGTGCTCATCACATAAAAGCAAGGCAACTAAAACCACTGAGACATTTAATCCTCCAAGTAAGAACTGAAGGAGGGGAGGGATCTTTGTGGCCCACCTTAACGAGCGCCACTCTGAAAAAAAGAAAAAAAAAATGGCAGAAAACGGTGCGCTCAGTATTGAGGAGGAGGACTATTAAAGTCAGTCAAATGCCTTTACCAGTACCCGCTGGAATTGCATGGAGGTGCCATGTCGGCTCCAAAAAAAACCCTTCTGTGGCTGATCAAAAAGAACGTGCGCAGACTCACACAAATGTGCACACAAAGTTTCTTGGCTCAGCTAGCAGTCCCTGTTGGTTTGGACGGCCACAGCAGCCTTTAACAACTACTGCCCGGTCAGCCTATTAGCAGTGGGCCCTCTGTTTCAGCAATCTGGGTTCTCTTTGCCATTGGACAGGGACCAGGTCAGGCAGCACAATACACTACTGTGTAGTTGGAGATGGAGAGAAAAAGAAAGGAAAAAAAACAAAAACAAAAAAAAGACTGAACGCATCAGAGCCTCTGTGTGAACACAAATCTTCGATAAGACCAAAGAATGTATGTTTTGGTTGTGCAAATGCTGCACATGTATGTGCATGTTTGTGTGAGAGGAGTCAGCTCCCTCTTATCCCGCGCTAAACTCCAAAATTACATCATCAACTGCAACAGCTTTTTGCTACTATCCACTTTGGGACCACTTGGCATCACTTTCCCTCCCCCAGGCAATGTTTGCATGAGGTTGTTGAACTGCACAGAGGGGCCAACGAACCAGGAACAACACGCATCACTGTCAGGGCTAAAACAATACGAGCGAAACACTTTGCTGTAAGTAGGAGTATGATGACGACAGGGGGACCAGAGGAGAGACATGGAGGTGGGGGGGCTCTCTTAAAGAGAAACAGCAGCACCTGTCCTTTTAAGATCTATTTCTCACAGCCTGTGGTTTCTGAGCTGAGCAGGCTGGTCTGAACTGGGCTGCACTTTACTCTGCATGTATGGTAACAGGGAGGGAGTGGGGGAACTGCGCTGCTCAGCCTGCCAGCCCACCACAGGGAATTTGTTTATGTTTCCTTGCTGCCAAGTTCCTGTCAGGAGGCGCCCCGAAGAGGAACTGCAGACTACTCCGTACTGCGAGCTACGCCCTCTTGCTTAGTATGACTGGGGGTTTTCTGCATACAGTATCGAGCAGAGCTTTGTAGCAACACTCCGATTCAGGGAGGTCTCCTCATCAACTTCAGCTCTCTTACGCTGCATACTTCAAAAGCCTCGAAATCTTCTGTTCCAAAACCAGAATTAGGAGCAACAAAACGTCATAAAACGAGTTTAAACACAAAGCCTAATTTATAAACCTCTAACGGATTAACACCAATTTTCTGAAAACACACACACATACACACAGCAAGTAAAAGGCAAAGTTTCATTAAAACAGCCCTTTACAAGCAGTACTGGATTATAGGCAGTGGATTATAGGGACTGTAAAAACTGAGCACTGCCACATTAAAAAACACAGAGCTGCTAAAGTCTGCTGCATCGATTTAACTACTTGTGGGAAAAGAGCTAAATTTAAATTAAAGAATGAAGCATTCCGACCCACACAAACAAAAACGCACATGAACACACATTTCCTCAAATCATAACAGCAATACATTGCATTACTGCCAGAGAATCAATAAACACATCAAGTAGCACATTAAGACAACATTTTTTTTACTGCGCCTGGGCAGCATTTTTAATCTAGCGGGGTTATAAAGTATATTAACCTCTCATGAGTTCTGTGGACATCAACAAATTTGTTTCTGAGCAAAATGGAAAGAGCCACTCACAGTTATGTCTAGGACATGAGCCATTTGTCTTTCTATCAGGCATGTGTGATGCTCCATCAGGGTGTGTGTGCGCGTGTGTGCGCGTGTGTGTGTGTGTGTGTGTGTGTGTGTGGTAGGAGATGCGTGAGTGAGTGGAGGAAGGAAGGGTCAGACAAGGCCACACAGAGAGGCGTAGGGCCCACGATGGTGAGACAAAGGACGAGATAAAGAGAGAAAACAGGATCAACAAAAAGTTGGGATTGGGAGGACTGAGTGAAAACAAAAAGATTAAGACTTCTCTGTCAGCTTGTCCAACCATCCATTTTTATATACATCTCCAGCTCCTGTGCTGGCAGGAAACTGTACAGCCAGTCACTTGTCTTTTAAACAAACAATATGGTAAACGTGAACAAATTATTGCAGAAAAGAAATAGCACTGGTGTGACTTGGTTAAACTTCTTAGGAAGCTGAATTTTGAAACTCTGCAAAGTTACAACTAAAAAACTTTAACCAATTAAGCGTCAGCTACACACTTCTGCATTTCTGCTGACGGTGAGGAAGTTGGATGCCACACTGCATCTTGCTATTCAAATTCCTTACAATAAATTATCTCAGCGACGTAAAATCCCAGACTTAGCCAGAAGAAAATTTTACTCAGTTATGATTATTTAAATTTGTGAGAGTTTCTGCAAATCTGACAGGTGAAAGTTCAAAACGCTCAGTATGCACCGTAATTGCTGCCTGCCATTAGATAAGCATAGGGAGTCATGCAGTGCGTTAGTCACCTCTAAACGGGTTTCTAAACAAACTACCCTACTCTTCTGTCAACTTTAATGTGGCACAAAAAGAAGAGTGCACCCACACAAATTATATATTAAAACAAGATGTGTGGCTCGGCCTCAAGATGTGCGCTATTATTTTTTCAAGTTACCATAGCAATGTAATATTCAAAAAAAAAAAAAAAAAACCATGGGACTGCAAGGGCAATTCTTCAAATCCAGTTTGCTTTTTTAATAATCTCAAGAACCAAGTGATGGAAAATATTGACAGTAATTATTGGAGGTTCCTCAATGTATGATTAGTAATTTGGGTCAGCCCGATTAAAAATGGCTGCCACAGCTACTTTGGCAAACACAAAACTTGCTATGACTCAGGCACTTTTAGTGATGTTGAACCAAAGTTTGGTGAGGCAGTAGCTGTCAATAACCTCCAGCTATACTCCTAGTTTTTTGTTTAAAACTTTGCCATAAACTGTTGGTGACAATGTTTGTAAGTAAAATATCTTACGGCCCACTGAACGAATTTTAGTGAAAGTAATCACTGAATACACATCTGCAACTTTTAGAGTCATCTTAATTCAAGATGGCTGTCATAGCTGAACGCACGAAGTGGCAGGCACCTTCAAACTTTCTTCAAGAAGTTTTTCTAGTTGCCCTATTGCGCAAAGAAAAAAAATCAATTTGAGTTTAAAATAAATTGGCACATTCACAAGACAAAGGCAATTCCACTCAAAATGGAAAAAAAATCAAAACATTTCAAAAGCATTTAATACTTTCCAGCTTCAGCTGAAGATGAGAAACACAATTAAACAGGAACAAGTGAGCATAAGCAACACGTTTCAACTTCCATCAAGTTTCCATGTGTGCAGGGGAAAAAAGAAAACACTGAAGAAAAGAAGAACACTACAGTACCATTCTAGACGGAAGGAGAGGCAGCAGGCTCAGCAGTCACTGCCGACCTACCGCACAGAGTGTGAATCATTAAATGCATGTGTTCCACATCAACTGCTGGAGCTGCTTCCCTACCCACTTATGAGACTTGATTTAAATTATGATGGGAGGGAAGGGTTAAATGCTCTTTTACATGGAGACGAAAAACCCAAATCTGCTCACCGAGAGAGTAGTAACAAGAAGGAAAATACATCATTTTCCCCCTTTGCCAAAACAAAGCAGCAACGAGTAAATGAAGCAGCTAATAGAATGATTATATAAGCTCTGAAAAGTGTGGAGTTTCATCTTGAACAGATGAAGTGAATACAATTTTTTTTAAAAAATGAACGACTAAATGCGAAGCCAAGCTGAGCTGAAAGCTTTAATTCCTTTGTTTTTTTTTGTGTTTTTTTTAAGCTTTCTTTCCTGGCTTCTAAGGTTACAAAAGCTAAAATCAGATAAAAAAAAGAAAGAAAAAAACTTTCAGACTGTTTCAAAGGTTGAGAAGAAACAAAAAGAAAAAAGCAATTCTGTATTATAAGCTTATAAAAAACAAACTCAGCCATTTGCCAAACTGGATGCCAACAGGGGAACGTCTGCCAAACCTTGACATCCCCACTTATGACACATGAACATCTTCTGTGGGTGTGATGTGGGCATTCAGTGACGTGGGGGACTTGTGGAGGGAGTCTGCATTCTTTTGGGTAATAGCTGGCAAATGCATGTAGGTACACATTCCAGTCTATTTGCCAATGCTTAAAGTCTCGTATGGGGGCAGATGTTTGTTTGGCGGAAGAGATTGCCTTTCCACAATACCACAAAGTGACAGTAAATACTAGACAAGACGAGACAAGCCAAAACGTAAGAGGACAGGACAGAGGATGAAATTGCAAGCCTGTATGTGCAGCAAAAGACAAAATAAAGCAGAACAGGGTGCTTTTGACCAAACTTTTCCTTTCAGTTATTGTGGCAACACACGACAGTCGATGTTCTTGAAGCTAGTTACTAATGATGAACAATGACTTATGTTGGGTCATTGTCAGTATAACAAACCAAAACTTCCTGTCAATGCAACAGCAACATGTGGGGCACAACATCCTATGCATGTATGAGAGTGATTCCACAAGACTGACCTTTATAAAAAAAACAGTAAAAAGCAGAAGATTTGGAATGGGACAAACAAAAGACAAACTCAACCATAAGCTACACACTTAGCCTTGTGATCACAATATAAATGTGGCATGTGATATGAAAAGACACAATGCTCAAAGACATGAATGCTGAAACTTGAAGCAACCAGAGCCAAAAGCAACAAGAAATTTGCGCTTACCCCCAAAATGTCAATCTCCCCGTCTTTGGCCAAGGAAATGTCGTTTTGAATTGGTTGCAACTCTCAAGCTGTGAGGGGAAAGAAAGAAAGATAGAAAGATATTTGAAAGCAACAGCTTTGTGCTCCTTATCCACGTGCTGCAGACTCAGTGACTCTCCAAGCCTCCTTGGCACAGACCTGCTCCGCTAGATGAAAACTCTTAGGCTCTCTTTCCCCCCTCGGACTCTCTGTAATCTTCCCACCCTTTCCCGATTGATTGCGCGTTCTCCTTTGCCACATTTGTGCCTCAGACATCATGTGAAAAGTGGAGTAAAAAAGTGCTTTTGTGGTGTGTAAATTACCTAGGGCCTCTGCAGGCACAGTAGTGCTCATGGCCACAACTCAATTAAGGCAATGTGAATCAGGTGGCTGCCTAGAAATCCCCTCAGCCTGATGCACAAATAGGGACACAGAGGCGCCTTCATTGTCAAGATGGAGAAAAATCTCAAGTGGCGTATCATTTCTTCATAGCAGAACAGCCATCTTGATGCTGTATAGCCAACAATCAAACAAAAGTGCTTTAAAGCAAGTGCAACAGTAATACCTTTTTCCTGTGTATGTTGCTACATTAAAAGAAAGTGCTTATTAACAGTTCTTGTTGAACATCTGAACTGATAGAAACACTTTGGCTTTTAATAAAAGGAATATACACACTGTAAAAATTTGACAAATGTTTAGTTGATCATTTAACCAAAAATAACTGAATAAAAATGACAGCATGGTGGTTTCCACATGCTGGAGGGCATTTTGTTAGATTTTTATGGAAAATGTCAAACTGCATAATCATGACCTCATGACCAATCTATTTTACTTCTTTTTTTTTTCCAAATAAAAGGGAGTTTGTGTTACATGTACGCAAATACGGTCAGATACTGAGCATCTTTTTTTTTGGCATATTATGGCTACATGAGTCATGTATGCTTTAAAGCAAGAAATCAAGAAATGCACCTAAAACTGTAGTTTGACTAAGTTTAATTCACTGTATCAATGAGAACGGCCACACCATAATAGCTGTTCTTTGCAAAGGTTGAAGGGAATAAGGCACCCTACAAAAAAATACCCCCCTTCCAGGCAGAAGTGATGCCATTTTACAAGCAGCTAATGAATTTCACACTAATTTGTTATCATCAGCTCTTGAAGAGCATCAAGCAACAGAAATAAAGCTTTAGGACATAAATTGTCTATTTATCTTTCCTCCAAATGGTCTAATTTACACACTACATAAATTTAACCCAGGCTGCACTAGAAATCTTTAATAATAATGAGGATTTTTTTTTAGCTAAATTACATAAAATGGATGAAATTTCAAGCACAGAGCTGGAAGAACTGTTCACATGCAGCAGCTATTAAGTTCATCTTCCTGCAACATCTGCATATTAAGGCAATCAAGGATGGGAATTATTTTCATATGGCAGCAATCTACAAGAAAAGCAATCCTAGAGCACTTTACGGAGTTCCAAACAATCAAGAAAGAAAAGAAAAAGAGAGGTTAAGACAACATCACTGTAGGATTTCCGGTCTCTTATATTGTAGAAAATATCCAGGCTGCAAAGCAGAGACATGTATCATTTGTAGATTGACACATATTAGCTTTAACTAAACTTTACCTTGTAAGGTGCTTAGTCTTTTCCATTTAAAATCATTGTTAAAAACTAAAACGTACAGCAAAATACCTTAAATATACCATAGTATAAACTTTGTATGAGCTTCTCATGTGAAAATCTAAAGTCAAACTAATACTACTCAAAGCATTTAGACACAGGATAAATACCTATTTAAGAATCTAGACAATAATATGCTATTAGTTTCTCCAGCAGAAAATTTGGCTTTTCTGTGTGCTGTGCTCTCCATTTTCTATTCTAACCTAAGAATAAGTCAGTCACGGTTGATTGGAAAAGGGACCTTGGCTTGGCATATCCTGTTCTATTACACGCCTACACTTCCTGTTTCTGAATCTGAATGGTGTGTTTTCACTGGTCCACAATAACAAGAACAGCTTCATTTCTAGAAAGAAGAGCTTGGATGACATGAAGACAGAGTTTATGTACATCCACGTGCAAGTGTGTATTTGTGTGCATGCATGTCCATGCCTGGAGGCTACACTGATGAAAGTAGACAGGAGTAGCCTCAAGTAATCACGTCTTTATTCTTGTTGATAAGTGAAAGCAACTCGCCGCAGACACTCACCTTAAACATACACTGCAGCCCCGCCAGACAAGTCTGTCAGATTTTCAAACAGAATTTTATTTGCTGCATATAGGCCTTGCTTCCACAGAAACTCAATGTCTCAAGAAGCAAAGAGTCTAAAACCAAATCTCAGTTCACCTCTTAGCCCTACACCTACATTATGCATGCTCATTCCAGGGAATATGATTTGTGATGTAGTGTGAGGTGAAGGGTGAGGGCCATCCAGCACTTTAAATTGAGATTTTTCTTGGGCACATTTTAAACAGAGAGGTATGAGCTATGTTTGCAAAAGAACAACTACCTCCCCCTTCCCAAATGTAAGTATCTTCTCCATAAAATAAATATTTTTCTCACAACAGCCATTGTCATATCTACAACCCCGATTTTGAAAAAGTTGGAACACTGAGTAAAATGTAAATAAAAATAAAAAGCAATGATTTTCAAATCTCATAAAACTATACTTTATTCACAAAGTAACATAGTAAATATATCAAATGTTTAAACTAAAAAACTGTACCAGTATTAGGAAAACAAATCGATCTGATTCTGTTCTGGACATCACTGCATGGGCTCAAGAACACGTTCACAAATAATTGTCTGTAAACACAGTTCACCATGACATCTACAAATGATGGTTTAAAGCTCTATCATGCAAAGAAGAAGCCAGATGTGAACAGCATGCAGAAATGACACTGTCCTCTGTGGTTCAAAGCTCATTTAAAATGGACTGAGGCTAAGAGGAAAACTGTTCTGTAGTCAGGCAAATCAAAATTTGAAGTTTTTTGGATTATCCATAGAAGCTATGTCCTTTGCATTAAAGAGGAGAGGGACAATCCAGCATTTTATCAGCACACGGTTCAAAAGCTTGCCTCTCTGATGGTATGGGGGTGAATTAGTGCCTATGGTATGGGCGGCTTACACATCTGGAAAGGTACCATCAATGCAGAAAAGTATATACAGATTTTAGAACATATGCTCCCATCCAAACATCATCTTTTTCAGGGAAGGCCTTGCATATTTCAGCAAGACAATGCTAAACCTCATTCTGCATCCATTACAACAGCATGGCTTTGCTGTAGAAGAGTTACACTCCATTTATGGGCATATAGACGTTTACAAAAAGAGTATTTGCAAAAACTGACAAAGTACTAACTTCTTGAAGGGGAGTCCTGTTTTGTAGAGGAATATTTGAACCATTACCATTTGGGACTTTAAGAAAAGGGCCAAGGGATAAAGGTAGGGGTAGGGTTTACACTAAAAAGTAGGTTTCAAGTTAAAACAATACTTTCTGGTCCTCAATGCACAGCCTAGCATTCACCCTTGGGACTGGGTTTGGGGTTGCTTAGAAGGCTTGACGCAAACCAACTCCTAAATAAAAATGTTAATCAGTTTTGGGACTTCCACTTTGTCAATAAGGTACCATCACCCATTTAAATATTTTTTAGTGCAAATCACATAAAAAAAAACTGCAATTTCTTGCTAACTTGGGATCATCAGCCCTGTGGCAACAGTCATGAGCTCATTCGAAGAGACACAATATGTTGTTTTAAGTCGCTTGTTTTTATAAAATATCATCAGCTGCATGCACGCACATGTGCGTTCAGCAAAAATAAACCTTTCTTCTTAAGAATCTCACTCTCAGTGGTGGAAAGCCCCTTCAGTGACACAGAGATCACATAACCTCTCTTGACACTGGAGAACAGAACTCCCAATGGAAATATGCAGATTCACACACGCTGAGCGCCGGCCAAGGCTCCAGACTGCCATTGTCCTTAAAAGTCATCCAAAGAAAACAACAAGGAGGGTCGCACAAGGCCTCTTGTGGAATGGCAAATAACCAGAGAGTGACACAGAAAGAGAGGAAGTTAGCAGAAGACTGAGATTGAGAGAGCGAGAGCGAGAGAAGGAGAGACCCCTCCCATATAGCAGAGTTTTATGGGACACCAAGTGCAAAATACGATCATCAGGGGACAGGTGAGTTCCACTAATGTCCAATCATTCAAGAAGAATCTGCCACATACTGAATGGAAAATATGTCAGCTCCAAAATGTAGTGAGCAAAAACACACGTGCATGAAAAAAAAAAAAAAACTAAAATTATCTTACTCTTAGGTATAAAAAAAAAAGTCTGTTAGGAATACTGTCATATTTGTTGAAAATGCACTCAATCAAACTGGAGATTTATTTAAAGCTCTGTGGAAAAATAAACAATCCTACATCTTGCAGGAAACAGGGTTTTTTCCTCTTTTTCGAGTGTCAAAGCCACGCACAGACAGAATGAGAGGATAAAATCCAAATAGCATAAGAATCTTACATTGTGGAGATGTTAATCATTCATTAGTGCCGAGTGACCCTTATTATAAAACCATCTTTGTTGTCATTATTCATGTGACACAAACTGCTAGCTTGTTAATTCAGACTCAGGATGTTGACAATAGGGGGTGTACAAAAGGCTTAAAAGCCACGGTCCCCCTCGCGATCCGACTTTCATATGCAAACGAGAGAAATGTTTTGGGTTTACTGGCCTGGTAGGAAATGATTTAGGGTGACACCATTACTCTGAGCCTTTGAGTTGGGGGTTGGCTGGGGGGGGTCATACATCACCCTGATCATTAATCAATTAGCGTCTCCCAGCCACCTGTCGGACACACTGGCGCACAAAACATTCTTGCCCTTGGGCTGTTGCTAGACGATGCACCGCTATTACCGTCCAACCCCTTGAGGCACCCAACCCTCTCCTCTTTATTGCAACACCCTGATGAATTACATAATCGCACCCATACAGCAGTCCTCAAAGTCAATAGCTCTTCTACAAGAAAACCAGATCTGAGCATCTTGGCCCTGTCCCTCCATTCTAAACTGTTTTTCTTTTTTTTTTTTCTTTCTTTTTTTAACGAGCAGCTCAGACATCACAAACAGAAAAGGAGAGGAATTGACGCCATTCTTGAGGGAGAATCAATCAGCTGACGGCTATTCAAAAGTGCTGAATGCACACCAGCGTTGCATCCTCCATTGTTTTAAATGCACCTGCCTCGAGCTGAGTATTGATAGGAGTTTCTTATTGATGTTGTGCCACAGTAGCCAAAGACACTTGAGATGGAAAGGTCCAAACTATCCGAATTCTCTGTGACGATATTCCAGAAAAGTGATTTTGTTTTACTGACAACTGAATGCTAATCTGTTTGAGCACACAGTGGCACGTTCAGCTTCACTTTCTCACAGGGTTTTATGTTTATGCAATGGAAAACTGACCGAGAGGGAAAGTGGAAGGCGCAGAGTTAACAAAAAAGTTGTGGTAAATTTTTCATGATTTGGGTTGTTTCAAAACTCCATCAGGCTCTGTGATCTCATGGAACCACTTGAGATGGCGCGGTGGGAGAAACTAAAAAATTCCTCAAGACTCCTGTTTAACTGCCCTCAATCCAACCGCAAGAATATTTTTATTTTCTCTGATATTTGTGTGCAAGTATGACTCTTACACAAAAGCTCTTACTACCACTACAATCTCTTCTTCACAGCTTCCCTGACAATAAAAAACTCTCCTCCCAAAACCTTTGTTTCCCCAGAAAGTTCACACACTAAAGTGTTTCAAATAACCCTTTTTTACTAAAATATCAATCTTAAGTCAACTTTTATTCAAATTTTTGGGAATAACTGTATTAACAGTAATTGATATACTTTTTTAGTGTTTTTTGTTTTCATACTTTTCCTGAATGACTAAAATGAAGATAAAAAAAATATCCAGGCTCCACTCTAATTGTTCTCCTTGTTAAAATAACTGCTGTCTCATAAATGAAAAATGGACTACAAAACTGCACATCTAATGACATGAGTCTCTGAAAACTGCTGCAAGGCAGGAATATATCTCACATTCTAGTCATAAAGCTATATGACTACTCCAAAGATGAAGCTTGTAACATACAAAAAGAAGTGAGGGAGAGAGGAAAAAAAAACCCGATTCTCATTTAACAACTTTTCCTGATGTGTCACACTAATTAACTGCCATCAACATCAAAGTTGGGGGTAGAGAGGAAGAAAGCCTGTCACCTCAAACTAGCTGGATAATTTTGCCAAAACACTGCTGGGGAGTTCAGAGATGAGAATCTTTGAATCCATCAGTAGATCCTAATCACTAACAACAGATTTTTCTTCCTTAGTATCACAAAAAAACAGTGTTTGTACACTGCCTCTTTTATTAAAAAGACAAGTCACACTTGTTTTGCAACCTAATTTATAAAGTTATTTGCTTCCATTCCATGGGTACTCTGATGCAGTTTGATTTTGTGTGTGTGCATATACAGAGTAGAAATTACACACTTATAATGTATAGAAGAGTTACAATTCAACATTGTGTGTGAAGAATAACTCTACCAATGAGGTTAAAGCATCAGCTTTTGTTTATTTACCCAAGTTCAGTTCCAGGAGGGAAAATCAGAGCCCTATTATTCCATCAATACTCTTCAGCTCCTCCTGGGGGATACTGAGGCACTCCCAGGCCAGAAGAGGTATGTTGTTCCTGCTGCAAGTTCTCCTCGTGTGGCATGTGCAAGCAAACATCAAAACAAAGTGGCTAGGAGGAAACCGTGATCAAATACCCAAACTATTTAAATTTCGTTTGGAAAAACTATATCATCATTGTGTAAAGTTTTCGGCTCAGCTGGTGACTTATGAACAATTGGCCTAAAGAGGGGCTTTGTTTTGCAGCCATGTTGCGGAAATGTTTTGTTAAAGTAGGTATCTCAGGCTGTACTCATCTACCCTATGAAGGAAACTTATTTTAGCTGCTTATGTCCAAAGTCTTGGTCTTTCCCAAGATCCAAAGCTAATGACCATAGTTGAGGGTTGAACAATTTTAAAACCAGTTAATCAATAAGACAGATTATAGCAATTCCCTCATTACTTTAGACAATGCTCTGGTCCATCTATCTCTTGGTCCATCCTGTTATCACTTCTGAACAATATACCACCAAGATACTTAAACTGCTCTGCTTGAGGCAGTGTCTTATTTCTGGCTTCAGACTCTCATCCTGGCTACATCACACTTGTTTGTGAACCACTCAAGTGCAAGCTGGAAGGTCACGGCTTAAATGTCCAACGTAACATCATCTGCAGAAATGCGACCTTGAGGTTACCAAATCCAACACCCTCCTAAAAACAACTGTCTTGATGCAGCTGTTCTATAGTCCAGTCCAACTTGCACAAGAAACAAGCTCAACTTCTTGTGCGGAAAAGATGCAAACGCAGCTTTGGTTGTATAAGAACCAGATACACTCTTAAGTGCAGACAAATCAAATATGTGTAGAGAAAATGTTAATATTTTTTCTTTATCCACTTACTCAAGAAAGTTTCCACAAGGTCAGCCACACACCAAGATCCCTCTTTCTTGTTAAGGATGTCTAAAATGATGAGAGTGGGTTTCACAGTTAGAGCCATGCTAATAACAATGTGGTTAAATGCTACAGAGAAACCAGGCTTAAAATACTTTGTACTCTTAGACAGCCTCTCTCCATGGGTTGCTGCTCTTTGAAGCCTTATGGGCAAAAGTGGCAGTGAGAGTCTGGTGATGCCAGGGCAATCATCTTGCCGAGTTCTCCTGCAGGAAACGCAGCCGCTATCAAACATCAGAGGGAGGGTGAGAGCGACAAGTCGTCACCGACTGTCAACCGTCTTCACAACAACCATCTTCCGACTGCTTAATATACTGTGGGAGTGGGATTGCATAAACATTTTTCTGGAGGGCCTAAAAAGGTGTAATGTATTAGTGTTCACGTGGAGATAGTGTCTTATTTACATATTTACTTATTTATATTGCCCTTTAAATGTTGGCACTTTTGAATGACACTGGAATATAAGGACATACTTTTATTCTGAGTTCAAATCACTTCAGTTTGTACATATATATCCGTGAAATAGTCTTGAGTTCAGAATTTACAAACAACTTGCAGTAAAGAGATAATTGGTCCAATTGTTTTTAATTTGTCCATATTACCTTGCTTTAAAAAACATTTAAGCTGATATATTTGTTTTCCATTGTAGAGATAATCAAATATTAAAAAATGGCAAATTGTGAACTTATCAGTGATTTCATTGAATGTACAGGTATATGCCAGGATCTTCATGTTAAGATTCCCTGAGATCCCTTAACAAGGGTTACGGTTTATAAGGGTTGATGGGTTTGCTTTTTTTGTTGTTGTTGTTTTTTAATACAGTCCATATTGACTTTAAGCTCTGCAACAAATAGGAAGCTCTGGTGTCTGAGGCTTTTAATGAAATGAGATGCTGCTGCCCATGTAACATTTTTGGTGAGTCATGAGCCTTTTTTGACAGTTCCTTGGATATCCCAGGAAAGCGGGGGGAAAATTGGGAGCGTAGCCTAGAGGTAATGAGCGTATACCTGCTGTTTTCCAGTCTTCAAAAAGTTTCTATGGTTTGTTTTAGGGTACACCTTCTGAATGTGAAACTGCTATAATAAAGGGCATGTAAGTTTAATTTTTCAAAATATTGTCCCTTATTAGTTTTAATAACAATTTGAGAATGACGTCTGGTCTTTTCATTAAGGCCTTAATAAACTCAGTGAATTAAAACTTAAAAAACACAATCAGGATATGCAGGTGTAAGTTATTTGTAACACTAAACATACCTTAAGAATTAAGTTTAGAGGTCATGCACCGTTTTTGAGTAGTCAGCTTTTTCATACCCACCCTACACTGTACCATTAAATGAGAGCTGAGGTTCTGTAAAACGTCAAATTACAGCACTGCATCATTCAGATTAAAGGTCAGTCGAAAGTTTTCGGGGCTTGCCACTTACTTCATCTTTACCAGCTGAGTTTGGATTGACAGTTACAGTCTGCCTGATTCAGGCGTTGACAATACTTCCATGACTACTTACTGCGAGAGTTGGCTGCAGGTTCTTTGACTTGAGTATTCAAAAAATGTCAGCAATGTGAAAGGTATCAGAGCAAAACACAATGGCTGCCAGAGCACAGAAGTAATGATGGAAATTGGCTTCAGGCTGTGCTTACGCAAAAGAGCGTTTATATAAAAGTCTCTTTCTGACATCATGACAAATGACTGCACAGTCAAGGTACTGCGCAAAAGAACAGATCCTATATGGGATAATTTCTTTTTGTTAGCAGAATTGTTTTCTTGTGCAAGGAATATGAACTCCTGCATCCATTCCTCTTTAGATTTGAAGGCCTACTGTGGTCAGGTTTTTGACAAAGATGACATTTGCATACATTTGTGTTTGTGCATGTTTCCCAAAGTCAAGATGAGCTTTGAAGATTTTCCAGCACTTTGCATGGGTAATAACATGTAAATATGCTCAAGTTAAGGATTTCCCTTCCTTTCACAAAAGCCTCTGATTTTTGTGCTATGAAGACCAAAACTCTGTTTTGTAATAGTAAAATGTAATAAAATAAAAAATGTAATTAATATCTTCACAAATCTCATTTTCAGAAGGTGTGGTAGTATGATACAGGTATTCCACTGATATAAGGGCCTCTGTAATGCTGTCTAGATGTTTTGTTTGTTTTTTTTTAGTTTGACTATGTCAAAGTGAGCCAACAAAGATTTTCCTGGAAATTTACACCAATTGAAGAATCTTCCAAACAATAAGACAAAGGAGTTTTATTGAAGACCCATCTATTACAGAAACGAAGAGAATTCATGCTTAAAAATTTATTTTTGACATCTTGAGATAAAAACTTATTTATTCTATCAAGATAAGGACACTTGTTTTCAAAGTAAGGGGTGAATATGTTTTCAATTTAAAAATCTAATTTTCTTTTAACTAAAAAGAAAAATTCTAAATTGCATTTAGAACAAAGATGCATTTATTACAAACCAGTAGTCATACTAGCAACTGGTTAAATCCAAAAATGTTTGAAGAAATTTCATCAGTGATCAGTGCACTACTGGGAAGGATCATCTCTAATCTTTCATCAAAAGTAAACTGTAGGTCATCTTTAAAAAAAAAACCACAAGAACTTTTCTTTCACTTTAGACTTTTATTGGCTGAATTATTCTATTTATTCTACAAGTTCATTTCTGGGTCACACACCTGCTTGTTGCCAACAAACTTTTTACTCGCAGCGTGTGCTCATCCCGGCTTCTCACAAAATCGAATGCTTTCTCAGCAATCCTCGCAAAAATAAAACTGTATTCTCTCAAGGCTGAGCTGATCTGGGGAATAAATATTCAAAGAAATTACACATTCCGCAGGAGACGCCCACTTGATTTTCTCTGGGTCTTTTAGCAACGAGAGCAAGAAGGAAGCAAGGGAAGAGGAGGGGAGGGAGTTGTGGGCTAAATTAAATTACACCTAATTACCAGAACAGTCGATACCAAATTGAGTTGATATGCATCCTTCATGACTTAACTAGATATCAGATAGTGTTCTGCATTGGAACATGAGTTGATGGGTAAAGGTGATAGAGAGGCACTTTTGATGGCGGGAGTTAAGAGTCCTGAATTATCCAATATGTCAGGTTTGTGGCTTTGGCAGATTTCCAAAGTCTAGAATTAAGGAGACACAAGGGTAAGGTTTCAGTTATTGTCAGGGGTACCATATCTCGTTGGATGTGTCGTAAAGCCAAAGTACATCCAAGCACAGGAGGGCATGTCATTCTGAATGTCATTTTTAATTGAAAAATAAATAGGAAGTGGCAGTGCCTTTGGCTACAATGCAACCTTATCAAGATCATTTACTGTATGTTGTTGAAATAACTATTTATCAAATGATCTGGGAAAACTGTCTATATATTTTTGCCATGTGGACGGCCCTTAAAAGAAAAGACAGTGATGTGACCTCATTGCATGCATTCTGACAGTTGATGACAGATAGCTAAAGTGATATTACGGGTCATGCTTGTGTCTTAGCTGAGCCTTGGTAATTAAAGAAAATTCCTTGTCAAATTGTCACAAGTTTGATGTCTTTGACAAGTAAAAGGTTATCACTGTTGAAAGGCCCTTAAACCAAACCCCTCGCTCTGTGCCCGTGGATAATTATGCACCCTAAAGCCTCTAGTTTGCTTGTCGTTGCACGTCTTCCATTAAGATATGGAATTTGTCATTTGCAATTGCTGCTTAAAGCTTTAAAGTTATACCTGTGAGATCACCGACCTTGGGCTTTTATTCAAAGGTGTCATTTTGTGGTAGAAAATGCTGAACCTTGGCAAATAAAAAGGGACAGTACTGGAAGTAACAAAGTCACAATTATTCTGTTTGGAAAATTACGTGTGATTAAAGGAACCTGCAACCTCTGTCTGCATAGATTCACTACAGATGCACAAGACAAAAAAAAATTATAGCCATTAATGTGAAACTTAACATTAGTTGCTCAGTCTATTGGCAAATGTGCAACCACATAACTATAGGACGGTAACCTGGAACATTTTTTTAATCCTGCCCTAATTTATCCTTGATTTGGTTTTACAACTGCAGTGATGTAAGTTACCATGGATTTATTCTGTCCATCTATCCTGCTCCAGACTGAGCTAAAAGCCGGGCTGTTTAATTCTGGAGTGTGTTTTCATTGTTCAGTCAGGAGACACCTCAGTTGAAAACGTTTTTTGTATGGTTAGGTACTTCGGTATTTATTTAGCTTTTTGTTTATCTAGCACTAAAACACTATAACTTGACCCACAAATTAAAAGTAAATTTTGTCGTTTAACTGCACAGTACTTGCACGATGAAAGTGACAGCCAAAAAAGAATTACAAAATGTTATTAAAAGACTGACTTCCATTGATAGATGTTTGGTGGAATTGCAGTTCAACATAATTGACTTGATTAATTGACTTGGCTGCAGCTTTAGCCCAGTCGTAGGGGGGTTGTCTTCTGACTGAAGGATTGTGTGCTTGATCTCTAGCCCCTGCAGTGTGCTAAAGAGTCCTTGCCCCCCCCCCCCCACACACACACACACACTGCCCCCAATATGCTGTTTAGTGTATGAGTGTGACCCATTTACTAAGTTGCTCCGCCTTGGCTTGGCTCAGCATTTGTGAAACCATTAGGCCAGGATGCTTTGAAGTTTGGTCAGGTCTAAATCTCTTCTGTCTTGGATTACTGATTTCAACTTTTGTGAAATAAGCCCTTAATTGTTTTTTGTGTCATTGCTTATTTTGGGGATTTAGTTGTTTTTCTTTTTTTTATTTTTATGTTTCCTTGTTTTAATTGTTGTCTTTTGTGCTGTGATGGTTGAGTTGATTTCTTTGTTTCGTCTCTTAAGGTGCATTCAAATCAGTCATGTTGAGTGTAAATGTCAAAGCAAAAATTTAACTTGCTTGCTGCTACTACATCCAATTTTAGCTCAGAATCTGTAAAAATAACTGAGTTATAGCCATTTTTGTTTACTAAAGCTGGTTGGCTGTGGCGACCATCTTATATCTTGTTGACTCCCTAAAATGAATCAGTTGTAGATGTGCATCCAGTGATAACTTTGTTTGCAAAGTATCTCGTGAACTGCTGGACAGATGTTAA
>JAOXNZ010000064.1:12287373-12326652 GCA_028566095.1 Kryptolebias brasiliensis
CTTACACAAAAGCTCTTACTACCACTACAATCTCTTCTTCACAGCTTCCCTGACAATAAAAAACTCTCCTCCCAAAAACCCCCTCACATTTTTCTACACTTTTTGGGGTTATTTGGAACTAATTCTTAAAAGCAGCTGAAGAGATAAGTGGCACTAAAATTAGAGGCTAATCCTTCAACCGTCAGAGTGGGGACATGGAGAAAGTAGATTTGTCAAGCCCTAATTTAGCAGTATTCTTTCATTATAAAAGTAGCACTTTTCACGCAGCTTAGCTGTACAAAAAGGCTCAATCAGTCTCATGTGGGTCATGCAAGTGGAATGTAAAGGCCTATGTGTGAACCCAGAAAAACCTGGCATCTGAGCTGGTGCCATTATAGTATTGAGTCTATTGTTGCTACCTGAGCTGCACTTTTCAACTCTGAAGGGCTACCCCTTGAAAATGACATTTACCATCCGATTCTGAAGGCTTCAAAGACAAGAGCCGTTCCTCTGGGGGATTGTAGAAAATCTGGGACATTGTGTCGGGTGTGTAAAGTGTGTAGTACCGGGCTGGGCACTAGAGACTGAAGGTTTTTTGTTGTTGTTGTTGTTGTTGTTTTTGTTTTTCTCGCCTATTAAATCCAGCCAACTCAGGCGAGGAGCCAACATTATCAGGTGGATTTTCAGAGGAACAAAAGCTCCTGTTTGATACCTTATACTGCCAGCAGGAAACAAAATAAACAGAAACTCTGTACACACAAGTGTTTGTGTGCATGTTGTCCTTAATATTTTAACAAAATTTGTTTCTTACAGAAGATTATTTTCAGAATACATTTCCTTTTATTTCCTTATTTCTTCGGTAAGGTTCTTAAACTTGGCTGTGAAAGGTTAAAAGTAAAGCTGAGAACAAAAGAAGCAAAGCGTATCTGTTTGGGTACACTGTATCTAATCACAATGGTATTTCTAAGGCAGAAGACCAAATAGAAGAATATATTTTTGGAAAGATAAATCTGGAAAGGGATTAAATCTCTAGCTCAACTAAAAGAAGAGTACTTGTGTGTCTTGAGGTGGTCAATTGGTGTTGAAAAGACTAAGTAGAGCAAAGGCTACCAACAGGGTACAGAATCAGCAGGAAGGAGGAGGGTGATGGGTGGAAGGGGCAAAGGCTTGACCTTGTGGGGTCAATAGGTGATAAGTACCATTTATCATAGCTATGAAAGCTGCAGAATGAGAAAGGCAGCTTCTCTCTGAAGAAACACGCCAACGTTTTGATGTGCGAGTCCCAGGCAGGCAACAGATGCCCTGTGTTTACGACAGAGATGAGTACTGGGATCTCTAAGTGGAAAAACATGCCATGCTGGCACACAGTAGCAGCAGAGAAACATTACATCATGGTGCCGATTTAATGAGCACAACCTGGTTCTAATTTGAGGTTTAAATACCTGCCAATGCCAATACAAAATATTTTATTTCATGCTTCTATGAGAAGCGCAAAACTTAAGCTTTATTTGATCGGGCAACAGCGACGGGTAAAAGCTTGCGGTTGTGGTTGCGGTGCTGTCCAAAACCCGATGGAAGCCACACAGGGTATCTGAACCCAGGGAATCTATGGAGCCTGACATACACACAGAGGATTTAACAAAGAAGCAATTGAAGAGCAGAGAACACCCCACTTCCATAGGGACTGTCTGATAGTAGTTCTCTCTCAAGAAGCATAGCAGCTTGTTATTGTTTTGGCCCTTAGGACAAAAAGGAATACAGTCCGACTGGGGTCCTGGGCCAAAGGCCAACTGAGCTGAAAATATGCTGTTGAGGAGAAAGACAATTACGACATATTCACGCAGGAGTCATCTATCAATAAATGACAGCTAATTGCAGAAAAAAAGAAGGTTTTGTTACCCATTTCATAACTTGTGCCTGGACAGATTATCTGCAATGAGAATCACAGAAAAACTAAACAAAGATTACACAACAGTATCTCATACCCCACACCTCTAACGCATGAAGAAGATCAACTGTGTTAGAGCTGCTTACACACACACACACAAAAATAAATAAATAAATCAGTGCCCATCTGACACTTTCTCCAAACTTGTTAAAGTACTCAAGTGTTTAGTTTGTTTGAAGGAGTAAAATAAATCACTTGAGAATTTGACAAGAATGTGTCAATGTCATCCAGATTTCATAACTTTGTTAAAAACAGTCTAACAATCACATCCTCATACAACTTCAGACTTGCCGTTCAATCAGCAAGTGTTAAATACTGAAAAAGCTGAGGGTATTGTATGTTGTACAGAGTAAAAAAAAAAAAAAAGTGTACATAAAGAACAAAGCTTCATCTAAAAGATATAACACAATAAAGGCTGCAAACATTCTATTTAAAGATAATCCAAAAACAACAAAGATTAAATTAATAAGCTTCACAGTGTGGTCTTAATTACGCTCAAAGAAATAGTCATAAGAGGGTTCCGTAGAATAGAGATTATAATACAAAACAACAATAATGTTATGACAGTATATCATTTATATTAATGTCAAACAAACGCTTCCTCCCTTTCACACAATGACACCTGTTTTTACTTTGTTGGTGCATGAACAGATTACAAGAAGACAACGTTATACAAATTCTATCATCGCAATCGTAAACCGCCTGATTCAAGCGCCAAACTGAGATAAACTTGATAATTTGCTGCAGGCAAACCAGTCCTGCGGGGGGTGGGGGGGTTGTAAGGTTTTAAATCAAATGCTCGGAGGAACATTATTTACCAATAGGTGTGAAAATGGGCAGAGCTCTAGAAGTGGGTTCATTCATCACTGCTGAACCAAAGCAGTTACTTCTGCGCTTTCAGTGATCTGACAATGAACGACTTACCGGAAAACACAGACGAAAAACGAGCGAAAACACAGTTTCTTTCTCCACGGCCAGAACTTTCAAGTGTCACTTAGAAAATTACCTTTAATCTACATTCCAAAAAGCGTTCTTGCACATTATTGAGGCCCTGAAACTAACAAACCCTAATGGGATACAAATCAGTTTGATGAGAAGTGAAACGTCTTTAGCTACAAAATAGAAGTCCAGTTGTTTTTGTTTTGAACCTTTTTTTGGATTTACCATGTCCTGTATGACTGAGAATCTACACCAGCATAATGGGATTCAACTATTTAGTGCTGTTGAGGAAAACACAAGATATTTAAGCCCATACTGGAAGGCAGCATCTTCGCATATTTCCAACATCTGTTTTAATGGGGTTACACAATGTAATCTTTGAACCATTTCAGACATAGAGTCCTTGAGTTTGGCTCAAAAAATGCCTATTATGTTTACATAAGAGGATTGTGTTTGCTTCAGGAATTTATACTGTCAACTAGAAATTCATCACAAGGTACACAAGCATCTGTGAGTTCTTGTGCTTTTCCACAGAATTCATTTTTTATTATGTAGATCATTTTCAAGGTTAAAAAGCACTTTTTGTTGTAAATTATAAAAGCAAATAGTTGCACTAAAAGGGTTTGATTTCTCTTTGAATGTTTTTGTGAAAGTTGTTTGTTGTTTGTTAGGAAAATGTATTTGTGAGTTGAGCAGCAGAGTTGAATATGTGGGTTGCACCCATGAAAAAAAACCTGCCAAGTTTTCTCTGCCAATACCAAACAGCTTATTCTGCTAATTAGCAACCAGTGGCAATCCCATATCTCCACAGTCTGGGTTCAAACTCTGTTATCCAAGACGACAACACTCAGCCCCACAGAGCGAGTTTTATCAGAGACCACCTCCAGGATTTGGGAGTGGAGAGGATGGAATTGCCTGACTGCAGTCCTGACCTCAGCCCCACTGAAAACCTGTGGGATCAGCCTGGGCGAGCTGTTCATTTCGGAGCAGCCAAACAATTACAGTGGCTGACTTGCAACAAATTCTGGTTTAGAATGGGATGCCATCCCACAGCTGGTGAGCAGCATAAGGAGATGCCAGGCCGTTGTGGCTGTGTATGGTTCTTCCACATGCTCCTGGCACCCATGTTTGTTGAATAAATTGTTAAATTGCCAATATGTCTTGTTTCTTCAGACTTCAATCATCCAATTCAATAAACAACACCAAACAAGAATCAGTAGCAGAGTAAGGTGTTTGGCACTGGCGGAGAAGATTTGGCAAGATTTTCATGAGCACGACCCAAATACTCTGTTTCAACCCACAAATGCATTTTCCTAACAAATGTGGTACCAGTTAAGGGGAAGAAACAGGCTTTCCAGTGGTATAATATCTATTGCCAAGAAGCATTGTTCAAACAAAGTAATCAACTAAACACAAATTTCCTTACTTTTTGTGCTAGGTTTGTATAAATATATATCTGAATACAATTTGGAAGCCCTATATTCATGACATCAGTCAAATTCTTTTTATACATGATTTTTTTTTTTTCCTCAGGCAAATAAATTACACTCAAGATATGAGGAGGTGGAGAACACAAACAGCAGTCATCATTGTCAACACAAATAATCCCCAGATTATCACACATGGATTGCAAACAACCTGGCTATACATTTTAATATCAATACAAATACAATGGAATCTCCTTTACTTTTATTTATTTATGCTGCACTATTGATTATGAGTTTTTAAGCTGGATGGCAAACTCTTTATGCACAACAACACCTTTTAGCCTTTTCCATACAGATCTCACACTTCATTGCCATTTTGTGTTTTGCCGCCACCTTTTACTCAATCACAGTGAAACTCACTTTAGAGTGAAAACAGTGTCTGGATGGACTACCTCTGCTGCAGGGTCAGAGGCACAACAACTCTCTATTTGCATTCCCATTTAAATCTCTGTACATTACAGACAGAAGGATGAGGCACAGCAACACAAAACCTTCAACTAAGAAGAAAAAGGCTGAGCAGAAGAACTACAGTTTGTTGTTGCAGAGGGCTTAAAGCCATGTAGGTGGGAAGAAGGTTGATTTGTAAGATGAGGATTGAGGTCATCTGTGCATTTTTTATGGATTATGTAAAGCTCTATCTCTTTCTGATCCTCTACATTCATTTATTATTCATACTCTATTGTGCTCACTGAAGAGGAGTCAACTTTAACACAAAGAATTTGCTACCTGGGTGAGTTCATTACAGGTGGTCATTTTGTTTTACTTTTAAACCTGTTTGATAATCCCAGAGGATTTAAATAGGTCAATAATCTGTAAATCAAAGCATGCACTTGCAGGAGTAGAATAAGTTGCTACTGCAAGGTGCTGCTTTTGCACTGTTTTTGTTCTTAGGCTCAATGCTGCCCTATAAAGTAGTCTTCCCAGGTTGTTTGTTTACAAAAGCTACAAATGGAATGGCCTTTATCTGATGCTACCCTACCTTTTAACCACCAATATGAGTCTAAAAGGTGAGGTAAGTAAAAGTGAATTATTACTTTTCGTTTTAGAATTTGCATTTATTTTTTAAAATACTTCTTATGTGATCATATTTGCTAAAATTGATTAGAAGTGGCCAGTTAAAAAGTGTTTGCACAGTGTACTGTGGATGAAGAAAAAATATCTAAATTCTGGAAAAACATGGCCAAAAGTCATATACAAACCTTGACACATTGTTATAATTATACACAAATACAAAGCACAAACTATCACAGTAAAGCAGGGATTATATCAGATTTGTTTACTATTTAATTGGATTTGAAGTGGGAGTAAAGAGATATGCCAGAATGCAACTTTGGATAGAAAAAGCCATGGTGTAAATTGGTTGAGTAGGCACTGACCAAGACACCTGGACGTGGCTGATGTGTACAAATGAGAGGTTCAGCTAAAATCACCCTGAAACACAAAGCAGCAGGGTGCAGAGAAGTCTCCTGGAACACAGTCAACACATTTCACACATGCAGGGCCTGGAAACAACACGCTTGGGGCTTCCACCTTCATTTAGATGAAAAGGGACCTCATCGAGAGGAAATAAAGCCATTTTTAACCTCCACCCCTCCTCTCTTCCTTCGAGTTGGTCTTCAATAATATGCCCAGTCAATGGACTGTGGGTCTATTCAACTGGGCCCACAGCACAGCAATAAATAATGTAGTGCGGCTCACATGAAACCCTAATCACCATTGTGCTGTCACCCAACAGAGAAGATCACTTGTTTAATTTACTGCGCCGCATCTGTCTCAGTTCTGCCCAATTTAATTTCAACGGGCAAGTGCTTCAGGTATTTATCAATCTGCTTTTCGCCCGACTCACTGTTCATGTATGTAAATCTGAGTGCGCCTGTTCATGCATACATGCTTTTTGTGTGATGATGAGGGCAAAGTAGAACAAACAAGAGAGATGCAGCTCGTGAAACAACCACGGCTGGCCTTGGAAAAAAAAAAAAAGTCATCAACACTCATTAACCAGAGCTCATTATCGGCCATATACAACAAACTTCATTACATTACTATTCCATTAGCTGGCAGACATTTGCATATTCCAGTTACCTCTTTACCAGGCAGTTGATCATAAATGGCAGCCATATGCTGCCTGGTGCACCATATAACAGAATTATTACTGCAACACTAAAAGCCAAGAAAATGGAAATCGTGTTGACACAAAGTGAAGTACAAAACCAGTCAAAAACGAGCCAGTGTTATTGGTAATGTCTCAGTCTCACTGAGCAAATGCAGATCATTTACAAGCACAGGTTCGCTGTCTGACTGACAAAATATCTGCAGGCTGACGTTGGGTTTTCTGGGATGGGTGCATTTCTGACATACCTATTCACATGTGCTGTACATGCCGTTGATATTAAATAAACAGTTTTTATAAGAGCCAGACTTGGAAGATTAAATAAAGCTGTAGTGTAACAGCTACCTGCTGTCCTGTTTAGGGAGCATTTCTTGCTTTGTGTCATCAAATATTCTTTGTGTGTTTCAGCATGACAATGATCTTGCGCAATGGCTCTTCACTTGAGCTAGCTGTGATGTTATGACAGCCCATGGAGGAGGAATAATCAGCAGTAGCTTTGCACGCTACGTTGACTTAGCGGGCAAAAGCCAGGTCAGTGCAGTTGTACGATAACAATGCTATGTGCCTGGCCTTTTACAGGACACTTGCTTGTGATACAAGAAGCAAGAGCAATACAATCTTTGTTATGTGTCTTTATCCTGCCACCGCGATGCTATTTTCACACTAATACCCGAGGGTTAGCAACTTGGGCTAATGTGAAAGCAGCTGGGATCACAACAGCTGGCTAAGACACTGTCATCTCCCACGTTTGCCAATAAAACAGGATTTGTTCCACTGAAATTAGTGGTGAGAAGCGCTGATTTGTGTGGTATGAAACTGAACATGATCACTGCTTATAGTAGGATTAAAGGCCTAGCAGTCCTTGAAGGAATGCATATCACCCACAGCCTTTCATGCCAGAGTTTTAGACAAAGATCACCTTATGATGAGAAATGATAGCACTGTAGCCGTTTTGGTCAAAACTTGAAAATAAAAAACCTTATGCGCAAGCCATTTGCGAGAAGTCTTGCTCAGAGGATTTGTTACTTGCTACCCCCACATCAAATTTTCACTCAATATCTTATAACCATTTTCGTGTAGGCTAATGCTGAATGGTTGTGGCATCCATCTTGAATGGGGTGGACTCCAAAAGTTTATCCGTTGTAGATGTACATCCAACAATTACTTTCTGAAAGTTTTATTAAAATTCATCCAATGGGTCATGAGGTATTTTAGTAACACAGACCTATAAACACACACACACACAAGCGCAGGAGAAATTATTACTGTCCACCTTCACCTTTTGGCATTCGCCGATAAAAATCACAGAAGTCAAGTGTCTTATTCTAGAAAAATCACAATTAGAAAAAGAAAATCTACTGGCTGCAGACACACGCTTGGCTCAGAGAAGTGCCAGCATTATCAAGCATTGCTTAAGGACAGTTGGATTTGTACAACATTTGTATAAGGGACACCTGCATTCTGGCTCGCCGTCTGACTCACAGCAGCAAAGGGTTAACTCAGCCTCTCACTTGTACAATATGGCTTTAGAAGGAATATTAACAGTGTGACTGAGCAGGAGCAACTGGAATAAGGAGCACGGAGAAGAAAATAAAAATGGAGAAAGGGAAAGAAGAAAAAAGGGGTGGGTGTACGAATCCAATTTCCACTGACAGCGTACTCAGGATCACCGTTTCAGTGAAAGAACATATCATCTGTCAAACTTAATGACAGTGTCTTGGGGGAAAGCGAAGGAAAATGGAATAAAGACCATTCATTAAGAAGGTAGGGGAAGGGGTGTGCCAGACCCATCTGTCTGCTGCACTATCTCTACAGGAAAATAAATATATACAAAAGCTATTATTTGTGTATTTACAGGGTGGCAGTGCAGCCACAATCAAGAGCTGCCTCTCCAGATACAGTGATAATATTAGTGAAAGAATAAGCTGAGGGCTAAAGCACAAAACTACCAGTGAGAATGAACAGATAGTCATGGCTGCATACTGGCAAGCTTGCCAACGGGCCCCGCCAGCCTGTCTCTCTCTCAGAGCTGTGGATGTGCTCAGAGGAAGCAATTGATACCATTGTTTTATAGAGAGGAGGGCGGAGGGGGATAAAGGACCAACAATAAGGCTCTTTCACTGGAAATGTCAGTCGTCACATCAGGGGACTGTCCAACTGGGCAGAGACTATTTTGTAAAAAGCCAAGGTAAAAGAAAAAACCCAACTTAGTACTAAAGCCTGTGATGATTCTGGCAACAGCATGAGCCAGAACCTTTGCACATAAATTACTGGAACAGCAATCTCAAACATGGCAGATTTAAAGGTACCCACTGCAATGTCATAAAGGCTGAAAAAAATCATGAAGTAAGGCAGAAAATCCACACAATATTGATGATTAAATTTGTGAAATCCACCATATTTGTTTACCTACACAAACTACAGCCAGCCTAATGTAGGTCAGTTGCGTGACTCAAGCTTCCACATAGTTTTTGGCAGATTTAGCTGAGTGCTTTGTTTACACTGAGCGTGTACCCTCATTTCAGAATTGTATATCAATATATTTGGGAAACTACTGGAGTAAACACTTTCAAACTGCACCATTTGATATAGCTACGGATGAATTTTCATCTTTGATTTTATAGTTTGCAATGAGCACCTTGAAAGGCATAGTCAAGTCATTTTGAAGTGACGTTCTGTAGTTCAGTAGTTAGTACTTTATCAGCTAGGACATCAGTCACAGAACATGGAGTACGGAGAAAGAGGCAAAGTCTTTGTCCAGGCTAGACTAATGGTTAGCCAAACAAGTCCCAGTTTTTAATCGTTTTTCAGGCTTATAAAACAAGTCTTTCTCAAAAACAACATACATGTGTGAAAGAACGCTGCACTCGATTATATTAATATTTTGCATGACACCATTTGTTTAGTTTGTTGCCGTTTTCTCGACCGAACAACGTCCGTGCTACTACATGAATGCATGTGTGCGGAGCATACGTAGACCCTGTATATGCAGATGGTTATGAGGCTGCAAGTGTATCAATCAGCTTGATCAGTGCGTCTATTTTAGGTATGAGCAGTGATTTTCAAATATTTGAAGTCTAGTTAAAATGGGCGGATTCAAAGAATTCACATGACCATCACGGTAGTCTTTTTGTTTTTGTACACTACCACCTGGTAGTGACACACCAAGTTGTTTCCTAATGGTACTTTTCTTGACAGAACACCTACCGTCCACCCCCCTACCGAACAAAAAGTGTTTTTGCCTAAAACGCACAGCTTTAGTTTATTCAGTCCAAAGCTTTACTCAACTCTAGTGGACTGACAGATCAAGGTCTATCCATGTCCCGCACATATACGTTTCCAACTAGGTAAACATCTACCCTGGATGAAGACTTTTGCCTCTTTCTCCACCTTCTGTGCTCTATGACCAAAGTCACAGCTGATAAGGTAACAACAATTGATAACTATTTGACAGAACATCCCTTCAAAAATGACTAGACTCTCCTTTTAACAACCAGGTTAATGTGAGAGCAAGTCAAACGGAGCAATAGGACAAGATTTTCAGTTTATCTCTGCTCACTGTGATCTTGAAGATTTGTTTGCTATAAAACAGCCAATAGGTACAAGCGTGCAGATATGTCAGTGACTTCAAGGTCTAACAAAACGATCTACAGCTTGAAACACATTCCAAATCAATAACCAGGATAATATGTTATATAGGTCTTTTGTCTCTTTTTTTTTTTTTTTCTAATGAGGCTGAGCTAAAAGTGACCTAATTCTTCAGGCAAATTAACATTGTGATGAACTTAAAATATCACAACTAATCCATTCTGGGACCTTTTATTTTGAGTGTACAACAGAAAGGTACAAAGTCTTTTCTCTCTCTCTCTGAGTGCCTCGATAACCCTTCTAGTTTTTGAAAATCTCACTCTGAAGGTTTGAGGTGAATATAAAGTTGAAGTGAAGTACCCTTGCGCTTTAAGGCTGGGATGAAACTGAGTTTTCTACCACTCTGACCTAATTGCTTACTCTCGCTCTCCCCACGTGAACACAGGGAGCTGTACACTCCTGACACGTAAAGATTATTTAATACCATCAAAGCTGTAAAAAGAGGAATGAAAGAAGGCAGCGGGAAGAAGGGAGGCAGGGTTAACCCTCCAGTGACAGGCCGGCAGAGCACCTAGCTGCATGGAAAACAGAAAGAGAATCAGTATGCCGAATCCTGAATGTAGCTCTCACACACCAATAGATCCCCACCCCCTCCGAATAAAAAATAAAACAATGCCATTCGGCTTCAGCTACACTCTCCTGGTATCGGCTCCCACCCTTCTTCTCTCCCACTTTTCCCACACTCGCCCGGGTCCCTAAGGCAAAGACTACGTCATTGGGCACCACAGCAAAACCACTGTAATATCCCAATTTATTTCAACTGAGTCTGACAGACGCTGGGCCTCTTTCATTTGGGTCAAAGCTAGTTTTATTAGAGTAAAGCTATATGGGGCTGTTCCACGGGACTACATGAGTGGAAGGACTTGTTTCTCTGTTGGGGATGTCAGGTTTTTGACAAACTGGCACGTGCACATCCAAACAGAGTCAGAACGAAAGGTCTAGCTTGAAGGACTGTATATCACCCGACGCCTTTGATGCCAGAGTTTTAAACTAAGATTATCTTATGCTGGGAGAATTTTATGCTCAATCTTATAATCTATTATCACTTGGAGTATGTGCTGTGAATGACTCTCAGCTACAACCACAACAAACTTTAGCTCAATATCTGTCCAATTCATCGCACTAAAACCATTTTCATGTATGCTAAGGTATATTATCTGTGGGGGCAATCCTGAATTGTGTTGACTCCAAAAGTTAATAAGCTGAAGAGATCCAGCCAATTATCATTTTCAGAGAGTTTCACTGAAACCCATCCTGTGATTTATGAGATATTTTGCTAACAGACAAAAAAGGTTTGCCAGTAGGTAATGCCAAGTTTTTAAGCAAAGAAATTGCTCAATGGGTTGCCCTTAGAATATGTGTTGAGGGCTATCCTCAACTGCTACCACACCAAATTTCAGCTCAATGTCTGTAAAATTGTCTGAGTTATAGCCAATTTTGTGTTTCATAAGATCGCTTTGCTGTGGCGGTCATCTTGAATGGAGTTGACTCCAAAAGTTCATCAGTTTTAGTTGTGCATCCAGTGATTACTTTCTGAAAGTTTCACTAAAATTCGTTCGGTGATTCGTTAAATATTTTGCTAACAGTACAGGCAAACGAACACACTCAGACAGAGGCAAAAACATGATCGCTCCGTTTTCACCTATGGCGGTGAGCGATGAAAACTCAACACACCCCGGATGGTTTTTCCTATTGTGTTTGAAAGTAACTCTGCTGCGTGGGTTTTTCTTGAAGCCCTTTCTAATCCAACAGTGGCGCTGGTGGCAGTCAGAATGTGACAGCGCGTGGGTGGGATTGGGTAGAGGTGTTTACCGGTAAGTAGGCACGGGGTGGCATCTCCAGGGTGCGCTGCCGCTGTGAGGAGCTGGTCTCATCTGTCAGAGCCTGATGAGTTTGCACCGCGCGCAGCCGCAGCCTTGTGAGTCAGCCTGTCTCATCAACAACGCAGCAGCTGAGGCAACAGGCCACTTCAGACCAAACCACCTGACACACTTTGGACCGTTTCATAAAGAACTGGTTCTAAATTTAACCTGGAGCACAGCTCTAAAATCTGATTTTGAAATGTTTTCTTCCTGCTTCTGTACAGAGATGAAAAAAATACTCCTTAATAATTCAAGGCCTTGCCTTTCCTAAAGGAATGCCTATCGCCCGCCGCCTTTAATACCAGAGCTCAAGTTCAAGTTTACTTATATACGCATTTATAAACAACCGCCGTTGGCCACAGTGCTGTACATAAAATGGTAAGAAAATAAAGCACAAGATCATCTTAACTTAGATCATCTTATGATAAGAACTGATGAACTTACAGCTGTTTCGGTCAAACCTTCTAAATAAAGTTATGCGCAACCTCACGAAATAGTGCATTTCTTGTGTAATCCTTCAGTACTCAGAGTATGCGTGGTGACAGACTCTCAGCTACTACCACATCAAACTGTAGCTTAATATCTGTAAATTTAACTGAGTTATAGCCAGTTTTGTGTTTGCTAAAGTTGACTAGCTGTGACAGCCATCTTGAACGGGGCTGACTCCAAAACCTAATCAGTTACAGATGTACATCCAGGGATTACTATCTTAGAGTTTCATTAACATTTGTCTGCTGGTTCATGAGATATTTTGCTAACAGACAAATGACCAAACACTCACACAGACACAGGCAAAAACAATATCGTCTTTGCCTTTGGTGGCAATGGGCAACAATAAAATGTAAGTCAGTCAAAAATGTATTCATCAACAGGGAAAAATTATTCCACTTTTGAACCCTTGCTCTACTGAGAAGAAAGAAATTATTTGGGCTAGAGTAACACTGGAGAGGCAGATCGACCAAATACACTGCACATAAATAACTCAAATATGACTATCCAAACCTCCCATCTGGTAAATTCACTTGTTGTGAATGAGTGATGAGCAGAACTGTCAACATGTGTCGCAAATAAATCTCTCAGTTGTTTTTTTTTTTTTCAGCAGGAGCTGGTGACTCACTACGACTGCTCAAAGACAACACAAATGTGGTTTTCAGACTTTATAGCCTGAAAAGGAGGCACAGGGGCACAGCGAAAGGGAGCAGCGTCAATGTGAAACTGTCATAACCTTTGCTTTGATGTTACATTTAGCTTTACCATGTGAAACCACGTCATGTGAGGCAATTCACCGGCACTGTTCGCATAGGAAGATACCCGGCCTCCCACCTGTCAGATGAGGTTCGGTAGAAACTGCTGACTTTATGCTTCAACTTGTTCTTAACGTTCAAATTAAAGAAACAAAAACTGCTGCTCGTGATTACTTGAAAACATTCCTTCACCAAACTGGCCACACATATGTACGCTTTGATCTTTCAGATGACCTCACAGCTTGTCAGGAACTTTAACTTTAGGATGCTATAACGAGCATGGCATGAGATCATAACATCAGAACATGGCTAGACAAGCAGATTACCACGTTGTTTTAACAAAACTTCTAAAAGGTTATGATTAAAATTATTATCATAGATGACAGTTTTCTGGGTGGGTTGTGTATTTTGCATTGAAGACTTCCCAATCATGGTGAGGGCAGAACATTTAACTGTGAATCACACTAGGAGAGAAGGTGACAGGGTGGGAAAACCCTCTTCCTAACCAGATTTCCTACTGAGTGACTCGTCCTCTAATGCATCTTGCTCTGAATGTCACGGGTTGTCAGAGAAAAGGTCGAGTGTCTTTCACCTCCAGCTCTATATGCACCCCACCAAAAAACAAATCAGCTTGTACTTCGATACTTTGGTCAAGCCTTGAAAAAAACGTTATGCACGATGCCACACTCAGAGTATGTGTTGTGGTAACTCTCAGCTATTACCACGTGAAATTTTAGCACAATATCTGTAAAACTGACTGAGTTGTAGCCATTTTTGCATTGGCTAATGTTGATTAGCCATGGTGACCGTCTTGAATTGGGTTGACTCCAAAAATCTGTTGTAAATGTTCATCCAATGATTACAATAAAAATACAGAAAGAAAAGAAAATCTGATGTCTCCCTTCACACTGAAGCACAAGGAGAGAATGTACAGCAGGATCTGCTTGTTGCCCTTTTAAATGGAGGGTAATAAGCACTGTAATCTGTGGTTTTACAGGATAACGCTGCAGGTTTTCACTGCTGCGGGGTACTTAACTCAAATGTACCAGTCCTGACATTTAATTAAGACACCTCAGATCGCCATATTATCCTGACAGGCCATAATCAAGGACTGCTAACAAACAGAAGGAGGTATCTGCCACTTTGACAAGGTATTTTAAGTCTCTCTTTAAGATGTTTGTCTCGGGTCATCGGGTTTCCAGCTCATGCAAGCGGCTGTGACTGCTCCTGGTGTGAGCTCTGCTGCTGATAGTCATTAATAAAGTTTACTTCCAGACAAATGTAGCACACAGATAGGGGTGAGCTTTCATATGGGAAACGCACAGATCTATGTCCACAACATAGGCTGCATGATATGCATGCAATACGTTTGTTACTCTTCATTAGTGGTGTGTCATACTGCAAAATTTGGTGCCGATCCAGTACGAAGTAAATACAGGGCCAGTATCACCGATAACAATATGTTTAACTTGTAAGGGCAGCCTATGAACTTTCACAAACTTTCATCACTATGCTAATTCTGAAGCCATTTCCATGACTATAAAATGACTAATTTTTTGGATTTCCACTGTTCATTGGCTGGTTATTTGCGTTTTAGAACCCAGGAAGAATCAACGTTTGAGGCAATTAAAAGAATATTACTCTAACTGAATTTCAAAATATTAAAAAGTAACATAATGCAATGTCATAAAAACAAAGTAACAATATCATTTTCTCCTCATATCGATTAAAACTTGTGATAGCTGCCAGCTATCACGTGCGATTGTTTACGTGCAGAAACAGCCAAAGTGACTTAAAGCACGTCAACAATGGCGACATCTGGGGAAGAGCTGCTCTGGATGGAGAAATTCAACAATTTTGATGTGCTGGTACATATATACGCTTGGATTTGTTAAGTGTGCAGACAAAAGTGCTTTGTTTACATTGAGTGCATGCATGCATTTCCGAATTGCACATGGATACATCTGTAAAGCTACTGGAGTAAATTTAATTTCACACAGTTCAGGATAACCTGTTTTATGTTTGATTTCTTAGTTTGCAATGAGTACCTTTGAGTCAGTCATTAGAGCATGACTGTATCGATCCGATACCAACGTTAGTGTCGGCGATATCGATACCCGGATCGATCCGCACGCCCCTACTCATCATATCTGTACTTTTCTCACGTGCCAAGCTCAGCGAGGCGGCTCTGTCACCAGACTCGACTAAACTGAAACTGCAACGGAGTGCGTGAAAATGTGTACAACTGAACAAAAGCAGTGCTAGCTCTGCTTGCTAGCTGACCTGACAGCTAAAGCAGACGTCGAATGTTTCCTCAACAAAACGCAGCAGTTTCTTTATGCCAGCGCACCTGGATATTTAAGCAGGCACGAGCTCGGCAGGAGTTTCATATCCGGTTATTTTCTCACATTAAACAGCGTCATTTTTTGGAAAATGGCGTGTGTGTTACAGCCACAACATGATGCATTCCCGAGCTTTCAGGTGAAATAATTTCACACAGCGCTCGGCGTGCTCTCTCCGGAGCCCGAGACACGCTGTCAAATGTTGACAAGCTGTCAATGGCAAGAGTATGGTAATACCTGGGACCTGTTGACTCCTCCTCCCGGTCCCCTCCGACTGCTGCTGCCGCCTGCCTGCCCGCCCGCCTGCCTTGCCGCTCGTGGAAGTTCAGTCGCTCGGGTGTAATTTCTCCAGAGGCTTTTCAAAGTTTTCCGCCGACTCTCCAGTCTCCAACCGGACGCCCCCCCCCCAAAAAAAAAAGCGCTACGTGAAATTATCCCTCCCGAACAAACCGTGGGCGAAGAGGTGGCGAGTCGCTTTCAGAGAGCAGGCAAGTTTGGCACGGCGTTCGTAAAGACGACCATTGCGGTCACGTTCTCTGGCTGTGAAACCCAACGCAAGCGTTGGCCCCGCCCCTTTCTTCCTTATATGGAGGGCAGCCCTAAAAACCGTGGATGCCCTGTTCCCTCTAGATGTGCTCTCTGCTCCGGCCAGGCAGCAGGGAAACTTTAATTCTTGTTCACCCATGCTTCACTGAAATGCGAATTAAAAGCTCTTTTACGCTGTTTTAGTGAGGTTGTAGTCGGTTGTCTTTGGTGCACGTGTGAAAAAAGCAGATTGCGCAAGATCCTCGTTTAAAAGTTTCGCTTTAACTACTTGGAGTCAACTCCACCTGTCTGTTAGCGAAATATCTCACGAACCACTGGACGGGTTTTAATGAAACGTTCAGGAAATAATCATTGAATGTACATCTACAACTGATTAACCTGTGGAGCCAACCAAATTCAAGATGGCCACCACAGCCAACTGATCTTAGAAAACACATAAACGGCTATAATTCAGTAAATTTCACAGATATTGAGCTAAACTTTTGTTATATTTGTAGATGAGAGTCATTCACAACACATACTCCAAGTGCTACTCATTGTGCAAGGTCTTTGTTTAATACTTTAGCATTACCTATTAGAGTCAACCCTGTTTGTCTGTTAGCAAAATATGTCATGAACCACTGGATAAATTTTATTGAAACTTTCAGAAGGTAATCACTGAATGTACATCTACAGCTGATTAACCTGTGCAGTCAATCCTATTTAAGATGGATGCCACAGCTATTTGACATCAGCAAACACAAAAATGCATATAACTCAGTCAAGTTTAAAGATGTTGAGCTAAAATTTGATGTGTAGTTGAGAGTCTCACCGTTTAAATATTTTACGAGCTCTCACATAACATAAGTTTCATGTTTGGACCAAAACAGCTACGGCTCCGTCATTTCTCAACACAAGACTGTCTTAGCTCCAAACTCTGGCATGAAAGGCGACACGGGTGACATCCATTCCTTCAAGAATTGCTGGGCCTTTTTTGAAAAAAAAAAAAAACAACAACATGCAAACAAGCACACATTTGCAAGCCGAAGCTTGCACAAAATTTACACAAGTCTCAAAATGTGTGTTTTCCAAACATTATGATAAAAAAAATAAAAATAGATGACAGAAGCAGCTAAACCTTTTCGGACAAATGTAAAAAAATATGTGCATATGAGCATGTACTTCAGCCTGACCGACTTCTGTACTCTTCAGATCATCACAATAAAGAACAGCAGACAAACTGTGGCGTTTTCAGATTTTGATCAAAAATGCATCCTTTGCATCAAATTTTTAAGCCCACCCCCTCCTCCATTGCGTGACTGAACCTCCCTGCCTGCTGTGAACGCCATTAAAGCCTCCATCAGGGTTTGTTCTGTACCCTTTTGGCAAATACTCAGACGAAAACTACCTGAGAGCTGCAACACTGGCAGGAACATCAAATCTACATCATGCAGGTGTCTAAAGTAGAGAAAAAATGGCGTTTTTCCTATACCGAAGGCTATAATTTAAAGGTTGTGTTCATGTGCATTGTGTTTGTTGTGTATATGTGACCTTTTTTTGCGTTAGTAAGAGATGAATGCTACACATGTCACGTGTTCATGTTTTTATTTATTTTTATTTGAATGTATGCCTAAAAGCAAGCATGCAGTGTCGCCCATTTAACAGAAAAAATGCAAACAACGCTCATTTTTATATTAAAGCATCTAAAGAATTTCATACAAATTGCTACACAGGCAACAATTTGGCTCGCAGATATAAACTCTAAGTCACCAAAAGAGTAAAAACTATGTCCTCGGAGCGTGTGCTCATAAAAAGTGATGACATGTCTCCATAAAAATTTAAAGACGTTTCAGCTGTTTGTGTCTTCTTTCAGCTCATGAAAGCAACTGTGTCCATAATATGTGATGAAAACAGTATTATATGTTTGCTTTTTTTTTTACTGTTTCTTTGTACTGAATATGACTGAATGTGATCAAAAAGGGATTTTAGGTTAAAGAAAGTTAAAGAAATTAAGAAATAAAGGGAAGATCTTATCTTTTTTTTTTTTGCCTTTTAAAACTATTTTTATGGTGAAACTTTTTTTGGTACCACTTCCTATTAAGACCCATTTTATAAAGACTTTATTAATGCTTTATCAATAGGTTTTTTATAAGTTTGTCCACACTTTATAAAGCATCAATGATTAGTTATAAAACATTTAAAAAGCACAATATGAACTTTGAAGCAGGCTTACTGTTTGGCAAGATCCTGCAGTTTACCTGCATGTAAGCAATATGAACATTTGTAGAATTCTTTTTTTCCCCCTTTTATGGCATATAAAGTCATTTAAATTTATTCTCTAAACGCACAATGAAATATTTTCACTTTTATTTGACATATTTTGCAAAAGTGCAACTTAAATGTCCACATTTTGACTTTGTTCCTGATGTTGCTTCATTATTATCAAAGCTTTGACTTTAGTCTTTAAAAGCATTAGAAAAAAAGCTTCTTCTCACTCAGTTTTTTCCATGAACTTGCTTTTAATACAGTTTTGTTTTAAAAAGGGTAATAATAGATTAAATCTAATTTACAATTCAAAAAAACCTTGGTTGTTTTTGTTAAGATTAAACACCTTAAAAAACACATGTTAAAAAGAGGGGATCAAACTTATTTATTTGTCACCTTTTATTAGCTGTACTGTTATTAAGTTACTGTATAAATTTCCTTTCAATATAAAAAAAACACTGATTCTGCCATAAATAAGTGCAACAATCAAGAATTTTTCACCTCAGAAAGTAAAAATCTATGATGGGATGTGGACCTCCTCTTCCCAAACAATGACACATCATATAGCAGTAGTTCAAATTTGTCCTCCGTGGAGGACATTTGTGAACCTGAATATCTCCCACCCACTGCATAATATTGAACTGACTCCTTTTGCTATTGGCTGAGGACATTTAGGGCTTTTCAATGATACCAAATGTGAAGGGGTGGGGCTTTGGTACTTTAAAAAGATTGGGGGAATTTAAAGAAAAATTGTGATTGGACACCATTTCTTTTCCTGGTAGTCAGGAGGATATTTCATCTCAGTGTTACCCTTTCAGTTTTTTGTTCAACTTTTCCGGGGAGCTCTGACAGTGAGCATAAGCATCAGTCTCCTCCTTGTTTGCCTCGCTGCCTTCAAGGCTTTCTCATGCAAAAGCCATGAGTGACACTAAACTGTGTCAGTTGTCACACATTGCCGCACAAGTGAGGAGCGCAGCACTGAGGGAACTAGTTGTGACATGGGACACACAGGCATGCAGGCAGCCATGGACTGAGGGGGTCGTGAAATGCTGAAAGAATGCAGCGCTGGAAGTGCTTGCTGTCATAACAGAGAGGCTGACGAGATGGAGCTGTCTCATTTCACTGCCCTCTGACAGGTGGGACCTGGCATGCATGTGCCCAGCATGTGCCCAGCATGTGCCCAGCATGTGTTGAACTCAGCTTCATGCTCTCGGCTGCAGCGCGGGAATTTGCATTGTGAAGCGTTGTGTTTCAGCTGTGCCTCTCTAGGCTGGATAGTTGGGTCTCTTGGGCATCCTTAGCCCAGCTGCATCCTCTGCTCATATCCAGGCTCGAACTGGAAGTTGCTGGAGCTGAATCTTAACGGCCCTGTAGTTCAGCGCAGCTAATCCACACACTGTGAGACAGATAGAGGCTGCAGTGCAACATGTAGTGTAAAGCAACAAGGAGATGTCAAGAGCCATGTTAGACATGTTCCATTTAATGCTTCCAGTTTCTGTCTGTGAGGTTGACACTTTAAAGATAAGATAAATCCTATAGTTAGGGCTGGTTTGAGTTTCCTGAGCTATCCCTTAGTTATGCTGCTGTAAGCTTAGACTGCTGGAGGACAGACTGAACACATTTCCTCACTCTGGCTGCTGTCTTTACTCATTCTGCTCTCCGTGTTTGTATTTGTAATTATTTCTATCATAACGTGTTTTTCTATCATCTTTTTTATCCAATAGAAACAACACCTGGACCAGCCACTCTTTGTTTGTCTGTGTCTCTTTCCTGTCCACTCAAACCCCAGCCGGTGGAAGCAGATGGCCGCCCATCCTGGTTCTGGTTGGTTTCCTCCTGTTAAAAGGGAGTTCTTCCTTTCTACTGTCACCAATGTGCTGCTCAGGATGGGAGACTGGAATGAAGTGATTCAACACAATCTGCTGACTTCCTTAGATACATAACTTTTACTAATTGACTTTTTATAATGTATATGAATGTTATTGTACAGTGCCCTGAGATGACCTTTGTTGTGACTTAGCGCTAAATAAATAAACTGATCTGAATCAAATTGCTTTACATGTAGTAGACTCTCCGCCTGCCTGGAGTATAAGACCCTTATGGTACTAGCCATGCAAGATGTGGCTTGCTGATCACTTGGTCGCAAACAGTCAAAATTCAGTGAGACTGCAACAGATAATTTGCCTTTTTTTCCACAATTTTGAGTCATCAATCAATCTCCAACAGTCTTAGCCAAGTGAAATGCTGTCCTAAGATAACTAGACCCCGTAGCTGATTTGCGACTATGCCATAATGATGCTCCATATTTCTTTTTACAAGGAACCTAATGCAGTCTTCTAGCTGCTGGTCAATTTGTCCTCTAAACGCTGGTTGCCTATTTGCTGTCCAGTGTGAACGTGAACGCTATTTCCAAAGCATGGCAACATTAGCCTGCCTGATCAATGCTTCCAGCCCCCAGCACGGGCCCACATACCACATGTCACGTCCTGGTTCACAGAGAAAGAGACAGGGTGTTAGAGACTGAACGGGGACCCCCAACTACGCAGGGTGCCACTCACACCCAAAAGAAACATTTCCAGTTCCACAAATGTCTGTCGGTAATTACAGCAAGGCAACATGAGCACATAGTCTGAAAGAGCCAGTCTTTCCTATGGATAGAATCGAATACAAGCTGGTACGCGATATGAAGATGATGCTAAGACTTATTACTCCAAATTAATATAATCTACTTTTCTGGAGCACAGAAAGCAATATTTAGTATTTGGGGATTCTTGATGATTAGCTTGTAATGCATTGTTGAGTGATGGTGAAACCACCAACTAGCCATCATCAAAACGGCACCTTGATTCCTCACAGTAAGATTAAGGACGTTGTTGCACCGGCATGGTCAAAGACTGATCTTCAACCAGAAGCTGAATCATGTCTGTGTCTAGACAGGCAGGCTGAAAGGCTACACGGCTTTAGCCCTGGTTCACTTTACGGTGCCAGACTGTGAAAAATAAAGACGGGAAAAAAATAAGTGCACAGATGAGATGGTATCAGCTGCATGGAAACAGTTAGCCGAGCCTCAAAGCTCTTTTTTTTTTTCCTTTCTTCTAAACTTGCAAATACTATAGCTGTTAAGAAACAACTTTCACTCTGAACATGTAACGTTGCCACCAACGCGTGGGAGGACACGGGGACAGACACGGCCGCCGTCGCAAAACAAGAAACAGCTCTGCAAACCCATCCAGCATGGCTACTTTTAGTCTCACCTGCAAGAACAGAAACTTAGCTTAATTTTCTCTTTCTCATTTTTTCCCTTTCTGGCAAAAAAGAAAAAAAAAGACGATTTTTCTCAAAGCTCTGACAGGCGAGCCTTTCGCAGGATTTAGTCCATCTGAAAACATGTGGTAAGACTTGTGGAATGTTTCAAATTACTCCCAGATGTGGGCCGCAGACAGGTTTAACCCATTCTGCTCCTGCTCCGCAGCAGGAGAGAAGTACGTCGGCCTTGCCATATATGTAGGAGAAGCTCGGTCGAAAAACGTTTCTCCCTTTCTGTCCATTTTTGTTACTTTCAAAGTATTAAAGCTCACTGAGCTGTGGCTTAATGCAATTTGCTGTGAAGCTAAAAATGGAAGTTCTCTTATGCTGCATTAGCCAAGAATAAAGGATGCAAAATTGCTGCTTTTTCCAGATGATTCAGCAATCACAGGGGCCTGACCAAAAACAAAAAGAACACCTCACGAGCAACAATTCAAACTCTTTTTGCAGTTAACTCCTTGCTAAACAGACTATTCAATTCACTGAGCAACCTGTAGTGAAGCATTTCTTCATTTGTGAAACGAAAACTGTGCATATTTCTGTTATCTTGTACTTTCTTGTTAGTATTGCCTTTAAAAAGTACAAGAAATGAAGGCCTAGCACTCCTTGAAGGAATGCGTATTGCCTGCCGCCTTTCATGCCAGAGATTTAAGCTAAAATTATGTTTTGCTGAGAAGGGAAGGAGTTATAGCCGTTTGGTCAAACCTTGTGAAGGATGTGATGTGACAAGGTCTCAAAAGATGTGATAGGGCTCAGTGTGTGAGCTGTGAATAACTCTCAGCCATGGCCTCACTAAATCTTCGCTCAGTATCTGTAAAATTAATTGAGTTGTAGCTATTTTTGTGTTTGCTAAGCTTGATTAGCTGTGGCAGTCGTGTTAAATTGAGGGTAACCCCAAAAGTTAATCAGTTGTAGATGTACAGCCAATGATTACGTTCAAAGAGTTTCATTAAAATCTGTTTAGTTAATTTTAGCACAATATCTCTAAAACTGGCTGTGTCATGGTCATGTTGGTGTTTGCTAAGTTTGCTGAGCTGAGATGACCATCTTAAATGGGGCTGACTTCAAAAGTTAATCAGTTGTACATGTTCATTCAGTGATTACTTTCTGAGAGTGTAATTAAACTCTGTACACTGGTTTATTATTCCTTTGCTGAACAAACATTAGGGCTACTTAATGCCTAACCTGTACTTCCTTGATGTTGTTTACACGGCATCATTAGACTAGGACTCCAAACAGAACTTGCTGTCTTCTGACAGACAGTTTTTGTCGTAATAACACTCTCAAAGATGGCGGGTTTGATGTGATAGAGAGCGAGGGAGGCAGGAGAAGAGTCAAACTGCTAAGCGGGGCGGAGAGAGAAAAAGCAGCCTGATATCCTATGAGCAACGAACTCAAGTGCCCCCTGTTCCCTGTTCTCCCGCTCTATCTCCACCTCTGATGTTCCCTCCCTCCACCCTTGTCTCTCATTCCTTCCTTCCCTCCTTCCCTCCCCTCTTCCTCGTCCAAACCAGACCAGCCAACTGTGAAGCAGTTGTCCAACACGCCCGTCAGCTTGCCAGGCAGCATGTTGGACTCAGTCCCGTTATACACAGTCATAACAGACAGAACGGGTACGCACAGACAACTTTTGCGTCGAAATTGAGGGCAGGGGGGGAAAATAGCAGGCAGTCACTCTGGCTGCAGGTTGGTGAGCGGGAGAACAGAAGCAGAGGCAGCCTCTGTCCTAGCTGGATTCTGTGAGACCAAACAGGGCTGGGAAAGACTCGTGCTGCTTTGGCCTTCCACATGTGAATGCATCAGTAACCCCCCCCCCCCCTCCACACACACACACACATTTCTCTTCCCTGCCTCCCACCCACAGGCCTCCCCAAGGAAACATGAGTGCTATAAAAGAATTTAAAAGAAAAAAAACAACAACTCACCAGCTCCAAATTTTGTCTTCTTTTATTCCTTCGGCAGAGTCAGATGTGGATTTTTGTTTCTTGGTCGTGCTGTATTACCAGTGGCCTGATGCTTTAGTGCACGGATCAGTCATTAAAGGTTTATTTCAACTGAAGCAAGTTCATAACTACTGGAGGCAGAGCTTTTTCCAGTGTGTCTGCAACTAATTGTAATATATTGTACTGCATTTATTAGGCTCCTAATAATCTTCTACTTCAAGAAAATTTTGTCCTGGTATGACACTGTGCAGTCCTTGGTCCAGATGATGATGTATCTGTATGTAAGGTTTTTGATAAGTATGTATGTGCAACAAACCAAAATGACTTTTTTTTTTTTTTTTTACAAATGAAAGACGTAGCAGTCCTTGAAGGGATGCATATCGCCTGCCACCTTCCTGGCAAAGGTTTTAGACTAAGATTATGTCATAATGAGAAATGAGTTATGGCCGTTTTAGTTAAATTTTGAAAATAAAGTTATGCACGTCATCCAATACAGCAAGATATTAGTGCTTGGAGTATGTGTTGGGAATGACTCTCAGCTACTACCACACCAAGGTTCAGTTCAGAATCTGTGAAATTGACTGTGTTATAGCCATGTTTGGGTTTTCTTAGGCTGATTAGCTGTGGCGGCCATCTTGAATCAAGTTGACTCCAAAAGTGAATCAGTTGTAGATGTATGTCCAGTGATTACTTTCATAGCGTTTAATTAAAATATGTCCAGTGGTTCATGAAATATTTTGCTAACAGACACTAAAAAACACCATACATAGCCAAAATCATTATCACCCTCTTTTTGGCAGCAGGCGATAAGCATAACACAAAGGAATAAAAATGAGATTTTTCTCAAGTGCGAACCCAATTGCCAATAATGGTAAGTTTTGCTTTGCACACTATACAGGTCATCATAACCTTTGCAAGTCTGAATGAATCTTAAAACAAAATGAAAGGGATTATATAAAGATTAGGATAATTACAACAATTTTATTTAACCTTTTCCAGATTTATTTTTGCACATTTAAGCATGCAAGCCAAGAAGTCTAATCATAAAGTCATGTCAAGCAGCATGAGATCTACCCTGTTCTCTAACTAACTACCTGCCAGCCTCTGTGTGCACACCGTCGTTATACTCAAACACATGGTTGTTTTACATCCTCTCCCACTGGGTCTTCCATTTTGGATCATCAGGGCGCCAGTCACCAGCATGCTCTTCTCCCCGGCATCTCATCAGAGGGAAACCCAGAGAGTATGTCCCTTTAATTAGACCGCCCGTGAAAATAATGGTGCATTAATGACATTTCTATGGGGGCCAATGAGCTGGAACAACAGAGGAAAGACTAAATCACAAATCAATTCCAACAAATGTAATTAAGGCTTAATTAGCCTCCAGGGTGTCACTGGAAAACCCACAGAGCACGGGGTGGGGTGGGGTAGGGGGGATGGGAGGAGAACAGAGAGGTGAAACAGAGAAGATCACGGGTCAAGAAAACAACAGGCGTCCTTCCTGTCAGCTTTATTAGTCCTACAACCGATTTCATGTAATCCTAAACTGGGTCTCACAGTAACTATCATATTTTACCATTGTGTCATTCTCAATGCTTTGATTGTTGTCATGAGAAGTCCTAGCCTCTGGACGCAAAACGCTTCGGTTTTTGGCACGTGCCCGTGTGGTTTCAGAGAGGACAGCTGATTTAAAGGTAACACTTTCAGTGTGGAGCTGTACACGCCAGAGCTTGGTAGAGACGTGCTAATTCTCTATAAAAACAGCAGCATGTACGGTTAAGTCCAGAAACGTTATGGTGTTAAAAAAAAAAAGAAAGAAAAGAAAGGAAGGGGGAAACAACAAAGATGGAGGGGGGATAGAAATCCAAAAACCACAGGGCGGCTTGGATGTTTGCCTGCCTTGTTGGATGCCACATTACACAAACTTTCAAACTCTCACACCAATAAATGAGCTTCATAAACTGCAATTAAAACCCTGGGCACTAATTTAGTGGAAATGGCAGCCTGTAAAAAACAAACTGTTGGAGGGAGAAAAGAAAAAAAAAAAAGGAGAGGAGGGAAAAGGTTTCTGGCCCTCAATAAAGCAGATTTTGTTCCCCCTCATTTTTCATCTCTCGCAATAATGCAGAACATACCACGGTCGTACATCTTAGCTTGTACCACAAACTTAAAACACTCAGACGCTGTGAGCAAATACCCTAATGCAGGCAGAAAAAGAATCTAAACATCATTCTTTTTAACTTTTTTCTGGGCTTTTTGTTGCTTTCATCTACAAACTCCAAAGTACCCAATAGAGGACGATGTTTTCTTCCACAGAAAACATAATTTTTAATGCACCAGTTGGTCTGTGGGTGACCTGAATTGGCCAATTTTTAGCCTGACCAGCAAATCCTGCACTCAAAAATCTGTTTTTGTTTTTCCTAGTCCATGAACATACCATTGCTAAACTGCTCATTTGTGCTAGAATTAGCATGTCTTGGAAGCTTTGAATGAAAGAAAAGGATTTAAAATGAGCTATTTTTATTAATTTTTGTAATGTGATTAAAATAAAATCATAGGAAGTATAAGAAACATAAGAAGCTACCTAAAAAAAAAAAAGAATTTCCTCGTTTTACTGCTCGGTAACATATAGGCTTAGGTTTTACTATGTTTTACCATCAACACAGTCAAATCTTCAATTCATCCAGAATTCTGTGAATTGTAATTCAAATCAATCAAAATCAGAGTTGCGAAAATCGGAAATTGGAATCGGCCCAGAAAATGGCTATCGGTGCATGTCAACTTCAAACCTACTATTTGTAGTTGAATCTTTTCTTTCATTAGTTGTTGTTAGGGAGGTCCCAATCTAGATTTTGTTGTCCCTGATATTGATCTGAGTCATGAGAGGTTGGGCTGATACTGAGTCTCAAGCCTGAGATCTGCATAATGTTTGCATTTTATTACAGCATAGGCTTGCAGACTACACACTGTAAGTACATTCAAGTTATTAAAATCTGTACCACCACATTTTTTTTTATATCAACCAGGAACAAAAATATGCAAGATGATGGCAAACCTTTTAATACGTCCCTGTGTCAGTTATGTATGTAAGGTATTGTGGCTCCAACGACTCCAAAAGGAGACGAAAACCTATTTTCTCCACCTCAGCGATGGGTTGGTTATCCAGAGTGAGAAATTCAATCACCCGCTCTCTAATCCCTTTTGTCTTATCGCTGTCCCGGGCACACTTGTCTCTTCCTTTTAGACTTTTCTCTGAAGTGTGTTGCTCAGCTGTGTTAGCTTTAAGAGTTAGCTGGGTGGACTCGGTGTACTCAGCTGAGCGTTTGGGTTTTAGATGTCTCTTTACCAGAAGAAGTCTGGATGTAGCTCTATCTCTACCGACACAAGAAAGCTCTATCATGTCCAGCTGCTGTATGGTAGCCATATTGCGGAGTGGCTGACGTAAAACCGTAGACAGTAGATCAATATTAGAGATTGGGATCTGAGCTTGGCAGCTACTCAGATATCGATCAATGGAAAATGCTTTGATAGGTACACCGATCCAGTACTTGTGATTATCTCTGGACATCCCTCTTTGTTAAAACTATATCATGTATTTACCTTCCTTGTGGTTGGTTTAGCACATGTCAATTGGAGGATAAACTGTCTTTGGCCCAATGGGAAGAAGATGGTCTTTCAGTTGGAGGGTCAGTGTTTCAATCACCAACCCCAGCAAACCACAACCCCTCACCTCCTATATCCTCATGTGTGTATGTTAATGTACTGTAAGTGTAAACATATATAATAGAAAAGCACTGTATGTGTTTGTGATCACTGGGGAAGGTTAAAACTGGGGTGCCACCAAGTGGAGGCCGGCAGGGCAATGACAATGGCCACCCCTAACAAACTGGTTGGCCCCACTTGGCCAGATAGTTTTATCCTGCTGAGTCCTAAGCTTTTGTTAGGTGTACAGTTTTAATTTTCCCTAACAATATGGGATTAGAACTTCATAAGCATCAAAAACACTGTTTTTGAACAATTAGTGGATAAAAAACAAACAACTTCAGGATCCAAAATTCCATAGCAGTTCATGCAAAGACTATTTTCTTCTTTACGCTATTGTCAGTTTACAGGAAGTGCACCAAGCTGTGTCAAAAGTGCTACAGCTAGCTGCTGCTATAATAACAAATTGATGGTTTTGTAAAGGTTTATAGAACAGCATTAGCAGGCTTTGCCATTAAAAGGTTAGAATTGTTTCAAAATAGCAGAAATCTGTTTGGGTCTTGGCTACATTTGGACTAGCTGTTAGCTCATCAATCTGCTCAGAATTAGACTCCGTTTCTCCAAACCGAGGCCGTTTCAAGAGCTATCTACACCAGATATCCAAAATATGAGCATAAAATGGTATTTTTGAGTATAACAAGGTAATGTGATGTGAAGCTTCTTCTATCATTCGCTTCATACAAAGCTGCTCTCTCTGAAGGCTTTCAAACAGCCATCCAGGGAGGTTCGCTGGCAGGTTTGTCACATCAAAGATGTCGGGGGTGGACTGCACCCGGGCGGATGGGAGACATCTGCTGCAGCTGTCTGTCTCTCTGGCTCAAAAGACAACAGAATGAGGTGTCAGCACTGGTATAAAACAGGCCACACACTCTCAGGAGCATAAACAAGACGAGATGTTGGGATCTTTTCATAAACACATTCTACTCCCACCGCCTCAGCAGGCAACACAGTCTAAACCATCATGTGACAAACCTGATATGCTCTTCGTGTGTGTGTGTGTGTGTGTGTGTGCCTTCGTGCAGGCACGGCTGTTGCTGTGTGCGACTGGAGATGTCAGGCGACGCAGATGGACAAAATTGTAAACGGCTCTGGTTGCTGTGGCGCTGAGTGACAATGGGATATCAGAGAGTGGAGAACAGTGTGACTGCTGCGTGTGAATTTCTTGTAAACCAGCAGCAGTTATTCCTTTCGCACAGGATGGGTGGTTTCAACACCTCTTCCTGGTTAAGATTACGGCTGAGTATTGTCTGACCTTGAGCGTGCTCGTCTTCCCCCTTCTCTAAGACTTATTATAACCTGGGGCTTTGAATGTTTTTCACGGATCATGGGCAATTAACCTCAGTGTCAGAAGAGCAGCTGTAATGTCAATAAACCGCCCCGTATCATACACACGTAACAGCAGATTCAAAAGCTAAAAGCAGCGCGTTGAGATTTCACAACATATGTAACTAAAGTAAAGCCTATTTTTAGATTTGTTCTCAAAGGCTAGAGACCATAACATATTTGTCCGTATCTGTGCGTTCAATTGTCCTTTGCAAAATATCTTATAAACCACAAGATGAATTTTAATGAAACTCCCAGAAAGTAAACATTGGTTGCACTTGTACAACTGCTTAATGCTTGAAGTCAACCCAATTCAAGATGGCTGCCACAGACAGGTAACCATAGCAAACATGAGAATTGCTGTAACTCAGTCTGTTTTACAGATACTGAGCTAAAATTTTCTATGGCAGTAGCTGAGCAACACTTACCCAGAGTGTGGAATATTTTAGCTTAAAACTCTGGCATTAACTGTCTGTCTGTTAGCAAAATATCTCAGGAACCACAGTGCAGCTTTTAACAAAGCTCTCAGAAAATATACATCTACAAATGATTACCTTTTGAAGCTAACCTGATCCAAAAGGTATATATATTTTTATGTCCACCATGGTGAACACAAAAATGGCTATAATTCAGTCAGATTTACAGATATTGAGCTTAAACTTGATGTGGTAGTAGCTGAGAGTCATCCCCAACACATACTCCAAGCACTAACAGATCATGTTATTTTCAAGACTTGTTTAAAACTATAACGTCATCATTTTTCAACATGGGATAATCTTACTTCAAAACTGGCATTTTAGGCATCTAATTTCATTTGTTTGATGATTTTTGCTCCCATCATGAGTCTGTAATGGCCCAAACACACATCCACAGCCTCGTTTCTGCACTTTAAGGCAGTCGGACATATGCTGGAAATAAGCAATCTAACCTCTTTGTCCTGTTGCCCTTTTAATTGCTTATTGATTAGCATGTCCCGCTGTGATAAAAACAGGGGAAACAACCGAGAAAAACCTGGAGGTGATGAAAACTAAGGGATACGACGCATGACCGCGCAGGAAAGCACCTCAGAGGGGGCGAGCACGGAACGAACTGTCCTTAAGGGCAAATTAAAGGGATTTCTAAAACTCGCGGGAAGCAAGGCGGTTTGTTGCTTACTACGGGGAGCCTTAAAAAACAAAAACAAAAGAGAAAGTGAAGAACGCTGGAAAGTAACACTTGTAGTTAATCTACTGCAAAACGAGAAAAACATCACGGGCATGGCAACGGAAGTTCGAGGTTAAGGCTTGTATCACCGCCCAAATCTCCTGCTCAATCTTTTTGGGGTTTCCTGTGTAAAGTCACCTTCATGGGCCCCTATTGACTGCGTACACAGTCCGTCACAAACAACATCACACAGCTCAGACTCTTTTTAGGTAGACCCTCAAAGTACAAGTACTCAGCGATATTTGACTATTTAGTACATATCGAGCAGGCTTCTAATTAGCAGAATCAAAGACTTAGCTGGAATGTGTTCCTAAGATTACAGGAGTCTAAAAGGAGATTTTATCGGGTGGTTTTAATCCACTGAAACCAAAAAATTCCAAAATAAAATCAACTCACAGTATGAGGTTGCCAAAATACTGATCAGTAATGTTGAAAACTGGTTTGATGCAGGTGAGTGTTTGTGTGTCTGTTAGCAAAATATCTCATGAACCACTCAACGTATTTTAATCAAACTTTGAGGAAATAATCAATGTTTGCATCTCTAAAAGTCATTACCTTTCGGACTCAACCTAAATCAAGATGGCTGCCACAGCCAACTGACTTTAGAAAACACAAAAATGGCTATATTTTGGTTGATTTTACAGATATTGAGCTAAAATTTAGTGGTATGGTAGCTGAACATTTTCCCCAATACATACTCCAAGCACTACTGATTGCATAAAGGTTTTGTTCATAACTTTAGCATTTAACTGTTTGAGTCGACCTCGTTTGTCTGTTAGCAAAATATCTCTTGAACCATTGAATAGATTCTAATGAAACTTTCAGAACGTAATTATTGCATGTGCCTCTACAAGTCATTAACTTTTGGAGTCAATGCAATTCAAGATGGCTGCCACAGCTAATCAACTTTAGCCAACACAAAAATGGCTATAATTAAGCCCATTTTGCAGATATTGAACTAAAATTTGGTGTGTTAGTAGCTGAGAGTCATTCTCAGTAAACATCTTGCAATATTGCACGAGACTGAGCATAACATTATTTTTAAGGTTTAACCAAAACGGTTGCAACTCCAATTTTACAATCTCTCACCATGAAGTTTAAAACTCTGACATGGAAGGTGGTGGGTGATATGCATTCCACCAAGAAATGCTTTAATCTTCATCATTAGATAATCACTCTTTTTTTTTTTTTCACATGTGCACATTTCAGTCAACAGTTTCGGTCTCTGAGCTGGCACTCCGACCCACTGCCGCTATGACTCATCGCACAAAAAAGCACGCAAATGGGAAATGATACCGCGTATAATGATCGCGCAGGATCAGCTGTTGCTCATCTGTGACTTCTGCCACATTTCCCAGGGCTACAGGCACAAGGGTGGCTGTTGGGAGACTGACGGACACAGCCAGCGAGGAGTGACCGTAATCCTCAAATGTCTCCCCGTGATCCACAACAAACCTGCAGAGGATCAGGTCTAAATGAGGCGTGGAAGGGAAACTCCTTCCCTCCGTCTTCAGAAGCACGTGTTCAAGGGCAGCTGAGGAAGCCCAGCAGCGTGATGGAAATGTTGCGCAGCCGTGGATCGAGCTCAGATAACATAATGCTGCAGGGATGAGCTACGGCGCATATTTCCCTTTTGTGGTCTGATATTAAATAAAATCGGGACAAATATTTTGCTGACATGACTTGTAAATGCGCTCCCACATCTATTAAAACCTATTGCTTTTGTTGGAGATTGGTAGATTTGTACCCAATATGAAATTTTCCATTGATTGTAATAAGAAATGTTAAACAAGTCACTTTTTTTTTTTTACATGATAAATGAAAATTCTGCTCATTTAAACAAAGTTATATTTTCACATCATGTTCAGTCACCTTTGCTACTTCAAATGGCCCCAAGTTAATTCACAAAAACACCGACCTTGCTATTTCCTGTCACTGGCACTGTGGTTTGTCTGTGTCTGCCAGGGGTGGAGGAAAGAGGAAGTAGCATCTTGTGTGTTTCAGAGTGTACATTTCATGATACTTTTCTATAAACACGCGTGCAGAAACCTTAATAGGCATTTACTGTGTTTGAACTTGTATTTAGCAGACAAGTGAACAGAGGATGTGGTTTCCAGCATCCTCACTGACCGGCTTCATTACATTTTTAAAATTTGCTGCAAGATATTTAAAAGACTGAAGGAGAAGTAGAGCAAAGCAGCAAACTTTATAGAATACAAAAGTGACGCCATTCTGGAAAACTCCCACGAAGGCTTTGCCAACGCTGAAAGGCTCAGTTCAAAATGGCCACCACAGGCAACAAATCTTAAAAACCACAAAAAAGCGCTATAATACAGTCAATTTTACAGATATTGGGCTAAAATTGGATGTGGCAGTAGCTGAGAGTTACTCACAACACATACTCAAAGTGCTACTTGTTGCACAAGCGCTTTACTTAAAACTTCCACATTAACTGTTGGAGTTAACCCTGCACGTCTGTTAGCAAAATAGCTCATAAACCCCTGGACAGATTTTAATGAAACCTTCAGAAAGTAATCATTAAATGCACATATGCAACTGATTAACATTTGGAATCAATGCAATTCAAGTTGAGCGACAAAGCTAATCAACGTGAGGCTCCATAAAAATAGCTAGAACTCTATCAATTTTACAGATATTGAGGTCAAATTTGGTGTGGTAGTAGCTGAGAATTATTCACAACACATACTCTGAGCAGGACATCTCACAATAGCCCATGAGATTGTGCATAACATAGTTTTTGACCAAAATGGATGCAACTGACTAAACCTCTGGTAGGAAAGGTGGTGGGTGATATGCATTTCTTCAAAGAATGCTAGGCCTTTAAATTTTCCCAACAAGAACTGACAGAGAGCCATTAATCAGTTCAAAAAAATAAGTATATTCCTCAATTTAAATACCAAAGAAATGAGTTTGTGGAACATCTGCAGTGCATATTAATATTAAACTAGAAGTACTCAGAGAGTGCAAACCTCTGCCAAGGCCACAGCGTGATTGAACAATATTGTGATCCAGATCATAATCTGGATTCAGCATCAAAATGTAATTTTTTGTGACAAGCCCAACATTTCCTGAAAATTTCATCGAAATCTGTTCAGTAGTTTTTTTACCTGATCTTTGCTGACAGACAGACAAACAAATCAACGGACACAACAAAAAACAGAACCCCCTTGGCGGAGGAAACAAAGGGTCACATGTAGGAGCAGAGAGAAGGTTTTAACAAAGGGGTTACCTGTGACCTTGACCTTTGACCCCATGAACCTTGAAATCAACAGGCATCATCTTTGACCCCTGAGGTGTTGCTACCAAAAATATAACCTCCTTGGCGGCGGTAATGATCCAGGAAGTCCGGGAAAATATTGATATATTAAAACCAAAGATGAAAATTATTTCTGAATCCCTATTAGTTTAAAACTCAAGAGGCAATGCATTAAAAATTGTCGTCCTACAGAGAGCATTGCAGCCCAATATGTACATAAAAGTACTGTGGAAAACTATTGTCAGTCAGCTCTACACAAACTTCGTCAAGTTCTTAGGGCACAAGCTTGTGTCAAATAAATGAAAAGTGTTCTGTGGTCAGAGAAATTTGTATCTCGGCTTGAGTTTTTAAAAAACAGACATCAAATTCAAGGTTCCAAATATGGAAAAGGCCATGCTGTTATTAGTTAAACATGAGAGTGGATAAATACCCACAGTAGAGATGAGGTGTGTAAAGCCGATGTAAGGATATTAGTACCTTCTCGGCTACATCTTTTCCCAGTTGGTCCTACGGTTTTTGCTATTTCAGCAGTACCATGTCAGATATCCAACCTGTAAGTACTGACAGATTATAGAACATCACAGTGGACACACCAGACTCAGACTGCTGCTGGATAGAAGGCTATAAGATGAGTGTCTAATGAGTCCAAAAGACGTCTGTTTCACCTCGTAATCCGCCACATGTCTGAGATGTCTGAGCCATGTATAATACCAGAGCTGATTAGAGAGTGCAGTTTAATAAGGGTTGACCTAAAGCGACGCAGCTGGAGGAAGCTGTAAAAATCGTCGAGGATTATCACGCCGACCACAGAGCTCGCCGGCTGAGCAGAAGCGGGCGTGACTGTTGCATCTGGAGATAGCCAGATGTGTTAGGAGCTCCCAGACAAATAAAAGATTAAGGTCACATCGTCCTGTTTGATTTAGCGCCAGGAACTATATGATGCTACCCAGCTCGCTAGCCTAGGTAGAGTGAAAAACAGGTAGAGCAGCAGAGTTTGACACAAGGCTTTTATATAAAAGCTTGTGGTATATCAGTCAAATGGGAGGTTATAATAGATTTTGATATAAACGCCACATAAACAGGCTGTCAAAGGTTTTTTTTTTTGTTTTTTTTTTTGAAAACATGAAAAGTTAACTTTACCTTTTTGCTGGAAAAAAGAAAAAAAATCCCCTGTACTAAATGTTACCATCATGAGGTTTATACCATGTTTGCTTCTCTCACTCCAGGGGAGAGTGCTATTTTCGCAGAAGTCACGTCCATTTTTGAAGCAGGTAATTAAAGGCACTGAAGCTGGAGGTGAATGTAAATATTGGTTTCATGAAAGGAAAAACAAAATAGAAAGGAAACATTAACAGAACAGGAAAGGTCAGATGTGCCACTCATGATGCTTAAAGATAGCATGTTCTTTGATGCTTTATGAACCAGTTGAGTTGAACACTTAAATGTATGTGACATGAAACCAAATAATCCACTGTAATTTATGCTGTATTTCATTTATCTCGAAAGTTAGAATTCAGATCTCGGAATGTAATATAACCTAACCCTCCAGCTGCAGGCTGGATAATGAGTGGAAGATGCTAATTGTTATGCTAAGTGACCAGGCAAACTGCTAATAGCAATACAAGTTTTACGTATTTTAATGTTGTAGCAACATGCTAACTAATAGAGGATGTAAAGTTGTATGCGTACGACTGATTTAATGAGATACAAACTGACAGAGATCCAAATAAATAAGTTATTACAGCAGTCATCACCACTTTTTTATATGCGAGGCAGCCATATTGGAGTTTGTGGTCAAGCCTCTGCCTTTCCAAGCTGGAAAACCAGAATTTGCTGGAGGGATTATGTGTCCTCTCTGGCCTGGGAACGCCTTGGATCCCCCAGGAGGAGCTGGAGAGTGTTGCTGGGGAGAGGGAGGTCTGGGATTTTCTCCTGGACCTGTTGCCTCTGCGACCCAACTATGGATAAGCGGTGGGAGATGGATGGATGAATAGATGACATTGTACTCTTGTCTTGCTTTTCTTTTCGTTTTTATTTTACTATTTAAAGCACCAGTTGAACAAGATTCACAGCAAGAAGCAGAGCCCAAATAAACAATATTGTCAAATAAAAGTGTAGCTCATCGATGTATTTTACTTTTACTTATTTTGGACAACACAGTTGGGTTGAGTATTTAAGTATTTTTTTGTTAAAAAAATACAAGAACATTTAGTGTCCTATAAGGGGTTTACCAATGATCACATTACTGTTCATATGTTTTCAAAGAAGGGTTGAAATACTACAAAACTAAAAGCACTTATTAAAAAATTGTAGGATCCTGCTTGTGAACTGGATCACCAGTAAAATCTCATCACTTAGTTTTTTTGTGACAACCCCAACCATTCCTGAAAATGTCATTAAATTTGTTGCTTAGTTTTTAAGTAATCTTGCTAACAGACAGATGGACGGACAGACGGATGGACAAACCAACCGACACTACCGAAGAAGACAGATCTACAGCAGATCCAGGTGAGGACAGTGAAAGCAGCACAGTGGACAGTGAGCTGGCCAAGCAGGCAGGCAGACGGCAGCAGGCTGCCTCCTCTGGGAAATGGTTAGAAACAGGAGCATCCACATTTCTAGACAGTGACTGGCCTAGTTTCAGAAATCCAGTCCATTCTCCACATCTCTCTATCTGTCTCTCTGCTTGCCACTGCGGTGGAGCAAGCAAACAAATCAAGTACAGTTAACATCAACGTTTGGTCTCAAAGGTCACTGGATCTTGTATAGAAGAGCCGACCTCTGTGCTGCTGCAGGGTGGAGCTGACCCAGTCAAAGACAGAATTGGAGGCAGGATGCCATAACTTCTTTTACATTGTTGTTGTTGTTTTAACTTCTCATTCTACATAGCCTCATCTTCTATCCGTCCATCCTCACATCTTATTATTTTTTAATTTGTTCTCCCATCCTTCGACATGTCTTTTCTCTCTCTGCCGCTCTATGAACCTTCTTGCTCTCTCAGTGTTTTAAGGACACCGGCTTGTCGAGGTGGAAAGCTGCCCTGTCACTTGATATTATGGCTGACATAAGACCAGTGGACTGACACAAGGTGCGCCAAGCCAAAAAAATCGACCAGATTAGAGTGTTACATAAGCTCTATTTCATTCTGTCCTACTTGCTTCACTGTCTGTCCCTTCCTTTCTATCCCTTAGGAGAGGAGGAGGAAACACTTGGAATGCTTAAAGCAAGGGAGGAAAGAGGGAGATGTGGGACAGTGAGAAACAGAGTAGGAGAAACCATGTCTCATAAAAGAGAGAAGAACATTAGAGCTGGAAGGGGAGTTTTTGGAGCAGACTATAACCTGGTGAAAGGCCTTGTGATGACTGTGCAGAAGGAGAACATGAAGATTTAACTTTAATCTCTCAAAAGAGGACAATGGGACATGAAGAGAGAATTGAAGAGAGGACAACAGGTTTGCTAATACCCACATTGCCCTCACCTTCAATCCACTAACTCTGACGGGAAAGCCACCCCCACCCCCTGCTACGACTGTGCACTAAGATTTCCCCAGAGACTTCAGACGGTACCACTCCACCCCCGCGTCTCTTCGCTCCTCTTTACTGCTTTAACCCTCCTCTCTTTGTCATCTTCTCTCGCAATCGTTTCACTCGTTCACTCTCATGGCACTGATGTATGAAGGACGTTGGCGGAGGTGGTGGTGCTGCGGGGGGGGGGGGTTGTCACAGCTCAACAAAGCGTACGCTGCAGCGCGTGAAGTGTTTCACAAGCCATGTGATGTTTTGTAATATTTGATATGCTTCCCTGCAAATCTGATAGTGTGTGCTTGTGTGCGTGAGACAGCTTATATGTCTATCTTTGTGAGGACTAATTTGAAGTTTTGTAACGCAGATGAAGATAGTGTTCTTTAGGTTATGCACTCTGTCAAGGACCTTAAAGCTAAGGCACTTTCTTGCACAGGTCAAGACTGAAGTTAGGTGCTTGGGAAAACACAAATTCCCTTATTGTCCTCTCAGACGTTTGTGTATGTGTGTGTGTATGAGTGTAGCTTGTGAAACAGACATGACCTGTGGACAGGGTGTGTCCTAAAAGACTGTCTATACTCTTAGAAGTTTTGTTTCAACATCAGGAGTCTTTCCTAAGATGGAGTTGATTCATATTAGTATTGACACAGTTTGTTAAATCACCATGTTGTCACGCACACATCTCAAAACTTTTTCTCTCCAGTGTTAGAGCTCTTCAGAAGTCAGTGTGATAACCACAACATTACAGCCATATTTCTGTTTGAAAAAACTTATAAAGATGAGAAGTTTCTGAGCCATAGAAAAATTATTGACCCTAAAATTGCAAAGACCGTGCCTCTTCCAAGCTTTTTTTCCCCTTTTCCCTTCTTGTTTAGGTGGAGCTGTGGGCAGGCTGTCCTACCTGTTGCCAATATCTCAAACTTTCAGCCTTAGAAAATGAGCTCAAACCCCTACCCAACCCTAGATTGTAATGTCATCTTGGTATCTTTTAGTAGCCAATAACACTAAATAACACAAAAATAACACAAAATAACACAAGTTTTACTTGTGCATTTTTGTAAAAACTTCAGCCTTGCAACCTTGAAACCAACTCCAAATTTTCTCTAATATCAAACTTATATTGCTGTCATTTTCTTAGCACACAACAGCAGATATTTCCCAGTGCACACACTCACAACATTCTTCCCACAGTGTTGGATCAATGAGTTTGATTGATTTAGTGGCTTGTTGACAGCCAGTCCTGATCAATGTTAACTTGGGTGATGGCCACAGACCCTTCATCACTGCTGTTCACAGTGTGCGCCAAAATGAGTGTCAGGGAGTCTTCTATCCCTTCCATCACTCGTGATGAATAGTTGTGAGTTTTATCACTGCGCCTCATTACGTCTGACACCAGTTTTGCTCTGCAAATGTTTTTCCTCAGACACAAGTAAAGCGGATAGCAGAGGTAGCAGGCAGGATTAAATATATACACTGCTGCAGGTGCAAAACAACTTTACAGAGATTTTCCACTTTTTCAAAAAATGAAATGTTTCTATAAAGGCAGACTGGACAGAAAAACACTAAGTTGTATACAAATCTCTTGTATTTTCTGACAAAAGGAGGAAGGTTAAAAAGTTTATTTTTAATAATGAAAGACTAAGGAACTGAGGGAAGGTCTGTGATCATCATCACTGGAAGAAAGGAGTGTTAATCCTTTGTCTTTGAACACAAATCCAGATGGGATGATAACAGAGAGATTTGTTTGGCTTACTTGTCTTCGATGTCTTTCCAGGTTTGAAGAGGAGGAAGGAAGATGCAGGAGTCCTGAGGAATGGCAAGGTGGAGCAGTGGAGAGTGGGCAGACAGGTGAGCAGAGAGGTGACTATTTCTTTGTGGGGAATGATCAGCGAACCAGGATGAATTTTCTCTGAAGAGATATAAGGCAGTGAGCAGTGTAAGCACTGAGTGGAGTTGTTTGTCCAGCCATCTTTAAAACAAGATAATAATATGAGTTTTACTTCTTGTTTCTTGATAACAGTTGGCACAGATATATGGGTATTGTTTGATATGTTTGACATCATCTTAAGCAATATTCATGGAAATAAATTCAGTGTCAGGTAACCCTGTGAGTCACTTATATATGTATATATGTATATTATAAATGTATTTATTACATAAGAATATGCACATGCACACATCGTTGTTCATCAAGTTTTTGTAATTAGATGCTTGAAACAGATATAGGCAATTTAGGCTAAATTAATTTTTTCACAAGAGCAAAATCAAAACTGGGAGCAAGTTCAAACTGAGGGTCAGCACTGACTACCACTTTCTTCTTGGTGGGTACCACAGCTGCTTTACTGAGGTCTGTCCACAGACTTGAAACAACAATAGCAACAAGCTGGGACTATATATAAACAGAGGGAAGTAATGAACCGAAGGAAAAAGTGTGATAATTACAAATCCAGAACATGCATGACAAAAGAGGAGGAAGGAAAAACAGATAAGTGAACATATTCTACAAAATAAAACAGGAACCAAAGACGACAAAACAGAACATAATTAAATATGAAACCCAAAATTCATAAAATTCAAACTTTTGATCAGATAAGT